>OY720106.1:13545989-13753394 GCA_963082835.1 Leptogaster cylindrica
TGAAAGGGATCTGATCTTGTTCGCCTTAGGTACAAAAAGTTATTATAGTGAACATGTTCGGGGGACGGACACTTCAACATATCGCTTTACAGAGAACCCGGACATCTCGCTGGAGAGCTAAATAACGCTGGCTTTGAAGGAACGAACCTGTGGCTTTTGCGAGCAAAGATACAATCGAGATACACGAGGTTGAAGCTGCACTACCACATACGTGTTAATAAACGAAGATGAGAGGGGATTGAATGCACTGAAGTATTATTATTGCTCATGTAAAACAGGGAACCGTACTTTAGGTTGCTGCGCCCATGTTATGGTAATAATATGGTTTTTAAGCCTGGCAAGATATAAGGAGCATATTCATAGACCGGCTCTCTTTTTGGACTCTATCATAATTGATGCAGATAATAATTAAATAGCAACTCAGAAAGATCAAACACTTACGCTATTTTGTTATTTAATAAGAATTTAATAACTAATTCGTTTTAGGTTATAGTAACAAGTATTACTTATTAGTAACAGTAGATGTAGTTTTAAGTAGCCTTTAGGTTTTAATCAATGAACTTTAATCTTAAATAGAAGCATTTCGACATAATTACATGATTATCTATCTATCTATACAGTTCTGTAACACAACTGACGTTGACAATGAAAGAAATGTTTTATATATAATGATCGTTTCAATAAAGGCCAGTAAGATAAGCATGTTCGATTATTTTTAATAAATGGACAAGCCAGAGTACATGGCTATAACCTTCCTTCGAAACAGAAATAGTGAAAGATGTGGTGAAAGGTGAACGTAGATGTCCGCCCATTCATACAGTACCTAATGTAAGGTGACAAATGACTTTATCTTCGTCTTCCTCAAATAAAAAGAGAATCCCAGGATGAAATTTGATGCGCATTGGCACAGAGATGCAGGGCTCTAATACCTTCAAAACAAGGCTAGTCTAGACTGTGGCGGACCTGGGTCAGCCGCACATTCATACAGCAATGTAAGGTGACAAATGACTTTTTCTTCTTCTTCCTCAAATAAAAAGAGAACCCCAGGATGGAATTTGATGCGCATTGGCACAGAGATGCAGGGTTCTAATACCTTCAAAACAAGGCTAGTCTAGACTGTGGCGGACCTGGGTCAGCCGCACATTCATACAGCAATGTAAGGTGACAAATGACTTTATCTTCTTGTTCCTCAAATAAAAAGAGAACCCCAGGATGGAATTTGATGCGCATTGGCACAGAGATGCAGGGCTCTAATACCTTCAAAACAAGGCTAGTCTAGACTGTGGCGGACCTGGGTCAGCCGCACATTCATACAGCAATGTAAGGTGACAAATGACTTTTTCTTCTTCTTCCTCAAATAAAAAGAGAACCCCAGGATGGAATTTGATGCGCATTGGCACAGAGATGCAGGGCTCTAATACCTTCAAAACAAGGCTAGTCTAGAAAGTGGCGGACCTGGGTCAGCCGCACATTCATACAGCAATGTAAGGTGACAAATGACTTTATCTTCTTGTTCCTCAAATAAAAAGAGAATCCGAGGATGAAATTTGATGCGCATTGGCACAGATATGCAGGGCTCTAATACCTTCAAAACAAGGCTAGTCTAGACTGTGGCGGACCTGGGTCAGCCGTACATTCATACAGCAATGTAAGGTGACAAATGACTTTATCTTCTTGTTCCTCAAATAAAAAGAGAACCCCAGGAGGAATTTGATGCGCATTGGCACAGAGATGCAGGGCTCTAATACCTTCAAAACAAGGCTAGTCTAGACTGTGGCGGACCTGGGTCAGCCGCACATTCATACAGCAATGTAAGGTGACAAATGACTTTTTCTTCTTCTTCCTCAAATAAAAAGAGAACCCCAGGATGGAATTTGATGCGCATTGGCACAGAGATGCAGGGCTCTAATACCTTCAAAACAAGGCTAGTCTAGAAAGTGGCGGACCTGGGTCAGCCGCACATTCATACAGCAATGTAAGGTGACAAATGACTTTTTCTTCTTCTTCCTCAAATAAAAAGAGAATCCGAGGATGGAATTTGATGCGCATTGGCACAGAGATGCAGGGCTCTAATACCTTCAAAACAAGGCTAGTCTAGACTGTGGCGGACCTGGGTCAGCCGCACATTCATACAGCAATGTAAGGTGACAAATGACTTTATCTTCTTGTTCCTCAAATAAAAAGAGAACCCCAGGATGGAATTTGATGCGCATTGGCACAGAGATGCAGGGCTCTAATACCTTCAAAACAAGGCTAGTCTAGATTATGGCGAACCTGGGTCAGCCGCCCAATCATACAGCAATACCCAGTAAGGTAACAAATGACTTTTTCTTTTTCTTCCTCAAATAAAAAGAGAACTCCAGGATGGAGTTTGATGCGTATTGGCACAGATATGCGGGGCTCTAATACCTTCAAAACAAAACTAGTCTAGACTGTGGCGGACCTCGGTCAGCCGCACATTCATACAGCAATGTAAGGTGACAAATGACTTTTTCTTCTTCTTCCTCAAATAAAAAGAGAACCCCAGGATGGAATTTGATGCGCATTGGCACAGAGATGCAGGGCTCTAATACCTTCAAAACAAAACTAGTCTAGACTGTGGCGGACCTGGGTCAGCCGCCCATACATTTTTGCCCACTGCTGTTTGATTTCGAATTATTCCTGAGGTGCCTTTTAGTGCATGTAAAACGCTTAAACCGTTTTATCTAATGACCTCCGGGTTCGATTTTACATCTTGGTTAGATCTTCCGATTCACATATATTACATGTCTGGCGGTTCTGTGTCAATTTTGCCCACCACCCTTTAATTTTGTTTTTTAATTTTTCACTTTTTCGTCAAAATCGACTTCATATTCGATATCCTCATCCTAAAAAACATAAAAAACGATACCCCACATGCCCAAGTTCACAAAAACTTTTAAAATGCGTAATTTTACCCCCCTTTTTCACCCCTAAAACCCAGGGGTGTATTCCGATCAAGCTGCCGAGCTTCGGGACACAACTAGGGTCCAAATATAGTCTATATGCGAAAAAACGATTTTTTCCGACCTTTATTTAAGGTAGATATCGCTGACACGGCGGACGGCGGACAGAGATTGCAGTTTTGGACTCTACGCATCTTGAAACGTAAAAGAAAAAAATTTGATGGGGCGTTATAAAAAATTTTTCCGAACCGATTATAAAGGTGTATTATTCAGAGAATAATAAACCAAAAGGTGTCGCTTCTTAGTCAATAGATATTCTTTGCTCTGGTTGAGTCACACGAAAGAAAATTTTCAATATTGCTTATAAATATGCGGTTTTCGCTATCGTCTGCTTAAGGTTTTTTTATTTCATAGCTTACACTAAGTAAAGTCCAACTGCTTTTTTTTAAAAATATCATCAAGTTACCGAACGGAACCGTCAGAGGTAGGCCTGCCGGGCCAGCTAGTTGTATATGAATTAAAAAATACAAGTGATTTCAAATGGCTTTATAAAAGTTGTCTTCAAAAAACAATTTTGTGATAATTAACTAATATAATTTTGCATGTTAGTACTGTTTTGACAAAATTGTTAATGAAAACTGTTATTTGAAATGCGATGTACATTTAAAGTTAATTCAATTATTCTCATTTTTGTAAACGGCCTTCATAAGTATATTTCCGTTTTGTACTTCAAGTGAAAATAGACTGTCGTCTTTTATATTGTTTAGAACTTCGTCAGTAATTAATACATGTATTCCTGATGGTCCATTAATATATAAAGCAAATTTAGAGGCATCATATAAATTCGATCCACTTCCTGAGTATTTGGATTGCATTCCTAGAAAATAGAAATACAGAAATTACAATTAACAATATTTAAGCTTTTTAAATTTACAAAATTTATATAATAGCCAGTGGCGTAACTACGGGGGAGGGGAATCAGCGGGATGAATCCCCGCCCAGATGATCCAGAAGTTTTATAATAATTGTAAAAATTTAAAATTATGAAAATGCGTTAAAAAATATTTGGGTTTCAAACGCATGAAATAAAATGAGTATATTTTAAAACCTATGTAGGTACTACATTTTTACATTTATATAGTTCAAACATTCAATTTTGAAATGTGAATATCAATTAATTATATCGCTGCCTAGTGCCCTAGTCACTGTACACAAGTTGGTTTTAGAATTTTCCTCGAATTTGCTCAAATCGGGTGAACGAGTTCGTTGAGGGGTTTGCAACTACATATAATGTTCTTTGGAAAATTAGCTCTTCACATTTACTTGACATCGTATTTTTTTGTTTATGTACTGTTATTTTAATAAATGTCTATCACTTTCAAAAATTCGCGCCAGACATGAACTATCTCTCTAATCTGCCATCTAATTTCCTCAAGCACGATTTAAATATTCGCAATCAAACTGTGTACAAACAGGACTGACATCATACTTTCCTTTCTTATCGAATAGATATTATTTGGTACTACCATTTTATTTTATTGTCGTCAGATATGGGACTATTGATGATCTATACGGGGTCGCTGTAAAGTGCGCACTAATGGTTAATGGTGAACAATTTCCTGTAGTATTAATCTTACGTTACAAAGTGAAAATCTCGGTCGACGAGGTATTGGAGGGCTTCGCAAAAAAAGTCCCGAAAATTTTAATGTTACAAACATTTTCTTAATTTTTTTCCCTTCCTGAATGTATCAAAATTTGTGTATAAAATAGTCTAAAATACCGAAAAGGTACCAGAAATTTAAATGGTTTATTTAAGGTAAAATTGCTCGTGCGACGTGCAGTCGGTTTATTATTTTTTTTATTTATGCCTTCCCAGAAGCAAATCCTAGTTACGCCACTGACGCCACTGATAAGAGCTGATAACGCTTACCCCATCCTGAATAAACGTTTCCTTCGATGCCATTTGCACTTGAATTGTTGGTGCAAAGATCATAAAATCCTGGTAATTTGAATAGTTTTTGAGTTAATTCCTTTACTGTATTAGCTATTAGAAATATCGCGTGATAGCTATTGCCATCCAAACTGATATAAATGGTTAAACGAGGCGTAATTGCCCTGAAAAAGCAAAAGAAAAGCGTAATTTAATTAATTTTATAACGACATATGTAAGGTATGCTTATTAAATTAATCTGTAAAGTGTAAGTCATTGAAAGGTGATACCAGCTTACGTCATTCATTTAAGATTTAAGTCGTCCACTCCACAACAGTTTTATACCGCTGCTGCATGGCCGGATTTACTAGTCCCCTAAGCACAATTTGCCGCCCCTCGTTTCGTGCAAGTTATGATTTTATGATTTTACTTTCTTTTGCTCAGACAACCCGGCCCTTATTACTTCTATGCTCTATGCCACTATCTACAGTACAAATGGTAATTATATTAAAATTTTAAATTTGGGTAAACAACTGAGTAATTTCATCGAATGTGCGCCCCTAGGCCCGGGCCCAGCTGGCCTAATGCGTAAATCCAGCCGTGCGCTGCTGTATGACTCGGTGAATTTGAAGCTTCAAGTGATTGTGTAATAATAAAATTAGTCTTTATTTAATATGTTAAATGTTCAAAATGGCTACATCATATCAATTTATAGCAAACAATTATTTATGTAACTGTTGAAAGAAAAATATCAATAGTGACCATTAATATTTAAATACAGTAAGAATGAATTCAATTTGTTGAATTTTATCATTCACGCTCTTATTTTGTATTTTAATTATTTGATTTAAAATAAAATAAAAGAAAAGCGTTACTTTGCGTGCAGAGTATTGAACATCCGAATTCCATCAGCCAAGCCGCAAATTTGAATAAGATCATCCTTGGACATTCTACAAAAGAAAATTTATTTAGTATTTTTAATAACGTTCCAAGTGAATATACCACCTTAAAACATCTGATCCAGAAAAATGAGCAAATGTTACCACGTAAGCATTTAATCGATGAAATGTTAACCATTGAGAAACTTGTGCTGGTGTTGAGTCCTTGACCAAAGCAGGAGACTGTAAATGAGAAATTAAATAACTGTTCGTAAGAAACCAATATCGAGGTGAAAATTTACATATTCCTCCATATCGACATGCTGTGGAGACACCATATTTTGTTCAATCAATTTGAAATTGTTGGTGTTTGTTGATGTAACATTGTTAATGGCAATTGGACTTGCATTGTTTGGAAACGACATGATCCCATCATATTTTGGCATATGCACAGGTGAATTTGGTAGTAAGGGCGAAACTGTAGGTTTTATACTAAAATTAGACAAAAGATCACATTTTTCAAAATGTACCTACATCTGTTTTAATATCGTTCTTATATTTGTAATTATAATAATGATAATAATAATGATAATAATTACAATCATAATAATAATAATTATTATTATTCTATTATTATAATCAGCCATGCATTTTTAACTCACAAGATGCAACTACTATGGATTGGCGTAGATAATTGTAATTTGCAACGAAGCACGAAAGTTTAAAAATACGAAAATATTCTTTTTTACGTGACTACACTTCGATGTTAATTACAAAATTTCATTATGTAAGTTGCACAGTCCTCGTCAGCCAACTTCGGCTTCAATCATAGAACAAGTTTTATACTTTCTATTTTTTAATGTTCGTGTTGTTTCTTTTAAAAAAAAAAAAAAAAAAAAAAAAATAAATACTGTCCCTTTTTCTGGCTTATTAAGTATGTTTTTTCATAATTAGATATTACTAGCTATTTCAAATCTAATTTTCGCGACAAAATCGCTTATGTTAGAGGTAACATTTGAACCTTATAAGTTGCAACAAAATAAAACAATCAACATAACAAATACAACTCAATTTCGATTATCGCGAAATAAAATAATGCGCAAAATGATAAAAACAAGACCGTGAATATCGCTAAAACCTGTTTCAATCGGTCGTCGCAATCAAAGTGCATATCTTGCGAAAACGTGAAACCAGAAACCAGAACTCATGAAAAAATGGGAGGTGCATTTTGCTAAGCAACACATTTCGACCCTGAAAACACACAAACTGGTGTCACTTACTACTCTGGACTGTAGCATCCTGAAGAAATCAACGAGTCCAGTGAAATATCGTTCATAATTGTGCATTCATAGCTTGGCTGATATTTTTCCTGTTCTGACGCTGGCCGTCTTTGAATTTTTTCACGATCTTGCTTGTGCTTGCGATCAGCCCCCTTTAATTTGAATACCTGAAAATATAATAATATACAATTATTTATTACAATTTCATTTTCAAATTAGTAATCATTTTCACGTTTTACTTTAATTTGACAAGCTGCTGCATGGATTGGCTTACTCAAGCCATCGCTGCTGTTGGAATTTTCAAGATAAGTTTCGATTTGGATTCTGAATGGGACTCCTTTTTCACCGCCGTGTTTTTTTGGTGTGAATTCAGTTGAAATGCAGTTAACTTTAATATAGACGCCGACCTCCTTCATTGGATCCCACAAGACTTCTACCGTGTTTAGCAAATTTGGATTAAGAGGTTGAGAGACATGACATAATCCATATGATAATGGGACATCGACCTCGACGATACGTTCACCTGGCCTTGCCGCTTGCCATTGTTGCATCTGTTCACGTTCCATGTACTGCAGGCGGCGCTCATGAAAACAAATCTTTATAACACTCTGCAAAATAACATTTAAAAACGAAATTCTTCAATTACAGTTGCTCGCAACACCATAAAATCATGCTTGTTATCATGAGTATTTCTTAACTGAGTTCTAAAACTTTACAATTAGAACTAATTAGGATCGCTTTATCTTCCTTAGATCCATTTATCAATCTATGTAACCATTTGAAGTTATAATAGAAGTCATAAATAAATTAGTTTTGTTAGTCTTGTCACATTTAACTAATTGTTAAGAGACTACCGAACAATTTTTACGATAATCTTTTCGTCGAATTTCCAATGATTGTTTGAAATTTTAATAAATAGGTACTTTAAGCAGTTGCGTGGAAACATGTGGAGTCCACATGTTTCCACGCAACTGCTTAAAGTACCTATTTATTAAAATTGTGGACCGTTTATTTTGAAAGTGGTGTAAGTCCATTTTTCTCTCTTTCGAGATACTTAAAGGTTTGCATTTTAGTCGATTAAAAAATATTGATAAATGGTACTAAGTTTGGCAATGTTTCAACGAATTTAGAAACATGTAATTTGATCACATATATGACTTTGAATTTGAATTTAACTAAAATAATATCCTTTCTGAATCGTAAATGAACTTACACCACTTTCAAAATTATTATTTATAGTGGTGTAAAGTTTTAGCTCGATTGGATGACGGGAAGTCTGTTTGTTAATTAGCCGTCGAACGGTTTTCTTTAACAGCACAAATACACAAATCCACAAATAAACAAACAAGCAAGTTTTCGCAAAGTTAATATAGATGAATTAAAAATAAAATATTGTTTTTTGTTCTTAAAATTACAAAGCCCAAAGGCATTAGTGTAATGCTTCCCATTCCAACTATGCCCATTACATTATGCTTTTGCTGGTAAAATTCTTAGTTTTACTCCTGAAAGTGGACTTACACCACTTTCATAATCAATCGTTACGCAATTCAATTTATTGACGAATTTTAAATTTCTTAGAGCATATGGATTTTTTAAAATAGTAATTCTGAATTGTTTATAAATAAAAAGTTTACAGTAAATTACAAGTAAATTATGTGTTTTCTCAATTTTTTTAAAAAGTGAACTTACACCACTTTCAAAATAAACGGTCCATGTGATTGAGTGATTGTATGAAGTTCACCTGCTAAATCGACATAAAATAAGACAAAGTAATTACATAATCATGCACTGATTAGGTTAATTTTATTAACCTGTTTACGATCAGTGGCTCCGTTTAGATTTAGAATAAGCACAGATGAGATGATATAGACAGTAGAGATCAAATCCAAAAGTATAAGAAAAATTTTTTGTTGCGGATTATATGGAATATAGCCGGTGTTTACCCGGTTTCACCCGGGGCAGCGAAAACCCCGTAGGTCGGGTTTCAATAATAGTTGGTTAATTTTTTCAATGGAGGGTAGTTTTGGGGGTTGAATTAGGATAAAGGTTGGTAGCTCTCATTGATCTTTTATTCTTTTTTACTTAAAAAATGGCGGATTTTCATTGAAACTTTCATCCGCTATTTTACCCCGTCAGTCATGGTGATTTTTTAGTTACTAAACATATTTTAATATATTTTATTTAAAACACGCGCATAGTGAAAAAAGCAAATATAGAAACAAAAAGCTGAGAACTTAAAAAGAAAAATGTAAACAAATTTTACCATGCGCATAATCATAATAGTATACCGTAATTGTGTATCTGGGAATGGGATAATAGTCAGTTGCGCATGGTGAAATTATTTATGTACACAAAATATAGGTATACTGTATAGGTAAATATAAAATCTAAGATAAGAACCATTTCAAATAGAAAAATTTTGCACCATAATTCTAACTATCGAAAGTCAGAACCGAACATCTAATGTGCTTTCAAATTTCCCTGATAATTGCCCATTTCGCAGATAATTGCCCAGATGGGAAATTTAATAATTTGAAGTAATTTTGTACTGGAGCTATATATTAACAGGATTGCAGGCTGATAAAAAGTAGCGTTGAGATCAACTTGGCAGTATATAAAATAATGTAGAAAATTTCATGAAAATCGATCCAGCCGTTTTGCAGTGATGCTTGGACAAACTAATTACCCATTACAGTTTTATTTATATAGATATGGAAAATTTTGTTAAGTAAGTAAAAGAAATGTGGCCGTCAAGGGACGCCGAACAGATGTGCAATTTCTATTTGCGAGCCTTGGGAGTAAGACCGCCTCTCAAAAGGCTGATATACTAAAAGGAGAGTCTCTCGTATTCGAGCGGCGAAAACACACACTAGGATAAAATCTGGTAACATACAAGCGATATTCGAATGCGAGCGTCGCAGGCAAAACTCGCCTCGCTCAAACTTTAAGTCGGTCGATTTTCGCATAAGTTTCTCAACTTGTGTAATCAGTGCTTATACGAGAATCGCAAGTGTCAATTCGAGATTCGAACTAATTGGTCTGCTCTGATTTTGATGTGAGACTTGCATAACAATATATTGTCTACACAGACCGGTGACCAAGGCGAGTTTATAGGGCGAGCATTGGCTCCGAAACTCGCACGTTTTGCTTACACTAGTCGATTATTTTCTCGAATACTTTTTTCGCTGCTGCACTGGCATGCGAGAAACTGTCCTTGTGTAACTCATTCTTAAAGCTAAAAGCTTTGTTTTACAATCTAATTTCCTCTGCATTTCTAGGAAGCAGAAGTGAAATCAATTGATAATGTTGAAATTATTTCACTGTGCAACAGCCAAAACTCAAATTCAGCAAACTAAACGATTCTAAGATAAAATTGGGCCACTGAGCTCGAATTTATCATCCGTTTTGCTGTAGGTCGTCAAAATTTTGAGATATTTACAGTTCAAGGTCAACTGTACTGCCTTCGAAATCGTTAACTGTAATTCATTATTTTGAACTCCAATCAAATTTATGTCTTAGGCAAAGTTGTTCGTTATTTAATTCTACATATTTTTTATCACCACACCCCCCACCCGCCCCTACCCTTACCCATTTTTTTTTTCAAATTTCTTGAGAAAACATGCCGTACAGAGTGAACCGTTAGGAAAAATAACAATGTTTTTTCGGAAGAAATATTCCTCATCTATTTTTAGGTGGGGTTTGCGAACATCAAAATTCCCTCAGACCTAACCCTTATGGCAAAACACCCCTCCAAAGTCAAGCATTCTGATTTTTTTCACCTCTTTATGGCGTGAGGGGTAAGCGAATGCAGTTAAGTTTTTGAAAATAAAATAATGTATATGTAATATGTATAAATATGTATACAATAAAATTTAATGGAAAATTTTGAAATATTTATATATAAATGGCTTATAAGCAAAGTAGGGATGGCGGGCCTTGCAAAAAAGCCGGTTTCAGTAATTTTGGGTTTTTCACCCCCTAAGTTCAACCTGCAAATTCACTAATATGGACAAAAGACAAAGTAGGGGGGTCATTCCATGCCAATTCAACCAAATTTTTTCCGTCCATCTCTCCGATTTCGTTCAAATTTGGTACAAATGTTCTATGTTAGGAAAAAAAAAATACATATCTCGTCATTTTTTTGTGGACGATTTTTTTTTTAGAGTTATGGGCAAAAACTTTTTTTGAAATTTTCAAATTTCTTGTGATTTTACGTTGGTTTTTGTGCTATAACTACCCCAATGTGCAACCGATTGTAATGAACAAGGTCTCATTCTCTTCAGCAGGAATCAGGAAACCCGTTAAAATTAACACAATTTTTTTTAATTTTTTTTAAGTTTTTTTTTTTTTTTTAACAAAAATTCAACATTGAATTCTTCTGTTGTCGCCAGCTCGATTTTCTAGTTCAAGGTCTCAAATCGTTTTATAGAGACTCCTTAACAATCCCCTAAAAGCGCGTTAGGGTGTTTTTTGTTTTAACGGAGAAACAGCGAATTTAAGGTGCGCGCGCATTGATTGTCGAACACGCTTCCCTTCAAAAATATGCCAGCAGCGTCATAATGAGGCGCATATACAGGGTGTTAAAAAACAACACGGCAATATTTAAGGGGGTGATTTCTGAGTTCATTTCGTGAAAAAAAGTTCCGACACACATAGGTCCGAAAAGCATGGTTTCCAAGATACAGGGTGTTAAACTTTTTATAAAATATCGGTGTTTTAACAATATCTGAAATATCTTTTGTCCGATTTTTTTGAAATTTTGCAGCATTGCTTGCAGTAATAAGGTGCTCATTTCACCTTAACTAGACTAAGGTTATCAAGTCCAGTGGCGTGCGTGGGGGCACCTTAAGCAATATTATTGACAAAAAATGTGTACGCCACTGACATTTTTTCTAATTATGATATTTTTTTAGATAAAGAAAGCAAAAATACAACTTTTAGGTCTCTTGAGTTTCTGACGTATCTTTCTTCGTTTTCGAGATAAAAAGCAAAAACCTTTTGGTTGAATGTCCATTTACCATACAAAAATATTTACGAAAATTTTGAACTATTCTAATTTGCTTTGTTTCGCACTACAGGGCAAAAACAATTATTTGACAAGAACTATCAACATAATATTACCAAAATGTAACAAAAAAAAAAAATGGTTCAAATTTTTCATAACTATTTTTGTATGGTAAATGGACATTCAACCAAAAGGTTTTTGCTTTTTATCTCGAAAACGAAGAAAGATACGTCAGAAACTCAAGAGACCTAAAAGTTGTATTTTTGCTTTCTTTATCTAAAAAAATATCATAATTAGAAAAAATGTCAGTGGCGTACACATTTTTTGTCAATAATATTTGTTTGATTTTGTTGTTGAATTATACACCGACCTTTAACTTCTTATCTTTATTTCTAATTTTAATTATAATATTTAAACAGATAATGAGTTTGTTTTGCTTGGTAGAAAAAAGCACGAGAGATCACTTGATTTCACAGCGAGTGCAGCGTGAACCCGAAAAAAGTGACAGCCGGAAACTTTTCGATCGACGGGAGGTGAGTTGGTGGATCGCATGGTGAATTGCTGAAAGTGCTGCCACTCACGAAGGTTGTTGTTTGTCATCAGAATTTTAATGCAAATTCTGAACATTCCGCCCGCCATCAGGAACAGAGTTGCTGATTGTTTCTTGAAGGTCTGTTGGGCGAGCAGAGGGTGACGTGTCTTCTTGAGTGATTGGTAAGATGGCTAATTTGGTGATTGGTCTGGTGAGTGTTGCAGCTGCTGTCCTGATGGTAGCAACCCTTGAGAGTCCGTCCTTTCCTGGGTGAAGTTGAACAATTCGAGCAAGTGGCCATTTGGTGGGTGGAAACCGCTCATCGGTGAGTAAAACGAGTGATCCAACCTTGAGTTGGAGATTCTTATGGAACCACTTGGAGATTGAGTGCTGATGCTGTAGGTATGATGTTGACCATCGTGACCAGAACTGTTGAGTTCTTTGTTGAATTAGCTGCCATCTGCTGAGTCTCGATGTTGACAGATCAATGAGTGATGGTTCTGGTACAGAAGTGAGTGCTCTACCGATGAGGAAGTGACCCGGTGTGAGTGCTGCGAAGTCATCAGGGTCGTTACTGAGTGGTTCGAGTGGCCTTGAATTCAGGATTGCTTCAATCTGTGTCAGAAGAGTTGTAAGTTCTTCAAACGTGAGTGTTAGATCTCTTATTGTCCGGGTGAGGTGATGTTTTGTAGATTTCACCCCTGCTTCCCACTTGCCCCCCATGTGTGGCGCAGCAGGAGGATTGAAGGACCAGTGAGTACCATTGTCAATGATGAATTTTGAGATGACTTGATTTTCCCTTGTATATTGAGTGAAGAGTTTCTTGATTTCAGTATCTGCTCCAGTGAAATTCGTGCCACAGTCCGAATACAGGGTGTGGCAGATGCCTCTTCTAGAGGTGAAGCGACGATATGCAGCAAGAAATCCGTCTGTTGAGTAATCACCTACGACTTCTAAATGTACAGCTGACGACGTCATGCAAACAAACAGGCAGATCCAGGCCTTTTGAGTTTTGGCGCCTCTTCCACGCCATGTCTTGATGGAAATGGGGCCTGCGTAGTCCACACCTGTATGAGTGAATGGGCTGGATGGAGTGACTCGTGAGTGGGGTAGCTGACCCATGAGTTGTTGTGCTCTAATCCCTCGTTGCCGAGCACACTGTACGCAGTGCAAGATGAGTGACTTTACTGGGGCTCTTCCCCCGATGATCCAATGCTTGAATCGAATTGTACTGAGTGTTACCTGAGTACCACCATGTAGGGTGCTCAGATGAGCGTGACGAATGATGAGTGTAGTGAGTGGTGAGTGGCGAGGTAAAATAGCAGGATGTTTACCTTCAGGATCTAAGTGAGAGTGTTCCAATCGTCCTCCTACTCGCAGTACTCCTTCTGAATCAATGAATGCGGTGAGGCGATTGAACACATGATTTTTTGGAAGTTTTGAGTTCGATGACAAGGTTTTTATTTCCTGATGAAAATGTGCTGCTTGAGTTGACTTTATCCAGAATAGTCTAGCGTTGTCTAAATCGACTGGTGTGAGTAATGATGTGAGACTAGTAACAGGATTCCTTCTGAGTATTGATGTGAATTTTATGATGATAGCAGTTATTCGCAATAACCTTGTGAGATCAGAATACCTGTTAACTAGTTCCCATTGCATCGGATGTTGAAGAGTAGTTGCAACTAATGAAATGCCTGGACGTGCTTCTAGATTGCAAGCATCGTCAGGTGATGTTGATTGAACTGGCCAGTGTTCTTGAGTTTTAGACAACCAGGTGGGTCCCGTCCACCATAATGAATGGTCTGTGAGTCGTGAGGTGGTGATGCCTCTTGAAGCGCAGTCTGCTGGGTTGTCCTTGCCCGGAACATGTCGCCAATGAGCATTTGGCATAAGTTCTTGAATCTGTGTTACCCTGTTTCTGACAAAGTCCTTCCAGCGAGCTGCATGAGTTTTGATCCAAGTGAGTGTTACAGATGAGTCTGTCCACATGTGAGTTGAATGTATATCCACTTGTATGGTAGCTTGAACATAATTCATGAGTTTTGCTAGAATACATGCAGCTGTTAGTTCTAGACGTGGGATCGTGATGTTTTTGAGTGGTGCCACTTTAGTTTTGGCACAGATGAGCATTATTTTGGGCCCTGTGGACGGTGAGTGAGTTTTCAGAAAAACGGCTGCAGCCATGGCGACTTGAGATGCATCACAGAATCCGTGAAGTTCGCATGATGAATGGCTGAAGGTGGTGATCCACCTGGGAATGATGATTGTGTTCAATTGAGTGAGGTCTTCTCTGATGGTAAGCCATTTTGTGAGTAGGTGATGGGGGACTGGATCATCCCAATTAAGATTTTGCAGCCAGAGCTCCTGCATAAGCATTTTAGCCCGTACTGTAATTGGGGACACAAATCCTAATGGATCGAATATCTGAGCTACTTCAGATAAGATGAGGCGTTTTGTGATTTTAGATCCTGGTGAGAGTGGTTTTGAAGTGAAGGTGAAACTGTCGTTGAGTGGATTCCAGTTTAATCCGAGAATTTTCGTGGAGCTGTCTTCGAATGAAATTGCTTTTGTAGGAGTTAGTGAAGTTGAGATAGCTTGTAACAATGCTGAGTCGTTTGAGTGCCACTTTGCAAGGGGGAATCCGCCCGCCATGCAAAGGCTGATGAGGTCTTTAGCAACGTTGAGTAATTGTTCAGGTGAGTCAGCTCCTCCAAAGATGTCGTCCACATATCTACCTTTTGTGATTGCTTGAGTGGCGAGTGGATAATGATGACCTTCATCTTCGACGAGTTGGAGTAGCACACGAACTGCTAGAAAGGGGGCAGATCGAGTACCGTATGTTACTGTGGTCAACTGGTACGGGATGATGTTCTTGTGAGTGTCTAGCCAAAGTATTTGTTGGAGATCCCAGTCGTCTGGATGGACCATGATTTGACGATACATCTTGGTGATGTCCGTTGCGAAGACGTATCGATGTTGACGAACCCAGAGTAGTACATCAGTGATGTCGAGTTGAATTTTTTCTCCAGTGTGAGTTAGGTCATTCAGTGAAGCACCAGTGGATGTAGGACTCGAGCCGTTGAAAACTACTCGTAGTTTTGTTGTAGTGCTACTTGGGCGGAGAACTCCGTGATGTGGCAAGTAATAACATGGTGAGTTTGGTTGAGTGTTGACTGGAGTTTTCACCATGTGTCCTAATTCCTCATAATCGCTCATGAATTGAGTGTATAGACGGCTGTACTCAGGATCACGTTTAAACTTCCTGAGTTGACCTTGAAGGCATCTGTAAGCTGTCTGATAGGAATCACCAAGTGAAGTGACAGGTGATTTGAATGGGATCCTGACTATGTACCGGCCTGCAGAGTTTCTTTGATGTGTTGCCTTGAAGTGATTTTCACATTCTTCATCTTTTGTAGTGAGAAGACGTTGAGAGCGACTAGGTACTTCTTCTTGAACCCAGAATTTGGTAAGAAGTTGACGAAGTTCCTGATTATCAGATGACTCTGTCGTGTGACATACGTATCGATGAGGTTCTGATGGCTCATGATTGACTGGACCAATGATTAGCCATCCAAAGATTGAGAGTTGGGCGATTGGCATGCCTTGTGAGTGACGGATGATTTTTGGTTTAATGACCTGACCGTAGTAATCGGCCCCTATTATTATGTCGATACCTTGGGGTGTTGAGTATGAAGTGTCTGCCAATGTCAGACCTTTTAGATGAGGCCAGTCTTCTTCAGATGATTCACAATTGAACGTTGGTAGATGAGTGGTGAGTGTATTTAGCACATGAGCACGTATTGAAACAAATTCCATTGAATTAAGTGATTGAACAACACATGTGACTACTCCTTGTGTTTTTGTTGATTTTCTACCACCAACTCCGCTGATAGTCACGGTGGAATGTTGTCTCGGTAGTTGTAGGTGAGTGACTAAGTGATTAGTGATGAATGTTAGCTCCGAACCAGAGTCAATGAGTGCTCGAGCTGGCTGAGTGGCATTTAAGTATTGAATCTGTACCTTTGCTGTCGCTAGTAGAGTTGGCCGTTGAGATAAGTTGTCATGAAGAACTGAGTGTGCTGAGGTTGTTTGAGTGAGTGGACTGCTGTGAGTGTACGAGACCGCTCCTGATTGCTACAAGGCAGTTGAGGAAGTTTGAGCCTCAGAGTGTGACGGTGAAGATTTAAAATTGTCATGCAACATGGTATGATGAGTCTTGTTGCACACCTTACACACAATACTGCTTTTGCACAGGGGTGCATTATGACGTCCCATGCAATTTCGGCACAATTTTTTGTCATTGACTAGCTTCAGTCGCTCTTGTGGAGATAGGTTTCTGAATTTTTGACAATAAACAATGAAATGTTTTGCACTGCAGCAGTCACACTCGTACTTTTCTTCTTGTGGTGATTGCTGACCACTTGGTTGATTTGGGCGGTAGGAGGCAAAGTGAGTAGGTCGATGATAGTTGCGTTGAGGTTGTGTGGTGTTTGCCTTTGAGTGGTGAGTTGGTTCTATGTTCTCTAACGTACGTATTCGAGTGGTGATGAATGAGTGCATTTGATCATAGGTGGGCATGTTAGGTGAATCACCCAGATGCGTCTCCCATTTTTCCCTCGTTTCCCTATCAAGGTGACGAGTGAGGTGGAATACGAGAAAAGTATCCCAGTTGTCAGTTGAGTGTCCTAAGATTTTTATTGAATTGAGTGCGCTGTTTACTGTATTGATGAGTGCTGAGAGAGCGGCTGCTTTGGTGGGAGCTCGCTTCACTTCAGTGAAATCACTAAAGATTTTCTCTAGTTGTGCAGTGATGAGTTTGCGTTTGTTTTCAAACCTGCGGGTGAGTGTCTGCCAGGCAGTGTAAAATGCATGGTTTGTTATTGGTAGATTAGCGACCGTGTCGCTTGCTTTACCGGACAGACTTGACATTAAGTATTGTAACTTATCAACATCGGAAAGATTGTTGTCGTTAATCACCATAGATGTGAAACGATCCTTAAATGTCAGCCAATTGGTGAATTCACCGTCAAATGCTGGCAAGGGGAGTTTTGGCAGCCGTGAGTGCGATGATTGTGTGGTTATGATTGTCGATTCTGTTGATAATTTTTCTGCGTTAATCGCAGCTCTGGCTTTAGCCACCAGACGTTTGAATTGACCAACGAGGATTGCTGCGTCTCCGAACAGGTCGTCCGTAAAGTATGAGTGGTCGATGAGTGACGGTGGCCATGATAACTCGAGATATGCGTGTTCATGTTCGAAAGTGTGATATGCACTGTCAACTTGGCTTTCGAACGAGTTGAGTTCGTCAAGTGTGAGGTTGCCGCGTTCATTTTGAAGGGTTTCTACAAAAGAATTTATTAGTTTGATTCTAGAACCTTGTGATTTGGTTTTGAGTATTAATGGCATGGGTAAAACTGCAGGAGATGGTGAACGTGTCCGCCTCGTGGTCTTCTTTTGTTCTGCGGGGAGCTGAGGTTGAGTATTTTCTGCCTCTTGTGAAGTTTTTGGGGCGGCAGCAATTTCCCGAACAGGGGAACTTCGGTCATCGTCCAAGGTAACCCTCACTTCCGGAATATCCAGAGGGCCTGGATCGACCTCTGGTGGTGCCTTGTCGTCCAAAATGATTAACTCTTTTCCTTCATCTGACATGATGAGTGATACTATTACGATTGAGTGTCACGTTTCACTTGAGTGTTCACTTGATTTTGATTGCATCAGGATTCACTTGAAAATCAACGAAATTCCTATGGGATCCGGCTCGAAGGACCAGAAATGTTTGATTTTGTTGTTGAATTATACACCGACCTTTAACTTCTTATCTTTATTTCTAATTTTAATTATAATATTTAAACAGATAATGAGTTTGTTTTGCTTGGTAGAAAAAAGCACGAGAGATCACTTGATTTCACAGCGAGTGCAGCGTGAACCCGAAAAAAGTGACAGCCGGAAACTTTTCGATCGACGGGAGGTGAGTTGGTGGATCGCATGGTGAATTGCTGAAAGTGCTGCCACTCACGAAGGTTGTTGTTTGTCATCAGAATTTTAATGCAAATTCTGAACAATATTGCTTAAGGTGCCCCCACGCACGCCACTGGACTTGATAACCTTAGTCTAGTTAAGGTGAAATGAGCACCTTATTACTGCAAGCAATGCTGCAAAATTTCAAAAAAATCGGACAAAAGATATTTCAGATATTGTTAAAACACCGATATTTTATAAAAAGTTTAACACCCTGTATCTTGGAAACCATGCTTTTCGGACCTATGTGTGTCGGAACTTTTTTTCACGAAATGAACTCAGAAATCACCCCCTTAAATATTGCCGTGTTGTTTTTTAACACCCTGTATATGCGCCTCATTATGACGCTGCTGGCATATTTTTGAAGGGAAGCGTGTTCGACAATCAATGCGCGCGCACCTTAAATTCGCTGTTTCTCCGTTAAAACAAAAAACACCCTAACGCGCTTTTAGGGGATTGTTAAGGAGTCTCTATAAAACGATTTGAGACCTTGAACTAGAAAATCGAGCTGGCGACAACAGAAGAATTCAATGTTGAATTTTTGTTAAAAAAAAAAAAAACTTAAAAAAAATTAAAAAAAATTGTGTTAATTTTAACGGGTTTCCTGATTCCTGCTGAAGAGAATGAGACCTTGTTCATTACAATCGGTTGCACATTGGGGTAGTTATAGCACAAAAACCAACGTAAAATCACGAGAAATTTGAAAATTTCAAAAAAAGTTTTTGCCCATAACTCTAAAAAAAAAATCGTCCACAAAAAAATGACGAGATATGTATTTTTTTTTCCTAACATAGAACATTTGTACCAAATTTGAACGAAATCGGAGAGATGGACGGAAAAAATTTGGTTGAATTGGCATGGAATGACCCAGGGGTATTTTTTTGTTCGTAGACCCTATCTTATTTTCAAAAAGGCACATTTTTTCCTAACTCACATGAAGTTTAACTGCATTCGCTTACCCCTCACGCCATAAAGAGGTGAAAAAAATCAGAATGCTTGACTTTGGAGGGGTGTTTTGCCATAAGGGTTAGGTCTGAGGGAATTTTGATGTTCGCAAACCCCACCTAAAAATAGATGAGGAATATTTCTTCCGAAAAAACATTGTTATTTTTCCTAACGGTTCACTCTGTACGGCATGTCTTCTTCAGAAATTTGAAAAAAAAAATGGGTAAGGGTAGGGGCGGGTGGGGGGTGTGGTGATAAAAAATATGTAGAATTAAATAACGAACAACTTTGCCTAAGACATAAATTTGATTGGAGTTCAAAATAATGAATTACAGTTAACGATTTCGAAGGCAGTACAGTTGACCTTGAACTGTAAATATCTCAAAATTTTGACGACCTACAGCAAAACGGATGACAAATTCGAGCTCAGCGGCCCAATTTTATCTTAGAATCGTTTAGTTTGCTCAATTTGCGTAAAAAATATTTAATTTTGTTGCACAGTGTTATGAATTGATTCTTGTAGAATCTATTATATTTTTCACGACTGGAATGCAGTATTTTTTAGAGTTAGGCGTTTTCCAATACCACTAAATTAGCATTAGCATGTAAGGGGGCTACTGTCGTCCCAATTTGGCACTCAATTTGCGGGGGCCACCGTCATGAACCCGTAAACTGCGGACTCGGTTGTGCAGGCCCTTTCCCCGACCCAACCGACGAGTGAAATAGTCCCCGAGGCTGAGTACTGACCAGGATTCTCCTTGGACTGGAAATGGTCGTCCGGACCCTCAAGGGTAAGAAAGCGCCGGGGCCCGATGGGATACTCAACGAGGTGCTTAAGGTGGTTTTTAACTTTCAATTCAACATGATTCTTGACATGTTTAGTATAACACATGCCTAAAAGCAGGAGTGCTCTCCCTACGTTGGAAGACCGCACGCCCCGTGCTTATCGAGAAAGGTAAGGGAGCCCCAGGACAGCCTTCCTCTTATCGATCGTTATGTATGCCCGATGCTGCTGGGAATATCTTCGAGAAGCTATTAAAAGCAAGGCTTTGCACCGCCTTGGAGGCTGCGGGAGGACTCTCGCTAAGGCAACACGGATTTCGTCCTGGACACTCAACTCTCGACGCCATTGCGGAAGTGACTGAGGCAGTCAGAAGGGCAGAGGACAGAAATCACTCTTCGTGGCGAATGGTCCTTCTTGTTACTTTGGACATGAAAAATGCTTTCAATTCCCTGAGATGGAGCGACATTCCCCAAGCCGTACTGGAAAGTTTTCATGTACCGGGGAGTGGGTACCTGCTTAAAATAGTAGACGATTACCTCAGCACGAGTTCTCCCTTCGAGAGGTTGCCAATATCATCCTTGTAAAATTCAAAGCATGCTTCCATCTTCTCGAAAGGTACGCTGGAAAATCGTGAAATGACAAAGTACAGTGATGAAATTAGTTCTTCGTGCTGCAAGAATCGCTCGTCTAGAGCAGAACTGAGGTCATCCAGGAAGGAAATAAACGTAGAGAGTCGATAGTAGGTTTCAAGGTCAGACGTTGGGATGTTCAATCGATTTTTTTGAAATTTATTGGTACGTGGCATGGCGAGTTCAACTCTTAGCTCCAAGCATACTTCGGACAAATTTCCAAAAATTTGTTGGAATTCGGACGTAGCATCGCTGCGTATAGCTGTCAATGTCTTGTGCACTAGTTTGATGTCATGCAAAGCACTTACTATGTCAATATTAAGGTCAATAGAAAGGTTTTAGGTCAAACTGAGTAGTTTGTACTGTACAAACAGAGACACGAGAAATCAAGTGCAAGTGCTGTAACTTCTGTGTAAGAGCCTTGAAACTCTTGACCTAGTCATGTATCCCAAGTCATGTGTCCATCGCAAGGCAAGTTTCTGTTGGCCACACAAGCGAATGTTTCCACAATAGGTAAAGCCGTTTCCTGTTTTCATCAACCAGCTTTTGGTTTATTATTCTCTGAATAATACACCTTTGTAATCGGTTCGGAAAAATTTTTTATAACACCCCCTCAATTTTTTTTTTTTACGTTTCAAGATGCGTAGAGTCCAAAACTGCAATGTCTGTCCGCCGTCCGCCGTGTCAGCGATATCTACCTTAAACAACGGTCGAAAAAAATTGTTCTTTCGCATATAGGCTACTTTTGGATCCTAGTTGTGTCCCGAAGGTCGGCATCTTGATCGGAAAACACCCTGGCGTTTTAGGGGTGATAAAGGGGGGGTAATATTACGCATTTTTAAAGTTTTTGTGAACTTGGGCATGTGGGGTATCGTTTTTTATGTTTTTTAGGATGAGGATATCGAATATGAAATCGATTTTGACGAAAGAGTGAAAATTTAAAAAAAAAAAATTAAAAATTTTTTTTTAAAAAATGAAAAATTTTTTTTTAAAAAAAAAGAAATTATTTTTATAAACTAAAATAAATGCTGCTTGGGAGGATTACCAATGTTATTGTATTCAGTCAGTAATAATAAACCCATGTGTAAAGACATTGCAGCGTTTTTCTTATGGCTATCGATTTGGTGGTGAATACTCACCACTTTCTTCTCAACCAAGTCTTTTACAACAGCTTGAGCTTGGACTGCTTATTGATGGTACTTGTGGCCTTCATGAATTCTAAAGTTCTCCATGGCTTTCTTTAAAATTATAATATGGTTTTTGAACCAACAAACCTAGACTTTGTCTACCTCCTTCTTTTTTGTCCAAAATCAATACGCAAGGAATACATTAGAGACCTCTGTCCTTCTGAGAGTATTCTAGCCATGAAAAGTCTTCTAACCACTTTTTTTTGGAAAATGTCGGCGATGTTTCCCGGTAAACTCGGAGGGAAAATAAAACTGTTTGTCTGGTGTCCACAAAGATTTTAATGCTTCCACTTTCTTTAAATTAGTAATCACGGAGAACGGTAGTTCTCCGCGGGGTGCGCAAAACAAAAAATCTGAAGATCTGATGACTGTTGTTGAAATGCACCACTATATATACAGGAATAAATCCAAATCGAGAACCAAGCTTTCAATTCATGACTGTTGGGTACCGTTAGAAAGGTGTTGGGCCATAGACTACCAAAATATATTCAAACTGGTAATCCATCCACTACAACCCGAGATATGGCCACTTGAAAATTTGACCAAATTTTTAGTTTTTCCAATATAACCCAAAGGTGGGTGTCGAAAGCTATTCAGGTGTAGTGTTTTCCGAGGCTACTTATCAAGACCTTTCCAACGGTACCTTACATATTAAAATCGAACGATCCGTTGAAAAGTTATAGCCCTCCAAAATTTACGGTTAATTTTCATGAAATTCATGAAAAATTACCTACCTCAAATAGTTTGTTTGTACAAAAGTTGGACCGATTTCTATCGCTTATACCTCTATTTTTCGGGAATAAGTGGGGCTTCCAGAATCCGTTAACATTTTTAAGATTCCTTTGAATTTGATCGAGATATAGACTTTTGAATAGAGCCAGATGCACTTTTTTAAAAATATAATATCTCCACTAAAATCCAATAAAAGGCGTTCGTATATGAATCAGTCGATCGGTATTGAACTAAGTTTTCAAATGGTGGCCAGACGATCTTAATCAGACATCTAGTTCAAGAAAAATATTGAAAAAAACTAAAAAGTGACACTGCCAAATTTTCGATTTGAAAGCATTACTCAAAATTGAACCAAGCAATTTTGTTAAAAAACTAGTTGTTTGTAGCTGACAACCCAACACGTCGATGGTTTATCATGTGAATTCTGGGAAAACTCTAGTTCCGGAGAAAATGTCATCCGAATAATATCGCGAACCGGGAAAAGTGAGTTTTTCAACAATTTTGTAAAGAATGAAAAAAGTTCAAATAAAAATTTCAATCGTAGCATTCCTTGACGAGTACAAAACACCATAGAAAGTGAATAGGCAGGCTTTTGTTCTACAGTTTTCATGAACCTATTCTAAAACTATGAAAAAAAATGATAAAATCAATATAAAATATAAATAATATAATTAATATAAAATCAATAAGAGTTTACAAATACCTCAAAGTAACATTCATTTCCAAATATTGGAAACTTTTATACCACCAAATAAAAGCAAATACATCAAAGACACAATTGCAAGCGCAAAGGTATTTGTAAATTTTCATTGATTTTATTAAGGAACAATAATGCACGCACACGACAAAAATTTATATCAACTCTTTTGTGGATACAAGTTAATGCGCTATTGGGCACCCCGTCAGTTTTAAACTCGCTAAGAGTTTTTTTTTGCTAGTTTTTATATTAACAAAGTTCACCCACGTCATTAGGTCTTAATATCAATTCCAGTCTGCTTTGGCCTACAGAGGACTCCTCGTGTTCGGAGCCTTCATTGTTAGATAAACAGGAAGGTTTAGGTAAAGTAGCCTGAGAGCTTGTAAACAAACAGCTCATGTGCTGGATTGTGATCATTTTGTAATTTTTTTAATCCTTCCTTCTTTTTGCAAAGTAACTGCAAATGTCTTCCCTCCTTTTTATTTTTACTCTTAGTTAAACCAACAAAAACAAGCACAGAACACAAAACAAACAATCAACAAATTATTTAGTTAAATACTCAAATTATTCCCTGTTTTGAATTAATTAAAGTTAAACGCACGACTGACATTATATGATAAGAATGCACCGAATGACCGAACGACCCGGATTCCGGAAGATAGCGGGAACATAAACTTGAAATTGTCTCAAAAACACATTGAAAGAAAATTGTTATTTATTGCCAAAACATATATTACGCAGGTTGGTATATGTACGATACAAGAAAAAAAAAACAGCCCCAACATTTCATTTCATGTCATGTGGTGGTGGTGGTGGTTCATCACAAAAAACCTGCTTCTTGTTTAGAAACATGCACAAATTTTCTACTCGCTCTCAACGTGGCCGTGAGGTAGATTTTTGTGTGCTGGTAAGTTTTGTATTAAGCCGGAGGTACACGATACGGAAAACATCATATTTATAAGGAAATATCTTTGTGGATGTCACTTTTGACACATCGAGTCACACGATAAGCAAAAATGAGTTTGGAACCTGTATTTTGGAATTCACAGATTACCGCGACGCCGCGCCGCCCGTAAGAGCAGTAATCTCAAAACTGTGTTCATAAAGTTTTGTATGGTGTGACTCGGGAAATTTGTACCCCGCAAATTGCTTGGATGTGCCGAAAATATTCCGAAATTTTTGGGATATTTATAAGCGATACACCATATTGCTTATCGTCGAGTCACACGATATGTAATACGGCGTATCGCTTATAAATACGACGTTTTCCGTATCGTGTACCTCCGGCTTTAGGAAATTTAAGCCCATTTGATCCATGCACATTTTTGTTATGATTCTCTTTTTGCTGGGAGGAGGATAATTCTTTTCCTCATATTTTTGTTTAAAAAAGAAAATGTTAGTTTTTTTCAAATGAAAAACACTGCAAGATGTATGGAGTGAAAACTGTTTTAATATGATGTTATACTCTTTTGATAAAGCTCCAGTTGCATTTTTGTTTTTATTTAATTTTACAAAGTGGGTACACAAAATAAGTACAGTGCATTTTCGCTTCACTTTCTCAAAGCGATTTCAGAACGAATTCTTAAGAATGATCCGACGACACCTATCAGATTTTCACTGCACTTGCCGCTATGAATGACAAAATTTTTTTGCCTTGCATTTGCTGTTTAAAAATTTTTATGTTAAGGAGAGATCTCCCTCGGGAGGTTAAAGTAATGGGTAAGGCAGTTTAGTTGGAAAATTGGTGTAGATCGAGAACCGACAGCATTAAATAATTTACTTTTATCGCGTTGCTAAAGAAATTCTCAGCAGCAAAATGAATGCTGCAGTAAATCGCACTCTCTGCATTATTTGTCAGAAGAGGAAGGGAGGACAGGACGATCTGTCAGATATGAAGAGTGCAGGAAAAACTGGCCCATTAAAGTGCCCCACATTATGGCAAGATCTTCATGCTGATCAGTACAGCTCTGCAATTGTTAGGATCCTTGAATTTCCACGAGCTATGATGGAAATGAGCCATTGCAATGTAATCCTGTCCTCCCTTCCTCTGACAAATAATGCAGAGAGTGCGATTTACTGCAGCATTCATATTGTTGATTGAATCCATCCTATTTACGTGAAAGAAATAAAATAATGGTTTTCTGTGAGTAATATAGGTCCAACAATATAACACAAACACGTACCCGGTTTCTATTGTAAAGAACGTAGAAAATTGTGTAGGTACTGTGGCAAGCGCTACCGGGCAAAATGTTCAGCGGACTATATTACTTCTTATTCAATTTCTCACTATGTCTCTCTCTTTTTTTATTACACTTTTCTCACTTCACATTATTTCCTACACCTTAAATTGCTTTAAATCACTTTCACCAACTCTCTTAATCACACCACTTTTTTTCCAAAGCAAAGCTAAGACGATAACATTGACTTTGATGACGTGCATGTTAGAGCGATAGCATTCGGGCTTGTCGTTGCTCGGAGACCATTGGTGCGAATGTTGTGTATTGTATATGAAGTAGACGCTCAGTATCGAGTGATGGAATTGAAGCCACTCAACCGTTTTTTTAATTTCGAAATCTCGATTTCGGTTTATTGATTTACGTGTCCATTATTTAATAATCTTCTGATTTGAGATATAGGTACGTATGATTTAGTAGTAAAACTTGGTTTTCACGCATTGCAACGCCTTCCTGAGCTTCGAAAACCCCTTGTATGAGTACTTTCAATCACGTTTCTAGGTCAAGTAATATGCGAGATATTAAAATCAGTGTATCTGATGCCATCTTGGATTCTGGGCCTCCGGTCCAGGTTTCCAGAGCCTCGAAAACCCACAGTGAGCACTTTAAATCACGTTTCTAGGCCAAATAATAGGCGAGATATTGAAATCAGGGTATCTGACGCCATATTGGACGCCATCTTGGATTCCAGACTTCTGGTCTAGATTTCCTGAGCCTCAAAAACCACCTATGAGCACTTTAAATCATGTTTCTAGGCCTCCAAATAATAGGCGGGATATTGAAATCAGGGTATCTGACGCCATCTTGGACGCCATATTGAACGCCATCTTGGATTCCGGACCTCTGGTCTAGATTTCCTGAGCCTCGAAAACCACCTATGAGCACTTTAAATCACGTTTCTAGGCCAAATAATAGGCGAAATATTGAAATCAGTATATCTGACGCCATCTTGGTCGCCATCTTGGATTCCGGGCTTCCGGTCCAGATTTCGAGATGCCAACAGCGATTTTCGAACTCAGAGGGGTCCAATTAGTCTAAATTCGTCTGATATCAAATTGTTATATAAAATGCTTCTTGCATCGTATACAGAGGGATTTATTCAAATCCATCCTAGACTATATACAAATATCGCTTTTTACGATGGGAAAACTGGTTTCCTCGGTTTTTTCCACGATTTTCTACTAAACGCGTCTACGTCTTCTGTGATAAAACTTTGGTATTCTGCAATGTAAATCTAGGGTATTTAATAATTGGCCTAAACAAATTTTTTTTATGTACCTACTATAGTATTTATAACTAGACGCAGGGTAATGCGAGTGTTCATGATGATTTCATGTACATTTAGTATGAATATAACACTTAATTAAGCTTATAAAAGGCATACATTTTTAAATCATAATGAAAAAATTGATAAATAATATTCACAAAGATATTACGAA
Organism: Leptogaster cylindrica; assembly: GCA_963082835.1. NCBI lineage: Eukaryota > Metazoa > Arthropoda > Insecta > Diptera > Asilidae > Leptogaster > Leptogaster cylindrica. Next base: position 13,573,204 of record OY720106.1, read on the forward strand.
AATGGACCGCGTACTCACTTTTAGTATCTTGCCTCTGTAAAAGGATAAATCTCCAAGTTTCTTCAATTTTATTTCATAGCTCTGCCCTTGATTTAAATACGTAAGAGTTTCCTCGTTGCTTTTCGTTGCAATAGATGTTGCTGCTGCCAAAATATACTGAAACCTAAAAATTGCAAAAAAAAACTAAAAATTTTGAGATATATTATATTGAGAAGCTCACTTGTTGTCATCTTGATTCAATCCTGATTTTGGTACTTCTGAATTGCCCGGGCTATCTTTAGCTGTCGAATTTTGCAATTAAAAATAAACTAATCCAATATTACATATTAACAATATTACTACCGCTATTGTTTTCAATATTATTATGATGTTGAATTATTTCAGAAAAATTTGCCATTGCTGATCTTTGCCCATTTTGATGATCAACAATTGCATGCGTATTTTGTTGATTGCCATCAGATTGCTGTTGATGGGGTCCCGCGTTTGTATCATTTGCATTCCCATTACCTTTTCCTTGTACATCATTTTCTCGATCCTCATTTCTCTTGGCTCCTACTACAACTTTATGTGGGCTTTTGCAACGTTTTTGATTTTCATTATTAGGCGACGGAATTTCTTGCTTCAAAACAGTCAAAGCAGAGGATAAGGATAAAAATGTTTCACTATAAAAAACTTCCATTAATTAAGACAATAAACTGGTTTTCAGAAAGAAAATGCTCACTTGTTTAAATATCCATTGTTGCTAAATTCACTATTTAAATCGAAGTCTATGTCGTCTGTCCAACTTCCTCGTTCTGATGTACAAAAGAGGGAAATTATAATTAATATAATAGCTATATTTTATTTATATATATGTGTATATACTGAATATTAATATTTTATAAAAATAAAAAAAAATTACGTACATACAAGTTATTTGAATTATAAGAATTGAGTTATAAGAATTTTTCTTATTATTTTTCCCGTGATCAGCGCCCCAAAATCCTTCGTAAATCATCACCAATATGTGATTTTACGCATTTATCGGTATCGTGCCTCTATAGGTAATCACAGGTGAAATTCAGCACTTAGAACTGCTATATCTTTTTTCCCTTACCGAATTGAAATGAGTCGCCATATTAAATAATGCAGTACCTTATAAGAGCTATCGAATGATATATTATGTCTCGTTCGTATTGATTCTAGGTGCAGCTTCCATACATTTTTGCCTATTACCCTTTAATGGAACAAAGTTCCGCGACTACTGGATATAACGATTTTCAAGATAGCGGCCGGCGACGAGCCGAATTGAACGAGTATCAGGAAGAAACTATTTGGAATACATATGTTTTGACAAAGAACCAAACTCGCGAAAGCACTCGAAATTATATTTGATAATCTTAATTCTTACTTATTAAAAAACAACCTATTTTCTTAAGACTATTTCATTGCACATATCAGGAGATGCGGTAGCGTCTCACAGAAATCGGTTCTATATGCAAAAAACAAACTTAAATTTCGCCAAGAATCTCAAAATAAGTTTGAAGTATAACTTACGTCTTTTTTAACGTACTATCAAAATATGCCAAGAAAAGCGGGGGTTCTAATTTGAAATTTTAGAGTTACCGCCCACTCCACCCACATAGAGAGGTTTGTGATGATGGCACAGACATATGTCCCCCTTGGAAAAATTAACTTTTCATATCATTATTTTTTTTCGTACGATGCATAGTTTTCGAGATATTTGTTTGTCTCAATCTAAAATCAACTCCCTGTATAGTATATATACAGGGTGATTGGAAACTCGACCTATTCCTTGAAAGGGGTTATAGTAGAGGTAATTTGCAAGAAAATAACCCCTGTTCACTAGGGGTCGGAAACTAACGGTTTCCAAGATAACACGGTTTTAAATTATTTTCTAAATTTTCTGCCACATCATCGTTTTTTTACAAAAAAGCTACTCATTTCTGTCCACGCAATTTATACTTTTTTAAAGGTGACAAACTAGCAAGTAATTTAAAATTAAAATCCGGTCCAAAATACTCATTATCTTAGAATTATACTGTCTTAAGTTGCAAGACTTTAAATTTTTTCAGATCTTCTACGAAAAAAGCAATGAATTATTCGAAAAAAATGTACGACACATACAAATTAATTAAATAATTACTGGGATCTAAGAGCTTTTCAAAAATGTACAAATTGTATTAACTCTTTCAAGGATTTAGCAAACATTCAGCACAAAGTGCACTGTACGACTAACTTGTAATGTGCATCAACATTTGAATGAGCTTTATAAAGGTATGGGTATCGAAGTAAACAAACATGTAAAGTACTATGGTTTAATGAAATAAAAACAGTTAGCATAAAAAATCACGTCACTTAAAAAAAAATAATTACAAATTAATTAAAAATTACAAATTTTGTTCAAATTGTCGGCCATTGTTGCGTATGCAAGCACGTAGCCTACGACGCTTTGTCGAAGTTCTATTATAATAATTACTCACTATCTTCAAACAGAAAAATGTTTACAACAGTTCCTTTCGGTAATGTATACTAAAGAATGACTTATGATATTTTAACCGGAGATTTAAATAAGTTTCATCAGCGCATTTTTATACGCCCATTTATACGACCCGATGTCTGTTGTTAGAAAGGAAAGGCCAAATAGCTAAACATTTTATGGTTTTATAATAATCTGCACACGCAGGACAATTTTTCAAAACGATTCCTGTGTTTTTTTATAACCCGAATTTTGTGTCCTGGAAGATTTTAAAAATTATTAAATATTTAAAATTCCTGTGAAAAGGATAATCAAAAAAGCAATCATATTGTCAATAATTGTCAATAACAAAATAACATGTTTGCAAAGAAAAATAGATCATTTCACCAGCCTAGTCTCTTTCTTCACTAGCCTCGTTTGTGCGTTGTCACAAAAGTTCAAATAATGAATAGTAAAGGCGGAGCGTAAGGGTCCATAACTTCTGAGTGGATAAAGGTAATTGGATGAAACAAAAAGCAGTTGAAAGAAGACAAAATTAGGCTTCTTCTAAGGTAATTAAAAAAGAAAAAAAATAGGGGAAATTTTTGAGATAATTGACCTTGAACACAAAAAATGTAAAATTTCAAGCAAAAAATTCGACTTCAAGTTGTCATATCTCGAGAACTACTTTATGTGTTCAAGTCTTCAGAATTAGCCCAATTCAAGAATTATTTGTGTTCTTTAAAATTGGTGTTAGACCATAATCATAAGTTGTTTAGGTTTGAGGATATAAGCAAAAACGTAAAATCCTACATTTTCAAGAAGAAATTTCCTTCTAAATAGAATAACTCGAAAACCGTTAGGCGAATTGAAATATGCCCACACAATTTTTTTCGTTTCTCCCCTATCACCTCCTTCAAGGTGGACATCCTTATCTGAAACACCCTGTATACAAAATACTGCAATCAAAAATGTTTTGCGAAAACAACTCTTGATAAAAAAAATTTGTGATAGATATCAATCTGGAAGTGATAACGAAAGTTTCAGTAAAATATTAGAATTTTGTTAAAACAAAAATATTTCTAATTTTTTTCTTAATTTTTTTAGAATACCCAAAAGATTCAGTAATGTTTTGGAATTTCATCCAATTGAGTTCTATAACATTAAAACAAAAGAGAAATTTTCAAAATTAAACATTCTAGACCTAAAACATAAAATAATATTAAAATTACAAGCATTGAAATTTTTAACTGTTAGTTTGTTCGTTTTTGTTTTTATTTCACATTTTATCTAATATACCTATTTATATGTAGGTATATTTATACGTATGTCGTATGTTCCGTCGTTTCGCTTTACGTTCCCTCCCTTGGTCTAACCCGGTGAACAACTATGAGGATCAACTGAAGCTGCTTGACCTTCAGTCATTGAGTGTGCGTCGTGACGCTGCGGAAGTTCTCTTTATTTTTCAGTTGCCGTTGCCTGTTCGGCAACATCGACTCTCCCGCGCTTCTGCAGCACTGCTTCGTCCCCAATTTCATCGTACGAACTATGGTCTCACCGAACCCTTAACCAGGATGCTCCGTAAAGCGGCCCATAGACGACCAACTTGGTTGTCAACTAGGTTTGCAAACTTGGTTACGAATGAGCCTACAGACTGAATGATCAAGTTGCCAACTTGGTCGTCAACATCACTATTTCCAAAATTTTATACTGACAGCACGTTTTATTATTTTAGTTTTCAACTGAATTTGCGGTGATTTCTGAGTTCTCAGAGTTTGGAAAATTCGGTTTTGAGAAAACGCGTTGAAAGTTTTCAGTAGTTAAGAATAATTGTCATAAAAAATGCTCACAAAGAATCGAGGGCGCAGCGCCTGAATTGAAAGTGCTAATACTTATACAGATATTTCCTACGTCAATAATTTTTTGCCGAACCTTTTTGAAAATATCAAGGTGAAAAATGTTTTTCTAATTTTTGAAAATCCTAGAATGAGCAAACCTGTCATTATTTGAGTTATATGACTATTTGAGTCATAAACGCAATTGCAAGCAAATTTGAAAAATGACAGTCTACCGTCGGCTATATTAAAAAGAACAAAAACAAAATATTGCAGACAAAAATGTGTGCTATTACTGAAATGACGTTCTTTTGATATAATAACTTTATTTTAATGCCTATATTTACTATAGAAATATTTTTAACAATATTCCGGGTCCCTCGCCAATCCGGCATATTCTCCAATTCAATCCATCTGCACTATTGAGGCTTTACGTCACGAAGTGTGCTCTACAAATTTTTGAATCGAAATGATATTGCTGAAGTAAGTTGTCAACCTTGCCATAGACGTCACAACATTGTCCTCAACATTATGGCCCCTCCCACAAAAATCAAAAATTTTTGATTTTACTCCAACATTGGGTTCAACATGATTTTTCAATCGTCAACCTACCCACAGACGACCAAAATTGTCGACAACATGGCATGTTGGCAACTTAGTTGACAACCAAGTTGGACGTCTATGGGCCGCTTAAGGTTAATTGTTTTCATCCTTTGACTTTCATCTGAGTTATCCATCCCTTAAAAAACTCCTCTACCGCTCTTCTTCATAGGTTTTATTTTTAGAAACTGTTCAAATTTTTGTTGTGACGCTTTACTAGTTTATTTAGTTATTTTTTTAGTTCGGTACTTTTGTTATGACGTTATGGCTTGTATTAAGCTTCAATAAATAAATAAATGAGTAATCAGTTGCTTCGCTTTAATATAATTATATACACAATTTCAGATAAATGCATGCATCCATGTAAGCGCTGGTTTGTGTGATTATTCTAGAAAATGCGTTTAATGATTGGGATTTCCATAACTAAGGCAACCATAGTATCATTTTGTTTCGCTAAATCTCTATAGCTTCTACAAAACAGAAAATATTAGGGTGTACGTAACCAGTTTCTCGCCATTGTATGCACATTGTACATAAATCTTTTGCGCATCTTTTAAATCATAGTTCCCATCTTGTTAATTAGATAATATATTCCAATATAAAGAGATTATATTAACAATTACATTAAGAAATAATATTTTCCCTGTAAATGATACTAGACTAGGGTTTTCCAAAATTATCTTACTGACGTTATCGGGAGAGTTTTCATTGCTTGAAATATTTGAAAAAATGTTGGTTTGAGGTGAGCAGAATACCATGCTTAACAAACCAGTAGCAGAGTAACGAATATCAATATATAGTTACAAATTTTATAATAATTTTCCAAATACAAAATGCTATATTTTACAAAGGCGGATGTGATCGCGCCAGCTATGCAAGGCGCTATATTGTTTGGCAGCCCAAGATAAGCGGTTATAAAGCAGAAGAATCCATTGTAAACATCAAATATCTCTATATTTTTTTAAATAATTGAATTGTAAGTATTAATGTATTTAAATTTTGTATTATATTTTTAATATTGTTAAAACTTTCCCAAAGACCACTGAAGAAGAATCTAACCAGATTCGAAACGTTTGGTTTTTTCTTAATTAATAAATTAGAATAAACAAGACTGTATTGGCTTTTTGTAATAATCAATCAAGATATCAAATATCTCTCACAAACAAATTCACGTCATTGAATTTTTCTGGTCTGTTGTAATGCGGCAACTAAACTAACCCCAAGCAGATGCTGAATAATTACGCAAATATTATAAATTATTGTCTTATCATCCCGAATATTTTCATGTTCACCTACCGTTGTTGTTCTGATATTTGCATACTCGTCGACTGTTATCATTCTGACCAAGAAGGTTGACAAAATTCTGCATCTCAGAGACAGTTGGCACTTTCGATCAACATACACAATTGTTGTTAGCACTTTTCAAAGAACAATACAAATTAACATTTTGCCGTTGGTTTATGAATTCAATGTAAGTGTAACATAAATAATTTAAGCAGTGTTGAATTCGTTGGAAGAGGTTGTTTGCTTGAGCCTTAGAACCAATTAGATACAGCGCACCAAATCTCATAAAAAAGATTTCAGCAACGTGGTTTCAAAGGTTGGTTGTTTTGCCACAGTTGCGATAAACACTTTTCAGAAAACCACCTTGCGACATCTGTATCTTCAACCGCTCAAAATCAAACTAGATCCGCAGTTGTTAGAGATTATTTGCGGTAGAGCTTATATGTGTTGCTCTTTTTGAGTGAACACTGTTTACGACAATGCTTCGTTTTCACTTATCTTACAAAACTCTGACCCTATTGGCGACCTATTTTTATAGTCCACACTGATAATATTATTCATTTGAAAGCGTGAAAATTTTATTATTGGCAAACATCATCACATGCTTTTAGTTAAATTGATTTGTTGTTATTGTTGTCCATTGACAAATGCACTTTATTTAATTGATATCATACTTTCCCTTTGCACCTGTGCGTCAGTGAATATTACAAATATATGTATCAGCGTTTTAGGTATTACTAATGTAAGTAACCTTGAACTTTCATATCGATCAAAACGGAGGCTGATATTGAAAATTTTTCCAGACGCTCCCAGACATTTGTTTCGAATTTCTTATCACTGAAATATATCATTGAAAAATTTACTCAACCTAATAGACATTGTTGATTTAAGATGCCAACGGAAATATAATTTTGATTTTTTGCGCACCCACTGATTTTAGGTGATCATCAAAGAATTACCTTTCACCGCAGAAACAGAAAAAAGCGAATAATATTTAGGTATAACATGTAGATATTGTAGGTACCTACATATAGTGTACCTACATAATATATACCTATATCGATATTATTGATGTATTGATTAAAAAAAACATCCATATATTACGAACACCGATTAGAGAAATTTTGTTCAAGAACCAGATAACGGATTTTGAAAATTCTGTGGAAATTGTTAGTTACAAATTGATATTATTATTATTATGTATTTATTTAGAAAAACCCTCCATAATACATCATTTAATAATTAATTTTCTTTTGCATATTTTTTTATCATTTGCTTAAAATTAATTATTCATTTCCGGTTTTTAATATAATTTGGCAAGTCTATATATATAAAAATCAATTGCATTGCGTTAGTCTCGCAAAAACTCGAGAACGGCTTGCCGATTTGAACGATTCTTTTGTTGTGTGATTTGTCTCAATATAGGGGTGGTTTAGGAGAAAAGAAAATTCGGAAAAACCCATAGGGAAAGCCGAAAAATCGAAAAAATCGTGATTTGCGTTTTGTATGAGAATTCACTTTACACCACCAAATGGTGTTGGTGGCCTGTCGTTGACAGCTCGATTCGATTGGATGATTCGATTATGCACACTCAATTCAATAAGTCGATTATTCACACCTTGCGGTTGTGCTCAAACAGTGAACTCTAATAAATTTAAAATTGTTTTTCTCATAAAAAAGGTAGTGCATTTTGAGAATAGAAGATTGGTGAGGAATGTAAAATCGTATTTATAAAAAACAGTGGCAAAAACAGATGAAGCACGTTGTGGCAGAGCAGAAATAGTGCGCGCTCTTTCGCCCTTATGTTCAGTTTGTACTCTTCTACGTTTGAACTATTCTAATTTTTTTGTTGAAAAAAGTTAGAATACTTTTGCAACAAAAGTTTCCCTTCTTACAATTAGTTTAGAGATTCTTTGGCCTAAGCTCGAACACATCTTTTTCTCATTTTGAGAATGGGCTCCATCGTCCGATGAATAAATAAATGAAATAAATAAATAAACAAATAATTGTATAAATAAATTTTGTCTTCGACGTCCAAACTTGAATTGTCCATGAATCTCGTAGACTTGATATGAAATTGTTACCGAAAAACATAGAATATAGAGAAAGAGGGTCAGGGGAAAAAGACCAAAGAAAGCTTTTTCAAACATTGAAATTGCAGTCGTTATCGTTTTTATAGCGTTCAGTAGTAGTAGTAGTCAGTTCAACTGTTCAATTTCAGTGTTTAATTTCAAATTTCTGGTGGTTAAGGATGTCTGAGGAGGACTAACTGGACTTCTGAACAGCCAATAACAAATCTTTAACTTCGCCACTGCAGCCAGACAGTTCAAAATAAAAACGTACTTTCTTAGGCCTACTCTATAAATGAGTTCTAATTTCGATTTTAGCCCCAACATTAAAATTCTATCTCCCCACAGCCCCATGGCCGAAAAAAATTAAAATGGACTAGAATTTGGATTTTAGCCTTTCTCAAATCCACAAAATGGTAGATGGTAGATGTGCCCCAGGCAAGGCCAAGAAAAAAAGACTGCAAATTTTACACAACGGTTTATTATTTCCAAAAAATTTGACATTTTTCAAGTCAAGGCTAGATGGCAGTAGTGATCATGTGAAGTGATTTCACGTCTTTTAATCCACTAAGAAATGGAATATTTCATGGAGACTAAAAATTTCAAAATTCCATTACTCAAAAACTAACTATGATAAATTCATGCAATAAAATGTATTCTATTGACCATTGTATATTCCGAGTTTTATGAAAAAAGCTTGAACGGTTTCGGAAATATGAATTTTTCAATATATGGTTCCTCAATTTACCCCCCTCAAAATACGTCGATCGGACCCACGAGCTGTTAGGACCGTTGTCTGATGTCACTTGATTTTTGAACCAAATTTAATTAATTTATCTCCAGTAGTTTCCGAGAAAAAGACTGGACGGTGGACGGTGGACGGGGGACGGCGGCGGACGGACGGATTTTTTTTATTCGTTTTTTGAAATCCACATATCTCAAAACTCTTATCTTATTATTGAAAATAATAAACTAAAAATTGGTTGACCTAGGTCCAACAGGAGCGCTACAGCAACAGCTCAAAAATGCCAATTTTGCGGTTTTCTCTGGTTCGAGAATATCTACTGGGCAGTGCACGGGGCAACTTGGCGCGAGGCAACTTGGCGAGAGAATAAAACTTTCAGACCAATTTGAATCATTGATATATATATTATTTATGGGGGAAGCACTTTTTCGTAATCTCTCTTTTCCAATTACTGATTTATTAAAATGTTTCGAGCAAACGTAAGCATTTTTAATTTGGGTAGGTTTTTCTAATCCACATGCTAACATCCACTTCTCATGGGTAACAATTCCAACACGAGGGAATTTAAAAAAATTGAGAGTCGGCTCATCTCTTTTCGATATCCGGCATGACAAGACCTGACACCTAACGCCCCAAATCTTTGTCTTAAGAAAGGAAGCAAATTAATGCAAAATTTTTGGAATATGCGCTCAAGGTAACCGATGGTCGATGCTAACTCTGCCAAATCGCAGTGAAATGAATACGAATCACCCAAGAAAAATTCTTAGTGCAATCATTTTAGTTTTGAACCCCAAAAAAATTGCAACACGAGAGATTTTTTTTTTAAATGATAGCTAAGACTAGTGCCCTCAATCACCCCTCCAAAATCGCACCTTCGCAACATGGTCAAAATGGAAGATGCCCACGAAGATTGCGGCCAAAATTTTCAATTCAGCTAATATCTCGAGAACAGTTCGATGTATTGAAAAAGTTTTTTCAGATAAATTGTAGCTCTTTCAATGCTGATTAATTTTTATATCTACACTTTTTCTCTCAGACGTACGGTATGGCTGCAATCTGCTGCGGCGTATTTGGTTGAAATCTGCATTGTTCAAAAAAAGTCAACATTTCTAATTTCGGATTGCTATGCAGGGTGTAACAGCGAAGATGATGAACCCGAAACAGGGTCATATGGGACCTCATGGCGAACAAAAAATTGTTCTACGAAAAAATTCTATCTCCATCCCCTTCCGATTTAGAGGGGATATTCTAGTTCTTTGACCGTGGGCGAGGTTGTTGCACTAAAATACCAATATCTTTAAAACTACTTGAGATAGCTTAATGTTTTATACCTTACAAGCTGTCTTCCCGGTTACACTCGGTCGATGGGACGATTGGTATTCGTTAAGGTGGCATTGATTCATCAATCTGATTATTGTCGCACGATAAATTGGTTTTGATTTTGATTTCATTCATGCATAGCTTCCGTCCTGTGTATTGTAGCAATATTATTTTAATTTTGAAAAAATTTTTTTCGCAGTCTTTTGAACGATAAGAACCGACACTGTTTTTTGAATGTATGTGGAAATTAAAAAGAAAAAATGTGAGAGAGAGATTACTAAAATAATGTAAATAATGTACAGGAAGAAAAGAGTGCCAAGAAGTTCATCGGCTCTGACGTAGTTATTCTCTGCCTCTGACGTCGATTTTCTTTGCCTCTGACAACCAGCTAACAGTATTATCATGCCGCACTTTTAAACTCAACTCAACTCAAAATGAAAGTTCGTAAAAAGTCAAAAGCTGAGGTAGATTTCGAAGTGTTTTGATTGCGTTTATTGGGGTACTTTTTTTTGAAAATCGAGAAATTAGTTATGGATTTATAAAACCTTTTTAACGATAACCCACAAGACGTGGTTTAGAAAAATTCGAATTGTCACCCCACCCCCACTCGTACCCCACAAACTCCTAATTCGGTAGTAGAGTACTCTAATTTATGGAAATAAAGTTTCTCTCTGAACTTCATAGGGGCCGGGATATAATTTTTTAAAAATTTCAACCCCCTCCCCCTTGCACAGTGGTCCGAAATTGAAAAAAGGTGATCGAAACTCCAGGCACGAACAGCAACGGATTTTTGAATGCCATTCGCATATTTTTGGCAAAAGAAATTAAACTTTAAGGTTTTTTTTTAGATTTTTCACGCTTCTATAACGGTACTTGAGAACTTCAAATTTTGGAAAACATGCATTATACAAAAAATCACTGCAGTTGCAAATAATGTTGTATTTTAATGATTTATATCTCATTTTAAAGTAAAAGGTTTATACTTTTAGGAAAAAATACAAAGAAAACTATATTGGGTAAAATGAACGAAAACGCCTCCTAGCCTGAAATAGCTGACCGCTCAGTACCTGCAGTTAGAGTTTTTCCGATAATGCCAAGAATCGCAGATATTAGCAGCTGAATCTTTCTCGCTTGCGTTATGGTTGTTTCAACCTTTATTTTAAGCTAACGTTCAAGACTGGAATCGGCGGGAATCGATTTGTAAATTTTTAGAACCTGATTTTATTCCTAGCAATTTAGCTCTCGGAATCAACTCTGGTAAGGAAAGCAAGCAAAGTCGCATAGTTTTCTTGAAGACGAAGGTTGGGGCCATACGCAAAAAAAATTCTGTTTACTTTCGATGGTAATTAGCTGAGAAACTGGTCTTACAAAAAACGGAAAAAATCGTGTAACAGTGTACGACTAACAATTTTGAACTTCTTAAATAAGGGTATGCTCGCTTTCTACTGAGTTTTTTATTATCACATATGTTATTTTGAAGCTTTAGAAACCAAGTTCGACTAAGTATAGGGCCCATTTCACACTTTTATAAAATGGACTTTCGATCACCTTTTTTCGTTTTCGGACCACTGTGCCTTGGGCCGATTTTGCTCATTAACGAACTTAACCGAGCTATCAACCCCAGAAATGACTTAGTAACATTTGGTTCCAATATCTTCAAAAATACGGTCGTTAGCGTGTAAATACATATATATATATATATATAAACTTTCGAACGGGGGGTGGTTTCGTACTCCGGGAGGCATGAAACGAAAAACTATGAAAGAATTTTTCGAAAGTCGTGACATGGTATACATCTCAATAGGTAGATTTTTCTTCGAAATCTACCTCAAACAGATCGGGAGCCACGCCGATCGTGCACTCAGATGGGAGATATAGACGATTGCATTCCTATAGGGGGCAGATTCAAAAAAACCGTTTCATAAAAATTGGTAATTGGCGTTTTGGTTGGAAATAGAGGATAAAACACTATCCTGATTCAACCCCCCAGAACCACCATTAACTGAAAACAAACTAACACACTATTATTGTTACCCGACCTACGGTTCTATGTAATATACCTACGTCTTGTATGGGGGTAGTTTTTTTTCAGTCAGAGGTAGTTCTCTGCAAACTATACAACTATGTACCCTTACACAAGAAAACAGAGAATAATTGCAAACGGCCATTTTTATTTACAACACTAACTAAATACCAAGAATAATATAATTTCAAATAGAAAGCGTATGAAGGTAGGCGCGGAAGGGCGGTAGCAACGCACGCCGTGCCGGTTACCGCTAGTCTTCTAAATAAAAACGGAAGCATGCGAATATCTTTAGTATATCAAGAGTTATTAAGATTTTTGTAAGGCAGTGGAATATCTAATTGAAAAAAAATTCTCGCAAAATGTATTCCGGCAAAAAATGTTTCAACTGAGCCCGCAAAATGTTAATAAAAACTCCACAAAAATCTTTAACTCTTGATATACTAAAGATATTGGCATGATTCCTTCTTTATTTAGAAGATATCTTAAGAGTTTAAGAGTACATATTTTTTAAAAAACATATATTCTGCTTACGAAGGAAATTTTTAAGGAAGAAGTATAAAAATGTAAATTTTTAACCAAAATTTTTCTGGACCACATTTTTCCAAGATTGTAGCCGTTCCCCAACTCGGATTTCTTGGGATTTTTGGTGGGTAACTATGGACATTATTCTGAACAATTTCCACCAATTTTTTCTTTGTTAATAATTTTGTCCGGGTTAAGCCAATTTTTTGTCTGATTGCACTGGACTATATTTGAGGGTTGGAGCCCACATTTGCCAACGGATCGAGACTTGTGGGACACTGTTGAAAAGGTCATAATGCGAACTTTTTATTGAGACTTGGGCTGCCTTTCTATCGTATTTCGAAAAGAAGTTATACACAGACGAAAAAGTTTCAGTCCTTAAAAAAACAGTTCCATTTCGCTGGCCCGGCCATGTCGGAAAATCAAAGTTTTAACTATACCAGAAGTTAATACTAGGTTAGTACTAGTTAGTACCCTAATATGAAAGTTGGTACCCTAAGCGTTACCGAGTTATTAACAAAAACATTTTTCCGGGCCAGGGAAATGCCTCAGCGGCCATGTCGGAAAATAAAAATTTCAACTATACCAGGAGTTAATACTAGGTTAGTACTAGTTAGTACCCAAATATGAAAGTTGGTACCCTAAGCGTTACCGAGTTATGAACGCAATGCCCGCCAGGGAAATGCGAATCATAATAACCATCTTTCTACGTTTGGTGATAATATGCAATAAACAACATTTACCGGAGGCTGAAGCGTAATAGATTTTAGTATTATATAATTAAAGTGACTCTTCTCTGCATCTAAATTAAGGTGTAGATTAAAAAATCCCTTTCGGCAGGGCTACAGGCTGACGTAGATTTCGAAATGTTTTTTATTGCATTTTTTGGGGTACTTTTTTCAAAATCAAGAAACTAGTTATAAAATGATAAACTACTCATCAAGAGCTTTTCAACGATACCTCACAAGGACAAGACGTGGAAAAAATTTTGAAAAATGACCTTTTTTTCGAAGTGCCATATCTCGGTAACGAATTGATATACAAACATGTTTGAATAGTCAAATTTGTAGAAAATTTAATGCTCTACAAAAAAGTCTCAGGATGGTTTAGCGTACAACTTAAGAAAAAAAAGTTATTGAGGAAAAACAGGAGGAAAGTCGAAAATTTTGCAGTCCCGCCCCCCTCCTCTTTTCGCACAGGGTCCACGAGGTCCAAAACTTGAGAAAATGTTAATCAACCATCCCCCAACAACATCCCAAAGTTTCATTAACTTCCGACCTTTTCCACCTAGCCACACTTTTTCCTACTTGTCGACTGGACTATATTCTGAACACAAGTTATAGCGTTTTTTATGAACTCACCTCCCAGCACAGACGAAAAATTTCAACCCTTAAAAAAGGGGTGAAGGAGGGGTTGTACGACAAAATGTCTCATGGTAATAGTTGATCAGAACACTTCAAGGAATCGCTTGGGGTATGTTGGAACACTTGTTAGCGAAACACCCTGTATACAAGCTAGAGGTCGTATTTTTGAAGATATTGGAACCAAATAAGTTATTTCTGGGGTTAATAGCTCGGTTAACTTCGTTAATGAGGAAAATTGGTCCACGGTGGTGGCCGGGGGAGAGGGTTGAAATTTAAAAAAAATTATATCTCGGGCCCTATGAAGTTTAGAAAAAAACTTTATGTGCATAAATCAGAGGACTCTCTATGAGGTTAACGGTGACCCCACCGAATTAGGGGTGGGAGCGATACGAGAGGGGGTGGAAATTCGAATTTTTCAAAACCACATGTAGTGGGGTATCGTTGAAAAGCTCTTTATGAGTAGTTTATCATTTTATAACTAGTTTCTCGATTTTGAAAAAAATTCCCCAAAAAATGCAATCAAAAACACTTCGAAATTTACGTCAGCCTGTAGCCCTGCTGAAAGGGATTTTTTAATCTACACTTTAAATTAGACGCAGAGAAGAGTCACTTTAATTATATAATACTACAATCTATTTCGCTTCAGCCTCCGGTAAATGTTGTTTATTGCATATTATCACCAAACGTAGAAAGATGGTTATCATGATTCGCATTTCCCTGGCGGCCATTGCGTTCATAACTCGGTAACGCTTAGGGTACTAACTTTAGTATTCGGGTACTAACTAGTACTGACCTAGTACTAACTCCTGGTATAGTTGAAATTTTGATTTTCCGACATGGCCGGGGAGGCATTTCCCTGGCCCGGAAAAATGTTTTTGTTAATAACTCGGTAACGCTTAGGGTACCAACTTTCATATTAGGGTACTAACTAGTACTAACCTAGTATTAACTTCTGGTATAGTTAAAACTTTGATTTTCCGACATGGCCGGGCCAGCGAAATGGAGCTTAAAAAAGCGATGAAGGAGGGGTCAAAATGTCTCATCGTAATAGTTTATCACAACACTTCAAGGAATCGACTGATATTTGTTGGAACACTTGCTAGCGAAACACCCTGTATAAAGAAGGTATGTAGGTACCGGCACAATGGATTGAAACATCGACATTCTCATTATTATCATAGGACTGTTCGCTAGCATCATTGATCCTCTGACTCTCGCTCTGACTACTTATAGCGCTATTAGTTATCTTCTACAATTTTAATGTTAAATAATTCCCAATCATATATCGCGCATGGTTGGTTGGCAGCAGTATGTGAGTATATTCTATATAAAATTATTCATCCTTGTGGAAGAACTAGGTTCTCAACATTAATGTAACTATCTATACTATCAAATTGAACTATACATGTATTTGAATGAATAAATTTTATCGTTGCTAAATTTTACGTCTTGCCTTTAGAATGCTTCGATTAAACATAAAAAGCCGTTTACGTTAATGTTTATACCTTTTGCTTTACTGCGTGCTTTTGCTTTACTGCATTACCCCAATACACCATATTTTTTAAAATTTAAAAAATCATCATCATCATGTTAGAAAATTTGGGATTTGTTTGTTTCAAATTGAAGTTTTGCAAATCCACGTTTGTATTAGAATTTTGCATTCTCTAAGGAATAGAGCAAAAACCTGTTCAAAAATTCAATTTCTTGACACTTTTTTATGACTAAATGAAAACGTGTGTTTACTTTACTCTCCTATAAATCTTTTATAGATTTCTGTAAGAGTATGCCCGCAAAATAAGATAAGATAACCGCAAAATTAATTCATTTTGAAACCGTATTTGATCTTTTGTAGGTAATCAGGAGCTATTACGAAACCAGCATGTGCATGCACAAGAAAAGTTGAAATCCCAAAACATATCTAATTATCTTGCAACCTACAGTCCAGAAAGTCATCTTGTTGCACTTTTTCTTAGGGCTAATGACTTTTTGAAAGTGTTGAACCTGAAAGTATTCAAAAAACAACTATGATGTAGAATAATAATACCCATAATAATTACATCTGCCTTAAATTTTTATTCTTCAAGTGATATATTCTGACTATTTCCAAATGAATGAGATGAAGATCCAATCAAATAATAATTAATCAATTGTCTGAATAATCTGTTAAAACCTCAAAAAATCTAGCGCATCAGTTTTATTTACATTTTCGACTGTTGCACGTGTTGGACGCGAGAGACAATTACAACTGGGAACATAAAAAATTAACTAAAAGATTATATTACTACTATATATTGATATATTCATCGTTATTTATCGTTTTAGGTTATAATGGCAATAACTTCTTAACAGCCCGGAAATCTGGTTAAACAAACAACATTCCATGAGTGTTCGTTTCAAATGAAGGAAAAAAGCCTGTAAACTTAGGCGAATCGAAACTGGCATAGCAACGCAAAGTTTTTCGTTCAAATGTAGTTAATTGTTTATTCATTCCACAGAAATTTTCAGTAGTAGGTAATAAAAAAATTTTGAATTAAACATTTTTATATTGTTCTCAATAGTGTCATTTATTCGTTGCCCTCAGTTTTTACTCTCAGTTTTAGACAGTTTTTACGAATTTTCAAAAATAATTTTATCAACATATTTAACATTACCTACTTATTAACGTTTTGACATATTAATAAATCTCAATCGCAACGACATATAAATAGTTGTATACACATATGTATTATATATACACATATTATGTAATGTACGTAAAAATATAAAAAACAGTCTGTAAACATAAGGGAATAAACCAAAAATCCCTTTCGCCAGGTCTACAAACTGAGGTAGATTTCGAAGTGTTTTTAAAGTGTTTTTCGAAGTGTTTATTTATTGGGGTATTTTATTTCAAAATCGAGAAACTAGTTATTGAATTAATATAAAAGCACACAACTACACGCTTATCAGCGAATCTCGGTAACCAATGAACCAATTTCAATAAAATTCCGAATACTTCTCCAACTTATCTCACAGGTGCTCACTAATAACCGGTTTTTGAAATTCAACCCCTAAGAGGGTGAAATCAGGGAAGAAATTTTGTATGGAAACCCGCTGTTTAAAAAAAAAAAAAAATTTAATATTGTTATTTGGCCTTTTTATGAAAATAAAGAAACCCGTGTATCATGGTTTTTAGGTTACAAAAAAACGTCAATGAGAACTGCCAACCCCTACCCTAATTCAACCCCAAAAAACACCATTAACTGAAAACAAACTAACCAACCATTATAAATTATAACCCGACGTACGGGAAATGGTTCTATATAATACAGTTACGTGCGTCAGGTTCTGCCATTCTGGGGTAGTTGTAAATTCAAAATGTAATGTAGTATAATGTACATCATACATTGTATTATGATTTTCACCGACCCGGGTGTCACCGGGTATAAACCAGCTAGTTGAATTATGAACTACTCATCAAGAGTTTTTCAACGATACCTTACAAGATGTGGTTTAAAAATTTTTGAATTTCTACCCCCTCCCTAACTCGTACCCCACAACCTCTGAATCTTTGGTGTCACAGTAAACTTCATAGGGAGCAGGTAGTAGACTGGCCCTTATTTTTAAAGTTTTAACTTTTAAGTATAAACTGCAGGTACTGAAAATAACCATTACTTTCGATGTTTCAAGTAAAAAAATTATAAAGAAAAAATGAACTGATTTTGTAACGAAGAGGACCAATCTTACTCTCATCAAGTAAAATTTCGGTTTCTGGCGGAATTTTGAGAATAGTAACCAATAAAATAAAAGTTACACATTAATGGTTATTTTCGATTTATAGTTTATTGGTTAGGTATGCATAACCATTACTTCATAAATTATTTTTTTTTTTTTTTTTTGGTTATGAAATAAGAGTTTTGCCTGACTTTTATAATAACTATTAATAAATAAGGGTTACCAGTTGATTTTTATTTTTCTGATTATTATTCATCGTTTTTTGGTAGAAGCAACACTGTTTGATATTTACACACAAGTAAATACAAGTAAAGCGAGGTACGAATTTGAACAAAAGTAAAACTATTTCTGATAGAATTGCTGAAAAAAACCAATTCAGCTTTTAACTATTTAATTTTCAGCTTGTTTTTAAAATTTTATTTATAAAAGAAGATCAAATATATTACGTTTACCTTATGACAACCATGCACAATATCGAAACGTTTATCATTTATCTACATAAGATATTTAATTTATAACCATACCAAAAAAAAATCGATGAATAATGGTTAACCAATAACCAAAAAAATAAATCGATTGATCGGACAGTATTGAGCCGTGCCCCCTGGACCTCCAATGTTAAAAAATGCTTTTTCTTCGAAAAAAAAAAAAAAAATTAAACTTGAGTAAATACTTAAATGTAAAAATTAAAATTCCAATTATCCAAATTATAATTTTTATGAATAAAGCAAATAAATACCAATCCAAAATATGATCAAATTCCCAAATCGAAAAACAAACAACAAAGATAAGGCCATTTATTGTTCGTTAACATTGCCCTCTTTTTCAGTTTTTCACTTATAGAGCTTCTAGGCTAAGCGTCTGTCTACCATATATATTACATGATAATTCGTGCAGTGACAATCATTAATCATTAAAAACGTCATACTTTAAAATTCTGATGTCAGATTTGATGTATCTAGACTAGTGTTGCCACAACTCAAAACTTAAGTAGCAACCCTCATATCCATGTCATTATAGGAATGCACTGTGACATTTTCAGCCCTTTAGGTCGAGCAGTTTGGTCTGTATGTTGTCTGTCAGTCAGTCACGGTACTGTTTTATATATACAGGGTGTCCCGAAACTCAACTTCAAGCCGAAAACGGGTGATAGGCTAGGTGGTAACAGTTACCAGCAAAATAAAAAAAAATCTTGGTCATATAGTTTTCGTGTTATAAGGTTTCAAAAAAAAATCGAGAAAATTGACACCATGTGATGATCTTTCAAGTACTGTGACTACAAACCTTTACTTTTTTTATTTTTTAATTTTTTTTATGTAATCCTGAAGAACTATTCTACAAGTTACAGTGTAAAATTACAACACAACTGCATCAATTTTAAAGGAAATATCACTCTTTTGCACAACCATGTACTCACAATTATTACATCGTCCAACTTTAACTGACTTTACTTTGACAAGTTACTTTAAAAGTTAGCGCATTTAGTCCTGATTCCAAAATGGTATGACACTTGATAGATTATTTCATAAAAAATGAGAAAAACAATGTTTTTTTAAAGAAATCCCATTTCAAGGAAATTATTTTTGCCTTGTCAAATTGCTTAAAATGCACCCTAGGCTTTCTCTAAGTTCGTACTCCGCAACTTTAATGTGCAAGTGTGAGTGAGACATATAATGACGTCACTTTTATCAAGAGAATGAGATGGATAGTAGTTAATAAAAGACTCGTTAACAAGCCAAGGGCACTACGGCTAATAAAGTACCTACCACCTAGTGACTAATTAAATTTTTTTTAAAGTTTTAAATAAAATTCAACTATTGAAAAAAATAGTGTATTCAATTAATCCTAAAAATTGTTTAAGTTACTTGGCCCAATAGAAGAAATCAAGGAGGTTTAGATCCGGAGATCGTGGATTGTGAGTACATGGTTGAGCAATAGGGTGATATTTCCTTTAAGATTGATGCAGTTGTGTTTTAATTTTACACTGTAACTTGTAGGAGGGTTCTTCAGGATTACATAAAAAAAATTAAAAATTAAGAAAGTAAAGGTTTGTAGTCACAGTACTTGAAAAATCATCACAGGGTGTCAATTTTCTCGATTTTTTTTGAGTCCTTATAACTCGAAAACTACATGACCAAGATTTTTTTTTTTTTATTTTTCTGATAACTTTTACCACCTAGCCTATCATCAGTTTTCGGCTTGATGTTGAGTTTCGGGACACCGTGTATAGATATTGAGATCTCGACAACAGCGCCACCTATCCTATCTTTCAAGCTGGACCCATGATCATAGACATCCACAAAATTTCATTGAAATCGTTTGGGTGGCTTTTATATATTAAGATAATATATTACTCAAAGAAAAACTACACGAAATAATTTTTGAAAGCCATAACATGGGTATCGATCTCAATAAATAGATTTTTCCTCGAAATTTACCGAAATCGAATTAGGAAAAGCATTTACTATATGTTTATTCATCAGGGCTAATCTTAGCGAACTTTCAGTCGTGTCGTCAAATGTTGGTAATGTAATTTAAGAAAACTAAGATTTCGTCACAGCCACAAATGGAGGCAAATATTTTTTCTTGTAATTTCAAAGTATTCCATAATCTTATCATTAACCACATTAATTGCTTTATGTGCATTTGAGTGTCATGAGTGTGCAACTTGAGAAACTATTATTGACCACTCTGGTAACGATTTGGACTGACATTGGAGATTTGTTCAACTTAGGTTTGATATAAGAATAAAATAGATGGAAGAGTATGATCATCCAATCACATACAAGAAATATAAAATATAATAGGTATTCGTAGTAATTCTGAAACTGTGTTTAACGGAAAAGAATAAACTCGTGTTTGTCTTCGTTGGTGTTGAAATATTGTGAAAAATTTTGTTTTGTTAAAAAACATTTTAAAGACAAGTTGTTTTTGTTGTTTTGCCGTAAAAATTCACAATAAAATTGCTAACTAATTAAAAATATCCACAATACATTATTAGTTTTGTTAACACTAATTTAAATCAGATTTTTTTTCTCTAACTTCGTGGCATCAATAGTTATTACAGCAATGTTTGAAATAAACTCGTTTTGTTTTATTGCTTACAGAAATTTTATACATTCTCTGTCTAAATTATAATGAATTCAGTGCTATTCAGTGTAAAATGGGAAAAAGTTCAACGAAAACTAGTTTCGTTTTTTTAAGTTATTCATTTCGCATGGAGAATATGTTGAGGAGAACAGGGAAGGGATATATTAGGGGCAGGATAAAGTTGGCCAACTTTACTTCACAACTGCGAAACTGCATACGAACATTGATAATGATCGACAATTTTGGAAAAAAATGGCAACATCTTGAGAAATGTATTTTAACTCACAAAAAAAATCAACCTAGCGTGTCAGAGTTTCAGCCAAGTAGAAATACAATTTTAAGCGAATGCGCATGTGACTTCAGCATTATATGAGAGGAATAACCAAATCGCCTCAACTAATTTGTACCACATGCAGTCATGCACCCAAGTGCCTACATTGATTTGATGCCAAAAGAAACCGGTATTGAATATAAATTGAGGTGAGAATTTACTTTGAGGGAATTGCATGCTTAAAGAAAGTATTTATTTCTTGGTGTATTTAGAGCTCATTATAAAAAATTAATCAACATTTATTATTATGGAACGCAAACAACTAATATTTTTCACAAATAGACAAAAATTATAAATAACTTGCTGAACCGTCATTCAATGCAAATTAATAAAATCCGTGATCAAGCAGTATTTACATAGTGAAATGTGATCAAAGAGCAGTTATGAACAGAGTCGGAACTTGTTAAATTATGAAATCCGGAAAGTTGTAGTGGAAATCCCCGATCACCAGCAGTTATACAAAAAAATTTATCAAAACAACCAGGCGAGAGTATTGGGAATTCTCTGAAGTCATAACCAAGTTTACTGTTTTTGTTTTGTGTGTTTACGTATAAGTTTTGTAGGTAGATTTCGATGAAAAATCTACCTAGACTGAAATCGGTACCATATTATGACTTTCGAAAAATTCTTTCATAGTTTTTCGTTTTTCATCCCTCCCTTAGCACGACCCCCCCCCCCCCCCCCCCCCCCCCCCCGGGTTCAAAAATTTATATATACGTTTATATATATATGTACTAGCAGGTCTACCCGGTTTCACCCGGGACGGTGAAAATCATAATGTGGTGTACATCTTATTACATTTTGAATAATTGGAACTACCCCCAAACGCATCGCAACCTAGACCGGATACCATACCTATATGTTGGTACTTCTCATTCATCGATTATAATTTCATCTATATAACTTCGCGAAAACTTTTGTATTTGTTTATTTGTGTATTTGTGCCGTTAAGGCAAATCTTTCGACGGCTAATTAACACAGTTTCCGACATTAATCGAAATTTCAAATAAATCTGGTATACGTGTTTCCTTATTTCTAACAAAAGGCCAAATACCAATTTTTTGAATTTTGAAGATGAAAACACGGATTCAATTTCTGATGCCGAATTCGCGGTTGTCGTTCACTTTACCGCCAGGCAGGTATTTACTACGTTTACATGTAGAGTCGAAAAATGGAGTCGAAAACAGTTTTCAACCTCGACCCGCGTTTTGAACACTCCGAGACCCGGGTTGAGGGATCTAGTTGAAATCGGGTCCAAACGTAGTCGAAGTAACAGTTTCTTGCACTATAATTTGATCTATTATATTAACAGTTTTTTTCAATTTTTTCGAGTTTAATTTATATTTTATAGACATTTTAAATAATTTGATTTCGAATAAAATCTTTTGTTTTGGCCAATTACTCAGAAAACATGAAAGAACTATCGAACTGTCAACTCGACTACTCAACCCGCATTTACATGCATTTTAACTGTACTGCTATGCTGGCTCGACCCAGGTAGCAAAGCTGGGTCTAGTCAAGTTCACCCCGGTTTGGACTCGGCCCAGGTCACGTTTACACGGAGTTGAATCTGGGTTCAATCTTCAACCCTGCATGTAAATGTAGTAATAGTCGCAGATACATCATTCCACGGTGCGCACATGCGCATACTCGCCGTATCGGTAGCCCCTCTTCGCTGTGGGATCGTCCTTGCATTCGAAAATCCGCACAAAAAAGAGACGCTATATTAAAACGCGATCGAGGGCTAATATAAAGTAGCCTATGTCGTAAGTTGGAAGGATATAAAGTCATGTACAAAATTTCGTGCAAATCGATCCAGTCGTTTCTGAGGTTACTCTACACAAAAATCCCGGACATTCGCATTTATATATACACATATAAGGGATGTATTATATATACAGGACATTCCAAGAAATAGGGTCAAGCGGAAGTCCCGGTTTAGAGCACCTCAAGGGCAACCCGAATAACCCCCATGTATGTTAGACATTTTTTGATAGTTTTCGAGTTATGAATATTTTTCGTGATTTTTCACCAAACTACTAATTCGAAGACATTTTTGGTCACCGTCACGTCACAGTGGCTTGAATAATTGAGATAAATTTCTGTTTTACTTTTTTTTATTCAATTTAGCCTAATATTAGACCATCAAGCACAGAAAGATTTGTATCCACAGTACGTAAAGGAATTTTCAAATGACATAAAGTTCAAAATAATAAAATTTACCAAAATCTATGAGGGCGATTTAAAGTCGCATAATTTTTTTTCCGAACCTGTTTTAAAAACTTCCTCATTTCATCAGCTATTTACGCTGTAAATTGTATTAAAATATTTATATGGCATCATGCCTAAAAATCGGTCCCAAACGTACTAAGTGTAAAAAATTGTCATTTAAACGTACAGGAGGCGCGAACACCCTTTTCTCTGGCCAAAGCCCCTAATGTGGTTAGAATGGTGCGAAATTGGTATCCCGAGTGTTTTTCGACATGCTGAATCCATTTCTGAGGTTTACAGAATAGCATGTCTGGCTGCAAAAATTACCTAAAACATTATACTTAGCGTAACTTTACACAATCTCCGATGATAGTTATCTTACAGTATTGATACTTTTCAGGGTAGTTGAGATTATCAAAAGGAAGCACTATTTTAAGTTTCATATGTCTAGGTGGCTTAGTTTCCAAGATACAGATGTTATTCACTGACGGACTATAGAGATCATGGAAGAGATGGATAGTACCATTTGATTTGATTTGAGGACGATAACTTATGACAGAAAGATTGGTTCACAATTGAAGCCATTAAAACAAAAAACCTTTGGAAAGAATGATTTCCGAATTTCATATTTAACGCTGCTGGCCTATTATCCGAAGGTTTTTTGCAAAAAAATTTAATAAAGCCACTTTTATACTCACGTAATACGTTGACTTAGTGTTATTTTGAAACTAAACTTTAACTATTTCAGTGCGTTCTTTTGGCGTGCATGGCAAAAATTGTATTGGACTGACGCTTCTAACGCGTGTCGATCTGACAGTCAACTGTCATTTTATTCGAATTTAACATCATGTAGGTACCACAAAAAATAGCACACTGTATACGGTTTTGCACACGAATACGTTTGCAAGATTGAAACTGCAAATGAATTCCGAAAATTGACATTTGCAAATTTTTTTTTTTTTCAAAACACAACAGATAGCGCAGAAAACATGGGAATCTTGTTGATGTGCGAATAAAGTAGTAAATTGTGTTCTAAAATGACATATTTACCATGTAAACATTGCTGTAATATTATTGAACAAAATAATTTATATATTCAAAATAAAATATCATACTATAATATAAAATGCATTTTAATTGTAAAATAAATGTGCATAACAATGTTTTAAGTATATAATTTTATTAAATTTCAAAAACTTTCAAAACAATGATAATAATCATAGTCTAGAGGGCAGGATCATCACCCACGAAAGAATAAAATCGAATGACAGTTAAACAAAGTTGACCGAAATGACAGTTGAACAAAGTTTGTTTTGAAAAGGGTCGTGGCGCGATTGTCAGTAAAAATGCGTAAATAAGCAAATAAAGATAGTGATTTTATTGTGAAATAAGGACTCTACAGTGTTATTAGGTCCTTAAAGTGATAAATAAGTGTAAATTAAAGTGTTAATAAACCAGTTTCCGAAGGATTTTGCGAGCCAGTTGAACTCCGATGAACCGAATGTTTTACGAAGGATATCTCGTAAACGGTCTATCTAGGATTTTTTTAAATTATTTTTCTCGTGATCAGGGACCCAAAATACTTCGAAAAATGTCATAAATTTCATTTGCCGCAGTTATCGGTATCGTGCCGTGAAAAGAGATGCAATTGCATTTTTATCACCGTGCTACCAAGTACATCATTACCCCTATCGCTGGTTTAATAAAAATTGATTTTTCGCAGATAGTAGGAAATACTTTTGGTAATTCAATTGAAACCTTGGTCGATGCTGAAAGCAGTTTTATTATCGCTGAAAAACGAGATAAAAAAATAACAATTCGCCAGCTTAAAATTTATTTTAAACGTTCTGCCGTTTTGAAAGTGTTTTACACAATTCTATATCAACAGAAATCTTAAGTTCATTTGTATCAACAAGTAAAACTTTACCTGAAGCTTTTTTCTTTTGTTTTTCTTTTTCAACAATATTGGGAAGTTTTGCATCAGGCTGTGCCGGAACTTCCGCACTAGGCTGAATATCCAAATTTGCCCAATCCATTCGTCTTTTTCGATTAATTTGTGTAATATAAACTGTTTGTACATCAACAACTGTCGGTTCTTGTAGGCTGCCTAATAGAAATATAATTAAGTATATAGCAATAAATATATAGCAAGATCAGTAATAGTTTATGATTTTCGATAATAAATTCTTACCTTTTGAATAATTTCCTGGCCAAGACTCTTTTGAATTCGGAGGTGAATCAACAAAATTTATAACGTGATCGTAATCATTAAAATTGTTTTCTGTGGAAGTTTGTGTGACTGATGAATTTTCTGCAAAATGGCGTGGATTGTTATTCTGAAAAAAAGAATTACCTATATTACAGAATTGTATTTTTCCTAAACGGAACTCCAAAATAACATTTGAAGGAATTTATGGCATTTTTATACCTTAGCTAGATGTAGGCCGTAGGGTATATTAATTTAGAGGGAACGTTTGCAACGCCAAGAAATAATGGTGATAGAAAGAAAGGACTATAAACAGGCCGTTTTTTTTTTAAGTTGAGACACACAAATATCTCGAAAAATACGCATCGTAAGAAAAAAAACAAGGTTAATATTTCCAAGGGGGGCATATGTCTGTGCCATCATTAGCCACCCCCAACCCCTTTGTGTGGGTGGAGTGGGGGGTAACTCTAAAATTTCAAATTAGAACCCCGCTTTTCTTGGCATATTTTGATAGTACGTTGTTGGGCGATTCGTGGCAGATGTCGCTGTAATCAGCGAAATCAAATTTTGTTGTTTTCTGCATAAAGAACCGATTTCTTCGATTCAACAATTGAACAGTACATTTGCAATTGAAATAACACTTTTCTAGTTTAAAATCCCGATATTCTTCTTAAAAATTTGATTTACTTACACACATTTGAATTTACTGCGTAACTTTTTGCTAAATATCATCTCTTGCCCGCTAACTTCTAACTAATCTAGGCAAGCGTTGCACAGTTTTAGAATTGGTTTGAATTAAAATTTTCATTTATTGTGTTTGGTTTCAAGTAATATAGTCACCAATAGAAAAAAAATGGATAATTTATCTGTACAAGAAAAAAATTGAAATTGGATCGGTAGAAGCGGTCCGGTAAACTGGCCTGCCAGAACATCCGACCTTAAGTGTCGCCGAATTTCTTCTTATGGGGTTACCTTAAGGACAAAGTTTATACACAAGTACTAACTACTCCCGAAAACATGATGAAACGTTAAAACGTATGCGTATCACAAACGCTTGCTCAACAATTACGCCAGACATGCTTTTAACTTGCGTACAATCATTCGAAGCACGAGTTGACAAATGCATCGAAATGGAAGGTCATCATTTTGAGCACTTATTGTAATGTACAACAATATTTAAATATTGATTGATTTATCGACTAAAATAAAAATCTCATAAATTTTTGCATTTTTTCTCTTTTTTCTTAGAATTAACAACTAAAAGTCTAGATTATCACCTTATAAATACAAATATGTGAAAGTAAATCAAATTTTTAAGAAGAATATCGGGATTTTAGGCTAGAAACGTGTTCTTTTAAATTGCAAATGTATTATTCAATTGTTGAATCGAAGAAATCGGTTGTGTATGCAAAAAACAACAAAATTTAATTTCGCTGATTACAGCGCCATCTGAAACGAATCGCAAAAAAAAGTTTCAAGTAAAAGTTACATCTTTTTTAACGTACTATCAAAAAGAAGAAAAGTGGGGGTTACCCCACCCCCACCCCCCACTCCACCCACACAGAGGGGTTCGGGGTGGCTAATGATGGCACAGACTTTTATTAACTTTTCATATTATTATATTATTTTTTTTCGCACGATGCGTATTTTTTGAGATATTTGTTTGTCTGAACTTAAAAAAAACACCCTGTTTATACATGATTGAATTGGGAGGTAAAAAATCCCTTTCAGCAGGCCTACAGGCTGAGGTACATTTCGAAGTGTTTTGATTGCGTTTATTGGGGTAATTTATTTCAAAATCGTGAAACTAATTATGGATTTTTAATTTAAACTACTTATCAAGAACTTTTCAACGAGACCCCACAAGACGTGGTTTCGAAAAATTCGAATTTTCACCCTCACCTCCACTCGTACCCCTCCAACCACTAATTCGGTGGTGTATCCGTTAACCTCATAGAGAGTACTCTAATTTATGGAAATAAAGTTTTCCTCTAAACCTTATAGGGGCCGAGATATAATTTTAAAAAATTTCAACGCCCTCCGGGGCGATTTTGCTCATTAACGAAATTAACCGAGCTAGACCTAGAAATAACACAATAAAATTTGGTCACAATAAAATTACGGCCGCTAGCGTATACATAGTGTCCCAGGAAACCTGTACCAGCGAAGGTCTGTGGTCAGGCGACAGTAATGCCCGTACATTGGACCCCCATGTATGCGTATGTTCTACGATTCTTGATAGTGTTCGTGTTATGAATTTTTTTCGTGATATTTCACCAAACTACTAATTGGAGGACATTTTTGGTCGTAGTGCCTTGAATAATTGAGATAAAGTTCTGATTTATTTTTTTCAATTTAACCAAATATTAGACCTACCAAACACAAAACGATTTGTATCCATAGTCCGTATCAATTTATTTATTATAATATATTCCGCTAGCATTCACATTTGCAAAATAGCAATTTATCTGAATGACGCACTTACTCAAAAACTCTGTATCAATTGTTCTTAATTGGAGCACCACAAATTCAGTGGAACTTCTCCGATACTGAATTGGTTAAATTAGTTATTCCATAGCGATAGAAAGAAACCATGCGTTTTCATTTGCACAATTGAATTTACAGTTTTTTGTTGCCAATGCCAATTACTTTCATTCAAGGCGACATTCTTCAATTTCACTAAAATCTTGGCATTTTGCATATAACTCATACAAGTAGTACAAAATAATGATTTACAAAGAACTATTCTAACCGATTCGAAGTAAAATTTTTTGAATAGCAAGGTTATTTCATAACTGGACATTGTGAGATCAAATATTTTGATATTGACAATAACATTGGACTATTCAAATATTGTTGAGTTGGTAAAAGTTTTTGTTTCAGTGCGCTTAAATTGTTAAATTGTTGCTCACAACAATAATTTTTGGTTCAATTTTATTCAGTTTTCAATTAAAATTAGAGTTTACTGTTCTTCATAGCATGGACGATGCCGCGATGGCAGTAGTTCATTATTGGAGGGCTCATCCCCGGAAAATTTTAAGAATCCGATTTCTCAAAACAGCGTTTTTATACATTTCTCAGGTGAAATTTTTTTCATACTTTGTCATAAAATTATATAAACTTGTGTACCTAGGTCAATCATGTAAATTAAGATAATTTACACATGATACAAGGAATCAATGAAAAGTAAAAAACTGTTGACTATCTTGTAATTTGTTTTAATTTGGCGAATTTTTTTGACATCTAATTTATTGCGAGGTTCGTATGCGCACTGCGCACACCTCATAAACCCCTCATCTCTCTGATGATAACGTTCGCAGTGCTCTATAGAGGATGCAGTTTTAATTTTGGGAATGCTAGTAAAAAGTAGAAATCGACTGATTTATGGATTTAAAATTTAAAATACAAATTTAACTATAGTCTTGTGTATTAACATAGGACCATTTGCGGTTTAGTTTTAGGAACCTTGATGAGTTCAGCAATCTATATCTGGCTTGCTATGCGATCGATAAAAATTAAAATGAATAATTCCTTTCGGCAGGCC
The DNA here is from genome assembly GCA_963082835.1 of Leptogaster cylindrica. Classification (NCBI taxonomy): domain Eukaryota; kingdom Metazoa; phylum Arthropoda; class Insecta; order Diptera; family Asilidae; genus Leptogaster; species Leptogaster cylindrica. The sequence continues at coordinate 13,602,523 of OY720106.1, forward strand.
TACAGGCTGCGTACATTTCGAAGTGTTTTTGATTGAAACAGGGAGACTAATCCTGACTCTTTTTCGACCTAACTGGGTCTTCAGCTTCTCATGCAAACCGGCATAATAAAATTAGCGAAGTAAAACTAAACTATTTTATTTCCTTCCAAGGTAAGTAGCTAAATTCAAAAAGCTGCACTTCTAAAAATGCTCTAGACTGGCTGTTGGTCGGTGCCTGACTCTCCTAGACTGTTCATTGTTCTCTTACATTTAAGTATTACTGTAAGTTTAACTTTATTACTGTAAGGTAACTTGTTGATACCGCCACACCACTCCCCCTCAAAAAATTTTTTAAATTGATTGAGTTGCATTTTCTATTACGTAAATTTCACTTTTTCTTTGTAAGTTAACCGTGTTTCATTAGTGTAATAATTGGGAAAATAATCATTTTACAAAAAGGCTGGTTTAAGCCTATCAATGGGCAATACCGATTCCTTTCCTTCCACCAAAACTATGAAGAATTTTGGATTCTTTTTGCAAACTTTGTATGGACCTCTATAGGGATTGGTTAAAGATCCCTTTCGTACCTCTTCTCTAACAAATACGAATATTATGTTTTTTTGCGATGTCAGTTTTGTAATTTGGGGTCGTATTTGGGAAATTTCCCCCAGCGAGTAAGGCGAGTATATATATAAACTTCAGAACGAGGGGTGGTTTGTACTCAGGGAAGCATGAAACGAAAAACTATGAAGAAATTTTTCGAAAGTCGTGACATGGGTACCTATAGGTACCCATATACATGGGTACCAATAGATAGATTTTTCGTCGAAATCTACCTAAAACGCAGCAAAGTCCATCTGTCCATACACATGGGTTTATTATTCCCAAAGAAAAAGAAAATGTGTTTTTACTTTATACTTATGTTATTTTGCACTAAATTTGTTGTAAAGTAGGGGAGCGGCGTACAACGTGCCTATAGTTTTGAGTTTAGAGCTCTTAAGGATATTTAAACTAGGTTTAGATCAAGAGTGAAGGCAAGAATTGAAAGGAAATTTACTAAGCTTTGTTATTACAGAAGCAATCATTATTCAGTTGTAGATATTTTCGGATATATAGCTAAAAAACTGCAGGGACCTCTTTGCGCCACATTGCACGCACATGCGTACAATGTGGCGCACTATTAAAAGTGTAACATCTGCGTGGAAAAATAAAGTAAATACAATAGATTTCCGACAACAACAAAAAAAAACAAAAACAATGCCCGACAGAGATTTGAACTGTAGATTTTTGCATTTTTGCATTAAGAGCTCGATGTATAATATATCAGCTATATAACAACCCAGCTAAATTCGCCTTATTTTTAGGTACGAAGACTGTGTATGAACCTTATACAAAATTCAAAATTTTATTACTCAAAAACTAATTGATCTAATTTTAGAGAAAATACACTTGTAAAACTTTTATAATTTATTTTATTTTACCAAAGAGTGCGACGCGCTATCGAGGCATCATCAGGCTATCGACTAACTACAGCTACCGGTTAACAAAATTTTTGGGGTTTAATAACGGGCTATTATTTTGAAAATCTAAGTGGTCGTTCACAATATTTTGTTCAATATATTTTGCCTTTTTAATTTCAAAAATTTCTGCTTTTGTCAAGACTTCTCCTCCGTCTATATTGCGTAATAATTTAATATTATTAGGAACAATCTTATGGTTATTTTCTTTTAAATGCTTAGAAATAGCCGACTGTGGCCTCATACTTCGTGATCTAAATTCATGCAGGAAAAAATATTCTATTAAGTAGAGTAAAGCCGGAGTCAAACGATAGCAAAAACCCTGGATGTATCGTGTGACTCGCCAATATGCAATGTGGCATATCGCTTATAAGTTATACAGGTGCGAAAAATTATAGAACATTTTCGACCATTCAAAGAAAGTTGAAGGGTTCAAGACTTCAAGGGTTCAGGGTCACAGGATACAAAGCTTTGAGTATACATTTTTGAGGTTGTTGCTAATAGATTTTCTAGTGTATAACCTTGTTAGAAAGGTACATTTATTATCTTTCATATAAGGTATAAAACATTAAGCTACCTCAAGTAGTTTAAGAGATATTGGCATTTTAGTGCAACAACCTCGCCCACGATCAAAAAACTACAAAATCCCCTCTAAATCCGAAGGGGTTGGGGATAGAATTTTTTCCTTCAAAAATTTTTTGTTCGCCATTAGGTCTCCTATCATTCTTTTGCGGGTTGACCATCTTCGCTATTACATCGTGCATAGCAATCCGAAATTAGAAATTTTGACTTTTTTTTAACAATGCAGATTTCAACCAAATACGCCGCAGCAGATTGCAGCCATACCATACGTCCGACAGAAAAAGTGTAGATATAAAAATTAATCAGCATTGAAAGAGCTACAATTTATCTGAAAAAACTTTTTCAATACATTGAACCGTTCTCGAGATATTAGCTGAATTGAAAATTTTGGCCACAATCTTCGCGGGCATCTTCCATTTTGACCATGTTCCGAAGGTGCGATTTATGGCGATTTTGGAAGGGTGATTAAGGGCACTCTTAGCTATCATTTTAAAAAAAAATCTCTCGTGTTGCAATTTTTTTGGGGTTCAGAACTAAAATGATTGCACTATTATGATTTTTTGAATATTTGATTCCTTCATTCCAATATGTAATTCGATTTCACAAAAATATATTTCTTATAAATGTGGAGTTTTTGCTATCGTCTGACTCCGGCTTTAGAAATATAATAAACCAAAAACAACCGATTTATGGTTGCCCGTCTGCATGTCCAGAGGATAATTATAATTATAGAACGCTTGTAGCTAGAGACTTGAAATTTGGTATAATGGTACTCTGGCAAAATTGTAAGGTTAAGCTCGAAGATGAGCAAACTCGGGAAACTCCCTCTTATTGTTGCCATATTAATATGAATCATTTTTATACAAAAATTTTGATTTTGTTTACTAAATATTTACATATTAACTTTTTTTCGCTCAATATTATTGTAAATACGTATCACATTACAATTAATTAATAATTTACATGAAACTTTTTTTACGATCTTAAAATTTTACAGATACCCAAAAATTTCCGTTTTTACATGGCCTTTTAAAAACTTAGAAACGAATTTCTCTTTTTACTATGGCAAAACTGTCTGTGCGCGGTTTTTTACACGATTTCTTAAGAGACGTTTATTTTGTGTTAAATCTGTGCTACATCTAAGGACAGACGTATTGTATTTCAAAATTGGTCTAATTATACTTGCCTATTACTAGTTTTATTATTCAAATACTATTAACATTATGCCATTTATTTTAGAAAAACGGTCTATAATGCATTTTAAGTATACTCAGTAAACTCACCTGCTGCAGATTTCCATTTATTGTTGAAGTAAAATCCATTGATTCGGCGAAGCTGAAGTCAAAATTATTGCGGATCGAATCAAAGGCTGGTTGCAATTCTGTGTAAATTGGTTGAGAAAGGAGCGACAGAGCCATTAATACCGTTTGATGAGAAGGAATCGACTGTATACAAACAAGTTCAATTGAATTTATCAACAAACAATTTAAAATGTTGAGGACACGAAAATAAGACAAAAATGGAAATACTGCAGAATTTTTCGTGATTCACACCGTAAAACACCACGAGCGAAAAGTCCAATACTCTAGGCACAATTCATCAACACTATTTTAATTACACATATACTTTAGCACGTACAATGCACAAAATTCTTTGTTTATAACTCTTGTTTAAGGATTTACACTTTCACTTTGGAAATTATATTTATCAAAACAATTTCATTTTAATACAATACACATAAACATGATAAACGTAACAACAATTTATTTTTGAACAATTATATTACATGATAATTTTAAAGTTCGTGTAACAAAATTATTACCTTTATTGGGAACGAGCGATTAGAACAACACAAAAAACGAATTATACAGTTTTTTAATTCCAGTTGTTTCACGTTGTCTGTGGCTTCGTAGTAAGGTATTTTCGATTTTCAGCAGCATCTTGTTGACCATACAAATAAAAAATTCGGCAACGTCCCTGCACGGTATTCTTTTATCCATGGAGTAAGAATACTAAAATTAAAATATATCCTCAGTAAAAAGGATTTTGAATGGACTGAAAATGTTGTACACTTAAATCAAGTGACACTCTAGATTGTTCCACTACGGATATTGAACAATGAAAGATGAACATTCACAGGCTGTTCGACAAATGTCGATCGTTCTATTTCCGATTTCGTACTTCAACACTGCGTTTTTTAATCTCCTTTGGGGAGAACTAACTACAAAATATCACTTTAGTTTGTTTGTAATTTTAATCACTCTTCTAAAAGAGCAATTTTAAAACGAAGCAATGCTTCGCTAATGGTAAAAAACACAGCATTTTAAAGCGATAATAAAAAAAACACTCTCGTTGAACCAAAGAAAGTATCCTGCGATCGCGGACACAAAACGAAACCGTCTTATTTTCAGAAAGTATCTCAGCGAACTGATCGTGGATCAATATCTCTACTCTCTACGGAAAATTTGCAGAGTGTTGTTTATTCAATCGTCACACACACGCACTAAAAACATATTACTTTTATGTATATCAGTCGTAATTAAAACGATACACAAATGTTTGTGTCGATGTATTGTAATTTACTTCACACTCATAAAATGGAGTTTCTGCACTTATATGCTTTAGAGATGTGTGCGTCTTTGCCTTTTATTACTACTTAAGTGATTGTTGTTTAATTGAACTGGAAGCTTGATTGCAATTTTACTTGCGGCACTTTGGCTAACTATTTTAAATTGGTTTGTTTATTAATATGATATTGTCACAAACCCATGCTTAAGGAAAATTGTTCTTTTTTGTTTTTAAACTTTTATTGCCGATCAACGAAACAATCAATTAATGTCTGCTTCGTAATGATATTTTTTCCTAGCGACCTTATTAGTTATTATGAACTATAACTTTGAAACATTTTACCCTTACACCTCTGTCTCAATTGCCGCTGAAGGACAGAGCTGGCTCAAAAAGATTTTAAGATGCTTAAAATTGTTTGCTCGCTGCTGACGAATATATCTGAAAAGAAATATAAATGAGATATTTTAATTTTTCTTCCATGAAAATAAAACCACAGTATAAATGTTATATATTAGTATAATATTATTTTTATGAATGCCTAGAAAGTAGTTTGAATTCTTTTTTGATATTTCATAAAATACTTCAGTAGTATAAAATAATAAATTTCGAAAAAACAACAAATAGTAAACCATAATAAACCACTAGCGGGACGCAGCGTACGTTGCTACGCCCTTCCGCGCCTACGTTCCTACGCTTTCTATTTGAAATTATATTATTTTTGGTATTTACTTAGTGTTGCATCTAAAAAGGGCCGTTTGCAATTATTCTCCGTTTTCTTGTGTAAGGGTACACGTACACTGTTGTATAGTGTGCAAAGCACCACTTTTGACTGAAAGAAACTACCCGCAAACACGACCGCGACGTAGGTATATTACATAGAATCGTTTCCCTTAGGTCGGGTTACAATAATAGTGTGTTAGTTTGTTTTCAGTTAAGGGTGGTTCTGGGGGGTTGAATCTCGATAGTGTTGCTAGTTCTCATTGTGGTTTATCTGAAGATGCACGAATGGTCACTCCTAGAAAAACTCCTAGAAGTAAAAAAAAAAGTAGGGATGGCATTTCATGCCCTATTTTCTCGCCTTTGTGGGTCGAATTTCCAAATATACTGATAAGTTTAAATACGTGTTTTTTTATTTGAATATATAGTTCTATCTTTTCTGTGACGATTATTTCTTGGCGTTGCAAACGTTCGCTCAAAACTAATATACTCTACATCTAGGGTATAAATATAGAAATTAGAGTAGCGGTGGATTGATTTACATGGGAGTTTTTGATTTAGAATGAGTGAATGGGAATCTTTCCGCTGCGGTAAATTGTTTTACGTTTTTGTTGGTTGTGGGGGTGGGGGTAATTACCATCTGCTTTGGGGTTGTTCACTTTGGCCCTTGTATGATATCAAATTAAAGCTCTTGCTGAGTACTATTAAATTAAGCAGTTGCGGACAACTAGCCTTAGTTACAGAAGAAAATGGATATCTAGGTTTTTACATAGAATTAGTATATTTTTCTCCATCTAGGAGATCACGTAATTGGTATGACCAATTTCTTTTTTACTAGTTAATCCGTGAAAAACACAGTCAGGCCTGTTAAAGGAAGTATTTTACTTCTGCCGGCCAGTCGGCAGTCCTACAACTGCTTATATTTTTTTGAGCAGTATTTAATTTTTAAATCTTAGTAGATATATAAAAAAGGATGTGGTTTTTTTGTTCCCTATAGACTCCTAAACCACTTAACTGAATTCAATGAAATTTTCTGGGATAATGTATCATAGTCTCGAGATGGATCTTGTGAAATTTGGTAGAGATCGGTACCCCCAAGGGGGTAAAAATAGGAATGAAATTTTCTATAAAAACCGCCATTTTTGAAGAAAAAAAATGGCAATTGGCCTTTTGTTAGAAATAAAGAAACACGTGTATCAGGATTTTTGGAAATTTCTATAAAAATTCGCATTTTGAAGCAAAAAATTCATAAAAATTTGCATTTTAGCTTTTTATTAGAAATAAATAGAACCTATACCAGGATTTTTGGAAATTCCGCCTAGTAAGAGTTAAATTGGGGATGAAAGTTTATGTGAAAAAACGCCATTTTTGAAGTTAAAAATTCATAAAAATTTGTACTTGGGTTTTTTGTTAGAATGAATATATAGTTCATAGTTATATATGGGTGGGAAGTGAAAAGAAACCGTTTTATGCATGTCCGTGTGTTTGTCTGTCTGTCTGTCTAGACGATAACTCGAGAACGCTTGTAGCTAGAGACTTGTAATTTGGTACAATAATATTTGATTAAAATTGCAAGGTCAAGTTCGAAGATGAGTAAAATCGGGCAACTCCTTCTTAGTGTTGCCATATAAGCCTGAGTCGCTTTTATACAAAAATGTTGATTTTGTTAACTGAATGCTTACATTTTGAATTTGTTCGTTAAATATTGTTATAAATACGGATTATAATTAATTATTTGTCAGAAATTTCTTTGCACGGTCTTTGTTTACACGATATTAAAATTATAGAAATGGAAGAAAACGTCGGCAGTTTTAAGATGGTAAACGTAATGGGATATAAGCCTGAGTCGCTTTTATACAAAAATGTTGATTTTGTTAACTGAATGCTTACATTTTGAATTTGTTCGTTAAATATTGTTATAAATACGGATTATAATTAATTATTTGTCAGAAATTTCTTTGCACGGTCTTTGTCTACACGATATTAAAATTATAGAAATGGAAGAAAACGTCGGCAGTTTTAAGATGGTAAACGTAATGGGATTTACATGGAGTTTTTTTGATATAGAATGATTGAATTAATTGGGATCTTTCCGCTGGTGTAACTTTTTATATTTTTTGGGGTTGTGGGGGTGGGGGTGGAACCATTTCCCTAGGAGTTGTCCAATTTGGGGCGTGTGTGATCTCAAGCTCATGCTGAGTACTATTAAATTAAGCAGTCGCGGACAACTAGCATGTGACATAAGAAAATGTATGTCTAGATTTTTAGATAGAATGAGCACACTTTTCTACATCTAGGGTATCACGTAATTGGTGTGACCAATTGCTTCATTACAAGTTTTATTTTAATATCGTGTAAAAAAAATTTCTCGCAAATAATCAATAACTGTAATACGTATATATAACAATATTTAACAAAAGAAATCGGAATAGTAAGTATTCAGTACACAAAATCAACATTTTTGTATAACAACAATTCAGGCTTACATGGCAACAATAAAAAGGAGTTGCCCGATTTTGCTCACCTTGCGCTTACCATTTCAACGAGGTATCAGCGTACCAAAGTCTCTAGCTACAAGCGTTCTCGAGTTTTGGTGTAAAAACCCTTCAGGCTTATATGGCAATACTAAGAAGGAGTTGCCCGATTTTGCTTCGAACTTGACCTTGTCATTTTAATGAAGTATCATCATTCATCGTACCAAATTTAAAGTCTCTATAGAATAAAACTTGAGTTTACTTCCTTATTGACCACAAAAGAAATTATTTAATCACAGCACAACAAATAAAGCTAAATAAAACTTGTTATTGTCGTCAGCTTTTATTAAATAAAATTACGGATTGCAATTTCGGGTGATGGCATTTCACCCATTATCAACGCTACACGCGACAAAACTGAAGCGAAAAAGAGAATTAACATGAGCAAGACCTAATAACTGAACAAGTCTCAATGCAACTATCGATGACAAAAATACAAATGTAAAATAACAGTAACAAAATCACATTCAATAAGCTCATTTAGCTAACTTAAATAAATTCGAAACAATAGGGGCAGCGTCAATATTAATTAAATTTTCAGTAATGGACATGTACAAAGACTCATATGCATCTAATTTGTAAGGTAAATTTACATTTTTAATTAATTTATAATTAGCAGATATAGGATGAAAACAATGGGGTGCCTTATTGTTTAAATCATATGTATGGGCGGCGACTGCTTTGTGTACGTCCTTCTGTTTGATGTAACGTTCGTGCTCCTTGATCCGGTATTTTACTGCTCTCCGGGTTTGACCGATGTATTCCTTATTACACACTGGACACGTTATTACATAAATACCACTTTTGTTTTCCATTTCCTTCCTATCTTTGGTTGAACCCAAAGATGTGCGTAATTTATTTGAGTTTTTGTATGCTATGTCATAACCTTCGCGCCTAAGAGGTTTGCTTAATTGATTTGAAACAAAAGGTATATATGTCATTCCAAAGTAACGTGTGGTAGACTGTATATATGTATGGTTTTGTGAAAAGAGTGTTGTACAACCATTTCTTCTTATCCGCTGTGATTGTTTGTATATGAGTCGGTCGATGAGTGATTTTTGGAAGCCGTTAGTCTCAGCTATGGATACGATGCGATTATACTCCTTCATATAATTGTGAGCTGACAGCGGTAACTGAATCAACCGGTACACCATCGAGTTGAAAGCAGCCGTTTTGTGTTGATAGGAGCAATACGAATCATGCGTGATGTAGCGATCCGTGGACGTTGGTTTTCGATGTACTTCGAATTCTAATCTTCCATCGATACGTTTGATTTTTAAATCCAAAAAATCCAAAGAATGGTCGATATTATGTTCGATTTCATGTGTAAACCTTATGCTAGGATACCTGTCATGTATAAATAAAAAAATATCCGTTGCTAGAGATTTTTTTAGTTTTTCTGCAGAATCGGTGGGCGAAGTAGGACTTTTGGTAGAATGGGCCCTGAATCGAATAAAACAAGAATTATGCAAATCGGTTAAGCTGTTTGGAAGTTAGGTATGCTACAACAAGAAAAAAAAAACGTTGAGCTTAGTAGTAACACGGTACCACAGCGAAGCTTTCTTAAACCAAATAAAAAAAGAATTATGAAAATCGGAAGTTATGCTGGAACAAACATTTTAAAAAAAAATCACCGTCGAACTTATAACCTCCTCCTTTTTGAAGTCGGTTAAAAACAAGCAAAGATGACTTGATTTTATGATAATTTTTGTTTATGCACAGTGGCGAACGCTTTCATTTTTGGATTATTATAAAAGATTGTATCCTTTCCTTCTGCAATAACGGGATACAAATTTGATCCAAAGTTTTAGCTCCATTGGATAAAGGGAAGTGGGTCAATTAGTCTTCGAATGATTTACCTTAACGACACAAACACACAAGATTTCGTGAAGTTAATACAGATGAATTTAAAAAATCCTACATAACTTGGTAGAAAATATAGTTTTGATTGCATAGTTTAACTTTCTACTGAATTGTTGCTGATTTGAGTTCGCCCAGTTTCAAAAATGCGGTTTTGAGAAAAACGTGTATAAAGTTTTCAGTAGTTAAGAATAGTAATTAAGAATTATCACAAAAAACGCTCTCAAAGAATCGAGGGCGAAGCGATTGAACTGAAAATGCTAATACTTATACAGATATTAAACACGTCAATAATTTTTGGCCATATAATTTTGAAAATATCAAGGGAAAAAATGTCATTAAAAATCTATTATTTGAGTCATAAGCCGGAGGTACACGATACGGAAAACGTCATATTTATAAGGAAATATCTTTGTGGATGTCACTTTTGAGACATCGAGTCACGCGATAAGCAAAAATGAGTTTGCAACCTGTATTTTGCAATTCACAGATTACCGCGAAGCCGCGCCGCCCGTAAGAACAGGAATCTCAAAACTGTGTACATAAAGTTTTGTATGGTGTGACTCGGGAAATTTGTACCCCGCAAATTGCTTGGATGTGCCGAAAATATTCCGAAATTTTTGGGATATTTATAAGCGATACACCATATTGCTTATCGTCGAGTCACACGTTATGTAATATGGCGTATCGCTTATAAATATGACGTTTTCCGTATCGTGTACCTCCGGCTATAGACGCAATCGCAAGCACATTTGGAATATGACTGCCTACCGTCGCGGTCGGTCGGCGATATTAAATAGAACAGAAACAAAATATTACAGAAAAACATGTGTGCTATTACTGAAATGACGTATTAAACACGTTCTTTTGATAAAACAACTTTATTCGCAATGCAAATATTTACTATAGAAATATTCTATACTATATTCTGGATCTCCCGTCAATCCGGCATACTCTCCAATTCAATCCATCTGCATTATTGTTGCTCTACTACACGAAGTGTACTTTACAAATTCTCAATTAAATGATGTTGCTGAAGTCGTGATACAAAAACATAAGGTAAAGTACATCTGACTAGTGCTTCTACCATCTTGCGTGTCACTGGCCGGAAACGTCAAACTTTGTTCTGTCAATATCATTGTTTACATTTTTTAGAAAAACAAAAAGTGATTTTAGGTTTAATATAATTAAGGAGAAAACAACGTTTTATAATGGTGAAGTGCATGAATTTAATGAGAATTACTAATTCCTGTTTACATCTGATACAAGCAAACCATTTTAGATTTCTTGAAAAGTCTTCTACAGTTGAATCGTAGGATTCAATAACAGCTGCAAAGCAATTCTTCAAATTAAGTTGTCAACATTGTCGTCAACATTTTGGCCCCTCCCACAAAAATCCAAATTTTTTTATTTTACTCCAACATTGGGTTCAACATGATTTTTCAACCGTCAACCTACCCACAGACGACCAACATTGTCGAACATGGCATGTTGGCAACTTACAATTAGTTGACAACCAAGTTGGACGTCTATGGGCCGTTTAATTTGCAATTCCTGGACATTATCTTGAAACAACCCAACATCTGGTAGGGCTGCACACATCTTTCTCTCCGATGCATATTAATTAAATCATTTTTTTTCTTTCTTAAAAAAACGAGTCCTTGATTAAGGATTTGTCGAAAATTCGCATGACGAGAAGGTCGAAAAATTTGGAGGATGAGTCGGACTTAAGACTTGAAGGCGAGAGATCGTGACATTTTAAATTAATTCTTTTGATATTTGAGTAAATTCTTTGTTGTTTTAAGTATAAATTCTTTTTTGTGAAACTCCTTGATAGTTTAAGTTAAATCTTATATGCGTGAAATTTTAACTATTCATGTGAAGTTTATCCATGTATATCGTCATAATCATTTATCGATCAATAAAGTGAAAGATTTAACTTCAAGGGCAGTGTGTGTTTTTGTTATTTTTGGTTTTTTTAGTTTTGTCCAAACGTCATCAAAAACTCTTGGTGATCGTACAACATGTAAATGTTCTAGTTTTTATTTGTTGTTGAGATTTTGATTTGATGTATATAACTATCCAAGTTTCCGTTTTTTCAGCAAGAGGAACTCATTAACTAGTTGCTTGATGTCAATATTTTGAGCTTCTTTACATTCGATACCTAAAACTGCTAAATCACTAAGACGAGTTTCAGACATTGTGCTTCTTAAGTAGGATTTGATTATTTTCAATTTAAGCTGTGTTTTTTTAATGACCTATACAGATCTTCTCCATACAAACCCGTGATCCAGATTTCTATCCAGGTCATTATACAGAGCAAGAGAAATTTCATAAATTCCCACCGGTGAAAATGTGGGAAACTTCAGAACAAATTTAATAAACTGTCATTTTTGTGGCTGGATCACAAACGAAAAACTACTACGAGGTTCTGGAGACGACGACAGACACGGGGGACCAGGAGATACCCATGGACGAATCAGGTACACATATTATTAATAATATTTCTAAGAAAAAACATATGAACAGTACTATTAGAACAACCGATAGTGTAATTAACCCAGCAGGCTCAGGAGCAAGTGTTAAATTTTGTCCTCCAATTATCTTTAATAATGTAAACCTTAACATCAAAGATTTCAACGATAATATGAAAATTAACTGGCCCGGAACAATCTATAAAGTTAAAAAAATAACCCAATTCACTAGCAGACTGTACGTGCAGGGGGCTGTGGCTCACAAAAATATTTTTGAAAGCGCTCAAAAAGCAGTTAAAGAAGTGCACACCTACACCCCAAGAGAATTTAAGAAAAACACGTTATTACTGAAAGGAGTGGACAGGAGCTACACGGCGGAGGAGGTCAGAGGGGCCCTCACCGAAATCCTTCCTAACTTTAAGTTTAACACCATCAAACACTTTCAAACAACCAAAAACCCAAACTTGGATATCTTCCTGATCCAAGTACCTATAGATCAGGAGTTAAAACAACTCACCTCAATCAGAGGACTCCTAAATTCAATTGTCTCGTGGGATAAATATAAAAGACCGGGGCTGGTGCAATGTAAAAACTGCCATGCCTTTGGACATGTAGCAACAAATTGTGGGCGAGAATACAGGTGCGTAAAGTGCAACCATCAACATGGTCCAGGTGAATTCCAGAGACCAAAGTTTGTCACAGAAAGCACCCCCCCCCCCCCCCCCCCCCCCCAACATACTGTGTGAATTGTAAAAAAGACGGACATTCTATCTTAAAGGCTTGGCCATAAAGCAAAATAGAATTGATTTAGTTAAAAAAAAAAACAACAACCAGGAATAGCTCATGCTCAGAGCTTCATTAACAAAGACTGTACCTTCGCCGAATGTGCCAGAAATAAACAAATCCCTAATTCAAATCAATCTTCTGCTAACCTAAAAAACTTTCTCGATCTATCCCAATCTCTTCTCTTTGGCATGGATAGCACCTCTTTCGCCATGGAAGTGAGCTCGTTTCTGCAAACCTTTAAAGAAGCCACAACAAAGCATCAAAAACAATCTTTATATTTCAACTTCTTCATTAGAATTTGCAACAACGGAGAACCCCTTTCAATATGATCGGAATGTCACAACCCATAAATCTCAGAAATCTTTTAAAAATATCAACTCTTAACGTCAACTCAATAGTGTCCAGAGTCAGACGACACAGCCTAAACGATCATATAAAAATAAATAACAAAGACTTTTTGTTCGTAAACGAAACCCACCTAGACTCAAACTGCAAACTAAGCATAAGTGGCTACAGGGTGTGCAGAAACGACAGCTACCCAGGTACAGCGATCCTAGGGAAAAAAGAATTTAAAACATCCTTCGTCCCCCCACTAAATAGCAAGATCCCTCATACTCTCCAAGCTCTTGAGATAAGTCCAGGTAACAACAACAAAATCCTCCTATGCGCAGCTTACCTTCATCCCACAAATCTCTCGGAACAAGACATTACCCAATTCTTATCGTTACTACTAGAAAGGTACACAGGTGGTCACTTCGAGGGAATAATTGCAGGCGGGGACTTCAACGCCATACACCCCTCCCTGGGGAGCGGAGGAGCGCCGAACCAAAATGGCAGAAGAATAGACAACTGGCTAAAAAACAACTTAGGCCCAGATAACCTGACAGTCATCCACCCCAACAGTGCCACCTTCCCCCTTAGCGGAAATTGCCTGGACTTCTTTATACTTTCAAACAACCTAGTTAACCTCTCGAACCCCAATACACACTGTGAAACATGTGTCTCCTTTTCGGACCACTACGCTGTAGATATCTTAATCGATATCAGCCAGAGTAGTGCTGTAATACACATCCTGCAGTCGTATAGATCTTTTGACAAAACAGATTATAATGCCTTCAGACTGGACTTAGACCGCATGCTAAGCCTAAGTTATGCAGACGACTCCTCTAATCTTAACGCTGATCAGGTAGACCAAGCCATCACACACTTCGAACAAACTTTAATCCACACTGCAAACAAACATTCCAAAGAAGTTTCAAGCCAAAAATCATATGATAGACTTCCACAATCAATTAAAAAAATCTTTGAACGCCGCAGAACCTGGCGCAGACAACTAAAAAGTAAATTAGACAGAGACGGTCACATATGGACCCCAGCCTGTAAGGACATTAAGAACAACATTAGACTCATCTCCATAATCCTAAACCAACAAATCAGCTCCCACTTTAACACTGCCTTCCAGAACAAACTTAAATCAATCCACCCAGGTCCCAACATATTCAAGCAAATCAATAGACTAGTAGGGAAAGATCCTCGCTCCGGAATTAAGCATATCTCTGTGGACGGGCACAAAATATACGACTGCAAGGATATAACTTCGGCATTTGAAAGTTTCTACCGGAACTTGTACACCGAAAAACAGCCCTCATCCAACCCTGAAAACATAGAACTCGTCGCAAGGACCGTGCAGGACTATAAAACAAGTCTTGATTCGGAACTCCCAATCCTGACCTTCACTCCATCCCAAAAGTCATCAAATGACAATCTAAACTTCCCCTTTTGCAATAAAAAAACGGTCAAATGTCTCATTAAATCCATTAACGGGAAAAAGTCCTCGGGCCCGGATGTTATTTCAAATTTCCTCCTAAAAAAAATAAGCCGCAAAGCCATGTCTTTCCTGCAAATTATATTCAATAACTGCCTCAATATTGGATACTTCCCTAAAAGATGGAAGCTAGCAAAATTGATTCCAATCCAAAAAAGTAGAGACAACGACTGCATAAGTAACCTCAGGCCCATTTCAATACTATCAAACGTTGGGAAATTACTGGAAACTCGTATCAAGCAAGACCTGGAACAATTCTTGGAGGATCATAGAATTATTAAAGACGAACCATTCGGGTTCCAAAGACATACCGGAACAGAGCACGCGCTGCTCAAACTACATAACGACATCACCTCCAACCGCGAGAAAAAGCAATCAACAGTCATATGCGCTTTGGACATCAAGAAAGCATTTGACTCAGTTTGGGTTAAGGGACTACTGTAAAAACTAATTGCACTTAATACTCCCAAGCAACTCTTTAGCATAATAACTAGCTTTTTCGAAAATAGATATTGAACAATAAAAATAGGAACCATGACATCGAGCGTAATCCAGGTAGATTCGGGAGTCCCACAAGGTTCAGCCCTAGGCCCTAAACTTTACAACATATACCTACATGACTTCCCACCCCAACACCTAGACATCCTAAATCAACCACAATCTAATACCATCCTCTATGCGGATGACACATTAATATACGCAAATGATGAAGAACCCGCACAGGCAGCAAGTAAGGTGGAACAACACCTACACACCATCAGTAAATACTACGAAAAATGGGGTATAAATATAAACACGGATAAATCAAATGCAATCTGCGTCAGGAACTCAACCTCGAGAGGAAAGAAGGACATTAAACGAAAATGTGATAACATTCAGCTAAAACTAAATAGCAATACTATACCGAATAATGAAAGCATTAGGTATTTAGGAATAAATTTCAATCAACTGTGGAAATTCAATAAGCATGTAGATATTTCCCTATCTAAAGCTATCAAAATATCTAACATCTACCAATCCCTACTACACTTCAGTAGCAAACTTAATAGTAAATCGAAACTACTTATCTACAAATAAATTATACGACCAGTTCTTACCTACGGTTTCCCATGCTGGTTCGCTATCTCAACAACATACGCAAATAGAATGGATACATTCGAAAGAAAAATCCTAAGAAAATGCCTATCACTAAAATACAAAGCGCGAAATAAACTCTACAGTAATAACGAACTCTATGAGAAGGCAAATATAAGGCCTCTACTCACCTACACCATAGACCTTTGGCACAAAAGGCTACTACAACTAGAAACACATGAAAACCCCTTACTTAGAAAGATATTCAATGATAATAAAAATAAACAAGTTAAGGACGGACGGTATCTCTCACCAATCATATTCCTCAATGATAACCTCAGAAACCCTGCACCAAACAAAAAACGAATAATTCATTTCTATGACGGCTTGAACTCCAACAACCATAGAGGCTAATATGGGTCACAGTTCTCCGGGCCTGCTGGGTAAATAAATCCCTAAACAATACTATGTTAAACATAAGGTTTAAGAAAAAAAAAAAAACCCATTGTAAATTCATGACTTATCCATATATTATACAAATATGTTTTTGACAATAAGACAAATCATAGAAAACTTAAAAATAAGCCAACCAAATCATACATATGTAGCACACTAACTGTCACCGAGGCATAACGAAGCGGGCTTCGTCCAATTTAGACGTCTCGGAGGCCAGCGGCACTAACCTGGCAAGTCCCAGGCAAATGCCAACTGGTCACAAAAACCAAAACAAACCTCAGATCAAACACTCAAAGGTAATTGCAGTGAGTGCTCAAAACAGTTTAGTATATGTTAACCCATAAATAAGAACTCAGCCCTAAGTATTAAGTATACATATAAAATATTAAATGTCATTGTATAACAGAGCGTCATATGCTTAGTTAAGTGTAAATAGATGTAATATAGCGTTAACCACATGTAAATAGCCATTGTATAAGCAACCGCAATAAAGTAATCTTGAATCTTGAATCTTGTCATTTTTGTGAACTTTGTTGACATTTTCCATTTTTGACAGCCGGTGTACAGTAGAATTTGTTAAATATTCATAACAATTCCTTTTTTAAATTCACAAGTAATTTCATTTTTATAACACAAATTGTTGTCCCAATAATTAAATTATCTTGACACTTCGTAGCCTGACATCTGTAAGCACTGAACTTAGCTTCAGTTTAAGATTTCGTAAATGTCCTTTTCCGTGTTTTAATTGATCGAGATTTGCAGTTCATTAAAAAAACACAGTTTTAGAAACACTTCTTTCATTCATTGCCGTTGTAACGGGAAGAGTAAGATTTAAGAGGAGAGCTGTAGTCAGATCTGGTAAGCTGCTTACAAGGCAGTAGCCACAACCACTCTAATTTCTGACCAGTGGCTGCTTCAGTTGAGTAATAATTAACACTGATTGATCTGTTAGTTTTATCATCTCGTGGAAAAGGGCCTTGGGGCCTACAGGAATCAGCAGCGATTACAAGTTTTTTAGCAGCTTCAGGAATGGGACCGGCTCTAATTGGGGGTTCTCTAATTTTTCTTCAGGATAATATGGCGAGTCGCCATTAGTCTTCATAAGTGCCGTTATA
The DNA here is from genome assembly GCA_963082835.1 of Leptogaster cylindrica. Classification (NCBI taxonomy): domain Eukaryota; kingdom Metazoa; phylum Arthropoda; class Insecta; order Diptera; family Asilidae; genus Leptogaster; species Leptogaster cylindrica. Next base: position 13,620,010 of record OY720106.1, read on the forward strand.
TTTTCTTTAGCGACTTCAGCATCACTCGCGCTCGCTATCAAATCTTCTCCCATAAACAGGGGCTTTTCAGCATTGTTGTCTGTTTTTGATGTCTCAGATATAACTGTTTCACTCTGTTCTGGAAAAGTTTTGGCGAAAAAAGTACGTATAAATTTTTGGAAGTTTTTTAATTTTCTGTCTTTTCCTTTTGTAACTTTCATTTTTAAGCATCACTTAACTATTGGCGTTTGTCAGCCATTATAGGAACAACAAATTAAAACACTGATTACTAAAATCTAATTGTTCGGGACCGAAAAACGAGGAATATTACTTAGTTTAGTTTTAAACACCTAAGGCTGGCGATATACTATCCCGTTTCGCGGGATGCCGCTGAGCGGTGTGCGTTTTTGCGGGATGAGGTTATGCAGTCACACTATCCCGCGCTGCGGCACGAAAAATCTGAGAACAATCAGTTGAACTTTGATCAGTTGAAATTTGCCCGTGTCAAACATTACTTTCCTTCAAAAATCGTCCCGCAGAACAGGATAGTATGACTGCTACCACTTCATTGAATATTATCTGGCTTCTGGACTTTGTCTCGCAGTCCCGGTCTCCCGTTCTGCGGCAGCAGCTTCCCGCAGTTTTCAGCAGGTGCCGCATAGCAGGACAGTGTAACTGCGCCCATTGCCGGCAATGTATTCTTGCCATCCCGGAAAACGGGTGCCGTTTGGCGGGACCGCAAAGCGGGATAGTAGTAGTACGTCGCCGGCCTAACACTGAACACAATACGGACGCTCATTTACTGCGAACTGTCAACGAAATATAGGCCTTAAAAGAGCGAGTCAATCAAAAGGAGTAACACACTATACGGCCCAGGGACGTAGACCTCTGTGGAGCAGCGTCCATTGTTGTGGTTATTGGAACCACACCTGTAAATAGATTAATCACTCACTTAAATTCATGTATTTTGAAATAGCACAATGAAAGGAATAGGAAATCGTACTATATAGATAGTAGGTACTTTAAAATGGGAAAATGTATTACTACCTACAGTATTATGCAAAACATAAGCACCCTTTACATGGGAAAACAAAAACCTAAAAAAAGTAATATTTTTTGTGGTTCCACAAATTTTTTTACTTTTTTCATGCTAAGTCAAGTGAACCTCAATAAATAAATTTGAAACAAAATTTCGTTTGTAGGGAGAAGGCATTTCCCCAACACCTAATTGAGTACATGGATATGAAGACGAACAAGAAGAAGAAAGTTAGAAAAAGTGACACTTTCAAGAGGCGTGACAAGAAACAAGATTTACTACGTTTCCATGTGCAAGGTTGAGTTGGAGTTAAGTTATCGTTGAGTTAATAAAACGGCCGCTTAACCTGAAGTGTTTCCATGTACTTGAGGAGTTGAGTTGACAGTTGGCATTTGCTGTTAGAACTCAACTCAACCCGACCTTTTTCGTGGAGTTAACTTGGATTTAACGAAACTTGCGTTTCCATGACCACTAACTCGAGTTCAACTCGAGTTGAACCCCGCATGGAAACGTAGTAATTGACTCGTGAAACAGTGTAACAAAAATCAATTTATAACATCATCATCCATTGTAAGATAAGAATTGTAGGTGTTCTTTACAAATACCATTAGTTTTTCCGAGAATTATTAAACAACTCATAGTGCGGGGGTGCAAAACAATCGCAACGCTCGCATCTTCGTTACTCAGATAACTGTACTTACTACGTAATCCAGGCAAAGTAGGAAAAATGGCCGAATAAAATCATCTGGTTCCAATTTTTTAAGGAATCAAATTCCCTACAAACTAATATGCATAAGTTTTTTCCTATCTGTTATAGTTGCCGAGATAACCACCAGCAAAAATGGATAATTTTTGAAAAAAGTTGTTTCGCCTAACATTTTTCATCAAACTTGCCGCTATAGCTCCTCACTTTTTAATTTTACAGATACATCGTCTTAAACAAAGTTAAAGAGCATTGAATTTGCATCAAAAAAACATATACAAGTACCAATTTGTTTTCCACCTGTCAAAAGTTATAGTGATATCAATTTATAAGATACATTTTGAGAATCGAGATTTCGCTTGAAAAATGCTCATTCTCGTTTATCGGGTATAACTCTGTGTAACCTTATATATTGTTTATTTCTGTATATCACCACAAATATTATGTAGTTATGTGTTTGTAATCGTTTGTTTTTTGTTTTTATATCTAGATAGTAGATATAGCTTATACTAGGTATTTCTATTTCATGGGTCAAATATTTTGATGTTTCTGGCGACGTTGATCATCAAAGATTTTTCACTGAATACGCGCATATCTGCTTACCTTTAGTGGATATTCCGTGCTCTCTTATTGCTGGACCATTATCCAAAATAATTTTTGGAAGTGCAGCTTTTTGAATTTAGCTACTTAGCTTGGAAGGAAATAAAATAGTTTAGTTTTACTTCGCTAGTTTTATTATGCCGGTTTGCATGAGAACCTGAAAAACCAGTTAGGTCGAAAAAGAATCAGGATTAGTTTGCCTTTTTCAATGAAAAACACTTCGAAATGTACGCAGCCTGTAGGCCTGCCCAAAGGAATTATTCATTTTAATTTTTATCGATCGCATAGCAAGCCAGATATAGATTGCTGAACTTATCAAGGATCCTAAAACTAAACCGCAAATGGTCCTATGTTAATGCACAAGACTATAGTTAAATTTTGTATTTTAAATTTTAAATCCATAAATCAGTCGATTTCTACTTTTTACTAGCATTCCCAAAATTAAAATTGCATCCTCTAACCTCTATAGAGCACTGCGAGCGTTATCATCAGAGAGATGAGGGGTTTATGAGATGTGCGCATACGAACCTCGCAATAAATTAGATGTCAAAAAAATTCGCCAAATTAAAACAAATTACAAGATAGACAACAGTTTTGGTTTATTATTCTCTGAATAATACACCTTTGTAATCGGTTCGAAAAAATTTTTTATAACCCCCCCTCAAATTTTTTTCTTTTACGTTTCAAGATGCGTAGAGTCCAAAACTGCAATGTCTGTCCGCCGTCCACCGTCCGCCGTGTCAGCGATATCTACCTTAAATAACGGTCGGAAAAAATCGTTCTTTCGCATATAGGCTACATCTGGACCCTAGTTGTGTCCCGAAGCTCGGCAGCTTGATCGGAATACACCCTGGGGTTTTAGGGGTGAAAAAGAGGGGTAAAATTATGCATTTTTAAAGTTTTTGTAAACTTGGGCATGTGGGGTATCGTTTTTTATGTTTTTTAGGATGAGGATATCGAATATGAAGTCGATTTTGACGAAAGAGTGAAAAATTAAAAAAAAAAATTAAATTTTTTTTTTTTAAATGACATTTTTTTTTTTTAAAAAGACATTTTTTTTTTATAAAATAAAATAAACGCTGCTTGGGTGGATTACTAATGTAAATTTATTCAACCAGAAATAATAAACCCATGTGTAAAGACATTGCAGCGTTTTTACTTTTCATTGATTCCTTGTATCATGTGTAAATTATCTTAATTTACATGATTGACCTAGGTACACAAGTTTATATAATTTTACTAGCAGGTGTCTACCCGGTTACACCCGGGTCGGTCAAAATCATAATACGTTACAGATTACATTTTGAATTTACAACTACCCCCAAACGGACGTATAATATATATGACATAGAACCGTTCCCCGTGCAGTTAGTTTTTTTCAGTCGAGGGTGGTTTTGGGGGGTTGAATTAGGATACAGGTTGGTAGTTCTCATTGAGCATTTTTTCTAACCAAAAAGGCAAATTACCAATTTTTATGAAACATTACTTCAAAAATGGCGGATTTTCAGACAAAATTTCATCCCCTATTTTACCCCCTTTGGGGTGGAATTACAAAAAATCCTGATATACGTGTTTCTTTACTTCTAACGAAAGGCGATACCAATTTTGATGAATTTTTAACTTTAAAAATGGCGCATTTCCATATAAAAACTTTCATCCCTATTTCACACCCTTAGGGGTTGAATTTCAAAAAACCCTGATACACGTGTTTCTTTATTTCTAACCAGAAGTCCAAAAATCCATTTTTATGAATTTTTACTGAAAAAATGGCGCATTTCCATAAAATTTTCATCTCATATTTTACCCCGTTAGGGGTCTAATTTCAAAAAAACCCTTTCCCGTACAGTTAATTTTTTTCAATCAAGGGTGATTTTGGGGGGTTGAATTAGGATAGAAGTTGGTAGTTCTCATTGAGCGTTTTTTCTAACCAAGAAGGCGAAATACCAATTTTTATAAAGTATTACTTCAAAAATGGCGGATTTTCGACAAAATTTCATCTCCTATTTCACCCTGTCAGGGGTGGAATTTCAAATGATCCTAGTACACGTGCCTCTTTATTTCTAAAAAAAGGCCAAATATCAATTTTTATGAATTTTTACTGCAAAAATGGCGAATCTCCATACAAACTTCCATCCCCTATTTTACCCCCTTAGGGGTGGAATTTAAAAAAAAACCGGTTCTTAGTGAGCACCTATGAAATAAGTTGTAGAAGTATACAAAATTTCATGGAAATCGGTTCAGCGGTTTCCGAGAAACAGTGATCAGTCAGTCAGTGAGTCAGTCAGTCAGTGGGTTTTGTATCACGGAGAACGGTAGTTCTCCGCGGGGTGCGCAAAACAAAAAATCTGAAGATCTGATGATTGTTGTTGAAATGCACCACTATATATACAGGAATAAATCGAAATCGAGAACCAAGCTTTCAATTCATGACTGTTGGGCATCGTTAGAAAGGTGTTGGGCCATAGACTAGGAAAATATATTAAAACTGCTAATCCACCCACTACAACCCGAGATATGGCCACTGGAAAATTTGACCAATTATTTAGTTTTTCCAATATAACCCAAAGGTGGGTGTAGAAAACTATTCAGCTATAGTGTTTTCCGAGGCTACTTATCAAGACCTTTCCAACGGTACCTTATATATTAAAATCGAACCACCCGTTGAAAAGTTATAGCCCTCCAAAATTTACGGTTAATTTTCATGAAATTCATGAATAAAGCAAAATTAAAAATTTTGAAAAAAACCCACGACGGTTAAACGTAATTTAAAAAGGATAACATAATTTAAAAACCCGCGACTTAAAGAATTTAAACCCAAGAATATCCGTCGGGGGCTGCCATTACTATTTTAAAGTTTAATATAAATATAAATGAGTATTGCAATATATAAAATATCGCCAATTATTCTCGTTACTATAAAACTGCAAAACTAGTTCATTTAATGCCAGCCCTGGACGGATATTCTTGGGTTTAAATTCTTTAATTCGCGGGTTTTTAAATTATTTTATCCTTTTTAAATTACGTTTAATCGTCGTGGGTTCTTTTCACAATTTTTAATTTTGCTTTTTTATATATTGCAATACTCATTTATATTTATATTAAACTTTAAAATAGTAATGGCAGCCCCCGACGGATATTCTTGGGTTTAAATTCTTTAAGTCGCGGGTTTTTAAATTATTTTATCCTTTTTAAATTACGTTTAACCGTCGTGGGTTTTTTTCAAAATTTTTAATTTTGCTTTTTTATTTCAAACTTTTTAGAGAGCTCGATATCATTACGTACAATGAAAATAATAAGTAATAAGTAAAAATGACGGTAATAAGTAGAAATGATACTCTGTACAGAAATACTCACCAATCGAGTTTCTTAATATGTAGGAGCTAATATAAAATATATTACTGCAGGGCTCCCTAGTGAGTTACTACCGTAACACCTATTTAAGAACCCTCACTAATCAGAAACAAACCCACTACTGAAAACCGCCTCAAAATCGGACTAGTAGTTTTGGTTTTGCACAAACAAATGTTTGCTGCAGCGCCCCCTGGTGAGTTGTCACCGTAAAGCAGGACGCACACTAGTGAACCATTGCACCAGCACCAGAGTGCCTCTGGTTGCAAGAACCACGGTGTACGTTTTGCTTAACATGAAAACATATGGAGAGCCGCACACTACACACCTCATGGTGCTTGCACCGTGCACCATTGTGATTGCACCATGTTTGGTGTGCTCGAAAAAGCAAACCGTGGTGCATGGTTTATGAGAATGCATGATGACGAATCATTTTTATAAAAAATAGAAAACAACTGCGGAGCAAAATTCTCTCGGAGGGTTCTGTAGTGTGCGGCAGGCAACATTCGAGCATGGTTTGCATGGTACAAGAGTTCGCCATGGTGCTGGTGCAATGGTTCACTAGTGTGCTTCCTGCTTAACACCTATCTAAGAACATGCACCAATCAAACCCAAACCCATCACTGAAAACCGCATCAAAATCGAACTAGTAGTTTTGGAGATAAATGGCGACATTGGTTTGCACATCCTCTCACCCCAAACGCATATACCATCTCCGTGCCGTCGTGGGTAAAAAATTGCCTACCTCAAATAGTTTGTTTGTACAAAAGTTGAACCGATTTCTGTCGTTTATACCTCTATTTTTCGGGGATAAGTGCGGCTTGCAGAATCCGTTAACATTTTTAAGATTTCTTTGAATTTGATCGAGATATGGACTTTTGAATAGAGCCAGATGCACTTTTTTAAAAATATAATATCTCCACTAAAATCCAATGAAAGGCGTCCGTATATGAATCAGTCGATCGGTATTGAACTAAGTTTTCAAATGGTGGCCAGAAAATCATAATCAGCCATCTAGTTCAAGAAAAATATAGAAATAACTAAAAAGTGACACTGCCAAATTTTCGATTTGAAGGCTATTACTCAAAATTGAACCAAGCAATTTTGTTAAAAAACTAGTCGTTTGTAGCTGACAACCAAACGCGTCGATGGCATCGAGAAAATGGCATCCGAATAATATCGCGAACCGGGAAAAGTGAGTTTTTCAACAATTTTGTAAAGAATGAAAAATGTTCGAATAAAAATTTCAATCGCAGCATTCCTTGATGAGTCCAAAACACCATATAAAGTGAATAGGAAGGCTTTTGTTCTATAGTTTTCATGAACCTATTCTAAACTATGAAAAATAATTGTAAAATCCTAGCACATGGTCCCCCTAAACCTAACATCAGCAGTTCGAATTTTCCAGTTTCTCAAACCCCTCAAGTGTTTGTAGGGTAAAGTTGGATACACGAAATTTATTTAAATGCACAATTGTATTTTTAATTTTATCTGACCCAAAATAAAGAGAGCAAAAAATGCAATCGGTTTCGTGAACGAATAGCAACTGCTTCGCTTTATTAAAATTTATTTTATTTCAACATTTATGGAAAAATTTTTTACTTAATAATATTGGTTGCTTTCAAAAAACATACTGATACTAGCAAAAAACAACTCTTAGCGAGTTTAAAACTGACGGAGTGCCCAATAGCGCATTAACTTGTATCCACAAAAGAGTTGATATAAATTTTTGTGGTGTGCGTGCATTATTGTTCCTTAATAAAATCAATAAAAATTTACAAATACCTTTGCGCATGCAATTGTTCCTTAATATAAAATCAATGAGAGTTTACAAATACCTCAAAGAAACATTCATTTCCAAATATTGGAAACTTTTATACCACCAAATAAAAGCAAATACCTCAAAGAAACCTGCGGCATCGCGCTTCCAACACACACTATACATATTATGAAGTAGCACACATTCAAGGCCGAAACACATTGAGATTGCCGATGCCGGCAGTCTGCTAGCAGTGGCATCGGCAGTGGCATCGTGAGCACATTAAAGCATCTGGCAGCTGGCAGCGGCTTCGTGAGCTGCAAATCAGTAATTGTGTTAAAATGGACATGGATGTGACTGAGAGTTAAGTAGAAAATGCTGCAACAGCATTTAGTTTGCTGTTGCAGTTAATAAATTTTAGTTTAGCGACGCGAAAAAGATTGTGGGTACGTGAGCTATGGACTACCCGTGACATTCATGTATGACATTTCAGTCCAAGAATTCAGAATAATGAAGGAGAGGGATCATGAAGAATTTGTTGCTGCAATGAGAATATATCCATGTTTTCCTTAAAGAGAGATGTTGTGAACAGAAATAACTAAATATAATCACTTTTCTTACCTGAGAAGTGATATGATGCAAGTACAAAACCAAACGGTACAAAAAAAACCGATTCAAAATGTAAACAAAAGTGACAGGAGGCCGCCTCGATGCCTGGAGAAATCAAGCACGTCGGAATTTTCCGACAATGCCGACAGAATGCCGCCTCGGCGAAGCTTGAATGTGTGCTACTTCATAATATAGTGTGTGTTGGAAGCGCGATGCCGCAGAATGCCGGCATCGGCATTTTCAATGTGTTTCGGCCTTCGAATGTCCGCGGCAGCATGTTTCCCCACGACCCTATTCCCGGGGTGCCGAAATCACTTATCAGCACCTCTTGCGTATTACGCCAAAATGTTACATTCAGTAATCAGTTACATGTGCTTTGCACATGTTTAACCCATTTCCGGGTTTAAATTGCTGCGCACGCTTTCCGGTCATTATTTTAACCGTATCCCATTGCTTCATATCAAAACGTAAACAAAGCAAGGTATGCAGTGCATGGGCCTGATTGCCCTGAGCAATGTGTGTCATAATTGAGTTGTACGGAGTCACATTTCTCTGAGCAATTAATGAATGCAACTCAGCGCTTCGATGTCAATATGTGCATTGACGAGTCATTACTTGTGGGAACACTTGTTTACTACATTATATTCAAAATGCCAAGATTTTCGTGAAATTGAAGAATGCCGCCTTGAATGAAAGTAATTGCCATTAAAAAACTGTAAATTCTCAAAACATTTAACAATTAACACTAAATAAACTCGCTTTGCTTCAACTACTTGTTCCATACATGTCCAGAAATTATTCAATTTCAAAACTCCCGCAAAAAATTCTATGATTTGGAAAATCTAGCTCTACCTAAGGGTGAACTGTAGAGGAAAGTTGCATAAATCGTACCACTGCGATTTTAACTAGATAGAGGCGGCTCAAAGAACTCTAGCGGCTACATAAGAAAGCTCTCTTCACGTCTAGACCTGGGCAGGAGTCATGATACAAAGAACTACACGTAAAGTACATGTCTAAACACAAAGCGTTTTTTGCGTATATTAAAAATTTAGTTTCTGAACAAACACACTAGTTAAACGAAATTGTACAACGAGATTAAATCACGACCGACTTTTTTGGAATTTTCTTCCTCGATGAAGACTTCACTCCAACTCACCCCGATGCTGTCCTCGTTTTTCCAATTCCTGGTCTTCCTGCGTGTCAGATTTACCTATTTTCCAAAGAAAAGAAAAAGGGATCGTGCAAATACCAACGATTTGCTACAACCATCTCATTTGGGTTTTCTTCTGGCAACGGCGGCTCAATCACCGTTAGCCTCCAACCCTTAAGCGGTAAACACAATACGACGTTCGGCTTGGCCGACTGTTGACAGGTCGAGTAAAACATACGTGCTAGAGTTGTGCCTAACACAAAGGCAAAGTCGGCTGAGTCGGCTGAGTCGGCCAAGTCGGCCAAGTTCTGAGTTGGTCTACTTTCTACTGGAGCCGAACTTTTTCGACTTTTGATACTTATTTTTTGTTTGACAGTCAGCTGAAGAGTTTACGTTTGTTTGGTCCTTTTTGAAATAATAAAAGAATAAAAGTTTGAAAATGTCATTTGAAGAAAATTTAATATCTCTAATCAAGGAAAAAGATATTTTCAATATCAAAAGCCGTGAATACAGGACATTCGATAAAGAGGAATGAGACTGGAAAAAGTTCGAAAAGTTGTATTGTGTTAGGCACAATTTCAGAAAGTTCTCGAAGTCGGAAGTTTTGAAAGTCCGCCAAGCCGAACGTTCAATTGTGTTTACCGCTTTAATGAGTTCGACACCGGCACCGATGTTTGTTAACAATACAACCTGGGACACGATCAACAGGACTGTGCAAGATTTCAAGGAAACTGCAATAGCAACAATATGCCCAAAATTTTGGGTTTCGACGACCCAGAGACTTGAGCAACTATATGCTCAAGATCAAAGGTTCCGATGAACCAGTACACATTTGACAACTGCCTGCTGTGACGTCACGGGCCTGAAACTTCAAAATTTTTGACATTACCAAAGAAAACAGACGAAGGTAGGTAAACATTAAGTAAATTGCACTTAGAACTAGCAGTAAAGTCGATTAGACAAACTGTTTAGCTATTTAATTTGAAGAATTGCTTTGCAGCTGTTATTAAATTCTACGATCAACTGTAGAAGACTTCTCAAGAAATCAAAAATGGTTTGCTTGTATCAGATGTGAACAGAAATAGGTAATACTCATTAAATTCATGCACTTCACCATTATAAAACGTTGTTTTCTCCTTAATTATATTAAACCTAAAATCACTTTTTGTTTTTCTAAAAAATGTAAACAATGATATTGACAGAACAAAGTTTGACGTTTCCGGCCAGTGACACGTAAGATGGTAGAAGCACTAATTAAATGTACTTTACCTTTAGTTCTTTGTATCATGGCGGAAGTTAAGCCGGCTACTGATGTCCCAGTTTGGCACTCCATTTGCGTCATTCCAGCAGATTGCCTCGTGAATAGGCACGTTGGGAGTGCTAGTCCCGATATCGGGCGATCGATTCACCCCAACAACGCGATTTCTTGTTGGCCTCTGTAAATTGTGACGTGCTAGCGGTATCGGGCAATTTATTCATAGATTCGCGTTTAGTTCAGATTCGTCAGACGACTTCAGTTGTATTCTGAATGTGATTCAGTGAAGGTGTGCGAAAATAGAAGTCTGGAGTAAAATTATTGACATTGAGGCATGGTTTTTCTCGTCGTGAAAGAATGGGAGCCATTGCACTGATAGGAGCGACGTGCGGTTTCAATATAATCACTACGGTGGTAATCCACGCACTGATATCGGGTCGGGACTGAAATTGCCACGTCAGGAGAGTAGCACTTTTTTTCGCTCTGCAAATCACTCCGGTAAATCGAGTGCCAAATCGGGACGTCAGTAGCCGGCTTTACACAAGCCAGTGCGAACGGATTGAGTTTTTATAAGAGTGTATTGGTTTTGCTACTTGTGAGTGTTGTTTTCAATCAGATTTTGTAAGGAAATATCATCCACCAAGGTAAGTTTAGAATATCATTTGTATAATATTACTGTTAAAATGAATTTAACAAGAGAAAAACGAAACATTTATTTGATTTGCGAGTTTATTTAAACATTTTTTATAGCATGCACGCCATTGAACGCGCGCTTTAAAATTTAATGTTTTTCGTCTATTGCTCCGTGATTTGATGCGTACTCGGTGACTTCTCTGTAAGTACTGATTCTTCTCCCTGTCTATCGTCTGAAGTTGGTCGCATTTCAATTGGTGTTGTGGTTGCATTCAGCTAAGGTGTCTGCGCTAACATATCGCCCCCCAGTAAACTGATTCAGTTGATTGAAACAGATTTACTTATAACTTCCTCGGTCGCTTTATCGTTGAATTCATCGGTGCTTGGAGCTACAACGTCCAAAATAGCCAACTTGGTTGCAGGTCTCGTATAAACTCCCGTCTCAGTTCTCACGGTTGCCTTTCCAACTTGGTTGTCTTTACGTGGGTAGATTACTTCTACTATGCCCTTTCTCCAAAGATTCCTTGGTGCTTGTTCGTCCACAATTATTACAACGTCGCCCTTTTTTAACGGCTTTACTGGCTCAAACCACTTAGTGCGTTTAGTTAAACACGGTAAGTACTCTGCTACCCAGCGTCGCCAGAATAGGTCTGCGATTCTCTGTGCGCACCTCCAGTTTTTTCTTAAAAGCAGATCTTTGTCAGAGAATATTGCAGGTGGCTTCGCACCGCTGGAACTACCCAGCAGGAAGTGGTTCGGTGTGATGGCTTCTTGTGCATCGTTTTCTAATGGTATATAAGTTAGCGGACGCGAATTGATGATGTTTTCTATTTCGATCAATGTAGCCAGAAGTGTTTCTTCGGTAAATCGTTGATGCGGCATTATTTTGTAAATGTTGCGTTTTATGGAACGTACCAATCGTTCCCAGCATCCACCGGTGTGAGGTGCTAACGGCGTGTTGAAATTCCATTGAAATACGTCATTTGTGCTTTCTACTAGCTTGTCTTGTGATAAGTTACTCACTGCTTTTCTTAACTCTGTTTCCGCTCCAATGAAATTGGTTCCATTGTCCGTGAACATTTCCAGTGGCACTCCTCTACGTCCTATGAAATTTCTGATGACTATTATGCATGAGTCGGTTGTGAGGTGGTGTGCAACTTCAATATGAATTGCTCGCGTTGTGAGACAAGTAAACAGTGCACCCCAGCGTTTTTCTCTATGGCGGCCTATTGTGACATAGAGTGGTCCAAAGTAATCGAGTCCTGTATATGAAAACGGTCTGGTGAAACTGGATAGTCTTGCTGCAGGCAGGTCTGCCATTTTCGGTGGACTTGGTTTTGCGTTATCAATTTTACACTGTGCATATTCCTTCCGGGTCTTTAGTAACAAGGCGCGAAGTCTCTGGATGTAGAATTCCTGATGTACCTCATTGATGACCGTTTCGTGGTTCACATGGTGATATTTTTCATGTAACGATCGAATTACTAGATATGTAATATGATGATCACGAGGCAATATGATCGGTCTTTTGGTGTCGGTAGGAACGTCAGGAGATCGGTCTATTCGTCCACGTACTCTCAGCATCTTGTTTTCATCTAGATATGGTGAGCAAGTGTAGAGTCGACTCGATTTCGCAATGTTCTGTAGCTGCATTAAACTCTGTATTTCTTCAGAATAACAATCGGACTGTGCCATTCTAAAGAGTATATGTTGAGCTGTCTTAATCTCATGACGTTGTAAAGGGCCCTTTGGAGCTGGCCTCTTCTGTACTTTATTTTTTAATATTTCAATGTATCTAGTGACGTAGCATACTGTTCGATACAGTTTTTTCCAACTTGAAAATCGTTTTACCTTTATAAAATCATGTTCTTCCACTTTGTGTAATAGACTGTATTCTGTTTGGACCGGTGTTATATCGAAACATTGTTCCGGCCATTCTGTTTCTGTTTTACAAAGGAATTCCGGTCCATTAAACCATCTTGATTGAGTTAACGTTTCCGGTTGTTTTGTCCATTTAGTTGCTTCGTCTGCAACATTTTGTTTAGATGGCACCCAACGCCACTCGTTCAGCTGCGACTGCTCTAATATATCCCCAATACGGAAACGCACGAATGGCTTAAATTTCCTCGGGTCCATTCGTAGCCAACTTATAACCGTTCTTGAGTCTGTCCAGAAGATGCGTTTGTTAATGGGAAAGTCGTGTTGTTCTGATATGCTCTTCGCAAGTCTGGCTCCTATTAATGCTGCTTGTAATTCTAGTCTGGGAATCGTTTCGGGTTTCAATGGACAAACCTTAGCTTTGGCTGCTACCAAAGCACATCGTACGTTAGCCTTGTTTTCATATCTAAAGTATGCCACTGCGGCGTATGCGTCTTGGCTGGCATCAACAAATACATGCAGTTGCACTTCCTCAGGAATTTGCTGATTGAAGTAGTGTCGTGGAATCTTCACGGTATGTATTTTTTCTAACACGCTGATCCATAATTTCCATCTGTCGAAGAGCTCCTGTGGTATTTTATCGTCCCATTGAATTCCAATCCGCCAGACTTCTTGGATGAGAATTTTCGCTTGAATTGTAAAGAAGATTAAAAATCCCAATGGATCATACAGTGACATCACAATTTGTAACATTTGTCGCTTAGTAGGCGCCGTTCTACCGGTAAGTACTTCAACCTTTGCTCGCTGATATTTTAGGGTGAATGTGAAGTCGTCTGCCGATGGTATCCACCACAATCCTAACATCTTTGTTGCGTCGCTCTCTGTAATATTACTGGAACCCAACATCTGATTCATATCCTTGTCGACGGTAACCTTGCCACTCCCAAGCGCATCTCGTACTGTCGCCGAATTTGACACCCACTCATGTAGTTGGAATCCGGCTTGTTGGTGTATATATTGTATTTCTTTTGCCGTTTTAATTGCATGGTCTTCCGTGTCAGTACTATATAGCAAGTCATCAACGTAGTAATTATGTAGTATAGCACTTACTGCATCAGGGAATTGTTCTTGAAATTTTAAGGCGTTGAGATCTCTTACATACTGTGCAATACACGGAGAACAGCTGGCACCAAATATCATTACCCGCATGACATAGACGTCGGGTGAACGGTCACTTTCACAATTTCTCCATAAGAAACGTTGTGCTTGTTGATCTTCCGAATTAATTCCTATTTGATGAAACATCTCCTTTATATCACTTGGTACTGCTATGCGCTTACTTCGAAATTTAAAGAGAATATGTACCAAATTATTCAGTTTATTGGCACCTTGTAAGGTCATATCATTTAACGATACTCCCCTCACCTTTGCTGCTGCGTCCCATACTAATCGGATTTTGTTTGGTTTATTCGGATTGCGTACTACGAATGTGGGTAAATACCATGTTTTTCCCGTTTTAATTTTCTCTTCCCTTCGAGACAACTTACTTGCATATCCTTTCGTTACTAAGTTCTCGATCTGTTCTGTTATTGCTTTCATCAGAACAGGTTCTTTTCGAGCTTTATTCTCTAGGCATTCTAGTCGTTTTTTTTGCCATAGCGTAGCTGTCTGGTAGTTTTATGTTATCAGTTTTCCACAATAGACCACTCTCGTATCTGCCTTCCTTTTTTAGAGTTACGGTTTCCAAAATAGATTCTGCTCGTTGATCTTCGGGCGAAATTTTCGTATTTTTCGCAATGATTCCAATATTATCAAACGAAAAGGATTCCTTTACTAGTCTGCCTAACTCCTGACATTCGCAAATGCTGAAGCTAAAATGAACGATATGTGTATTGACTTGATTAACGTCTTTACCGTCATGAATTCCTTGTAGCGTCCACCCAAGTCGTGTCTTTGTGGCTATAGGCTCGCCTGCTGGTCCTTCTTGGACCTGGAGTGGTAGTCCAAAATATAGTTGTCAACGCCAATTATGATTCGAGGTTGAGCATTGTAATACGGCTGTATGGGAAGTGCTTTCAGGTAAGCGTACTTTTCCGACAACATTGTCATGTTTATTGTTTGTTCGGGTAAATTTAAATCTTTAACCGTTCGCACGTTCTCTATTCTGTACTGAGTGGCGTGGGGGCGATCTTCGGAAATGAGTAGATTAACTTTTCTTGATTCAGACTCCACTTTCGATATGTCGCCAGTCCACTTTAAGCATAGAGTCTCCTTTTTTCCAGTTACTTGTAATTGTTTGGCTAATTCTTCTTCCAGAAGAGTGACAGATGAACCCTCATCTAACAACGCGTATGTTTTTACAGTAATATTCTTGTTATACAGTCTCACTGGTGCTATTCGTAACAGCGTAGATGAAGATTTCGCTTCGTGACTATTGCACGTCGCATTTACCATACTCCTTTGTTCATTATTGTGTAACAATGGATGATGTTTAGCAGGACAATTATTCACATTACAAGCTTTTAGTAAATTGCACTTGGAGTGTATGTGCTTGTTTAAGCAACAGCGACAGAGTTTGTGTCGTTTAACTAACGCCCACTTATCGTTTCGTGACATGTTTTTAAATTGCGTACATGACGAAAGTATATGTGGTTCCTTGCAAAGCTCACACCTAGTCGAACGAGCTTCTGTAGACGTATGGTAGTTGACCCTCGCGTTTCGTTTATATTCTGTCGATGTTCCTTCGCTTACTGGTGACCATACGGTAGCAGCCGCCTTTGCGATTTCGTACAACCATTCTGCAAATACTCGAATATTATTGTTTTCTTTTTTATTTAAACTGAACATGGCCCACTGTAACCTCAGCGTGGGAGGTAGTTTGTCTATTAGTTCCTCTAAAAGCAACGGGTTGTTAAAATGTTGTTCCAAATTTGCCGCTTCTATTGTACTACACAGGTTCATGGTTTTCGTTGCATAATTAAATTACCTATTATTATTTCCGGTCGTCCATATAGAACGCGTAATGTCTCTATAACCTTTGGTAAGGTTGAGGGTATTAATAAATGAGCACGAAGTGCTTCCAGCGCTGCACCCTTTAAACACCTTTGCAGTCTGATCATGTTTTCTACGTTGGAGTAACCGCAAATCTCGGTTGTCATTTCAAACTGACTAAAGAATATAGGCCAGTCTTCTGGTTTGCCATTAAATATCGGCAATTCTTTTGACAGTGAATTTCTTGCCGCTAGATGATGTGCCGTCGGTGTATGTTGCGTATTTATAGCACAGGTCTGCGTAGAGGGTGCGTATCCCTCTCTATTGACTGGTGGTGGCTTCAGGTTAGCTGATGGAAGTGTAAACCTTATGGGCTGCACTTGTTGCCGAGCTGACATTTCCTCATCTTCACTTTGTTTTCTGACCCACATTTCCGTTCGCGCACTTTTCTCGCTACCTAATTCACTAGAAATAGACTCTGTTTCATTGATTTTTGCCAAAAGTTTATATTTCCTTTCGATATATAACGCTTCTAACTTTCTTTCTTCTTCTAAACGTTGAAGTTCTAGTTCAATATTGTCGCGTGTTATGCGTGCGATTTCGCTTGTTGACACTTGATATTGTGGCACTGTTTTGACATTTATTTGTGTCGATTGTAGCGCACTGCTTTCAATTAAAGTGTTATACTCACTTGACTGCAGTTCTGCTGTCTCCGCGGATATTGACGTTTTATTGATAAGTTTTTTGTCTTGGTTAAAGGATTGTGTCCCTGATATTACCGATTGTTGGGCGTCTGTACTTAATGGTTGTGCGCCTGTACTTAATGGTTGTGCGCCTGTACTTAAATTTGGTTGTGTAGTTGCGTCAGTAGTTGGTCGTTTGACTGTATTAGTAAGTGGCTGTACGACTGGGTAGGAAACTTGTTGCGTGCCTGTGTTGGTTATGTCCGTTACATTTTTGCACGAATTAATTTCCGTACACTTTTCACACTTCCACTGTTTGCAACTTATCTCGCCTGTTACTCCTACACAACTTGCATGGTACCATGCGCTGCACAAATCGCATTTTATCTTATTTTCCGCCCCTGCTTTTGTGCACCCTTTGCACTGATGGCACTTTGGCTTCTTTGGAGGCATTTTCAATCACTTCACTTTCACAAAGATTGATATTAAATTTTAAAGAAATGTTAAAATGAATTTAACAAGAGAAAAACGAAACATTTATTTGATTTGCGAGTTTATTTAAACATTTTTTATAGCATGCACGCCATTGAACGCGCGAGTTATGTATGCATCAAAGTTGGCTTGCAACGTGACCGACCGGACGTCATCTGAGCCGTCCAGAAAACCTCGAGTCTTCTAAAATACTTCTCACGAAATGTGGGAACCAAAAAATGCAAGTTTGCACATTCCACAATTAAGCATCAAGAATTTTAATACACAATTATGATAAAGAAAGTTTCAAGTTCAGTTGAGTTCTTAGCTTCGTCCCCGTCGTATCGTTAAATAAAGTTTGATTATAAATTCAAATAGTCTTTCTTTTTTTTTAATTGGAAAACCCAAATTCCATAATTGGCGCAGCCGGTAGAATCTCTATCGGAAAGAAAAGAGATCCAGTGATAATTGAACCAATAAACAAATCCAAACAAGTGAAATTTTAATGAAAACTAAAATCACTAAGTGAATTAAATTTAGTAGTAATAAAGTGAGATACGAAGTGAACCAAAGTGAAATTTAGTGGTTCGCGAAGACACGACACTAAACTAAAAAAAAAAAAAAAAATTAAAATTGATCGACGCAATCAACGAGAACTAAGATTCGATCGAAATCGAATAGTTGCAATGGCGAACCAGATTGAACAATGCATCGCCGCTCTAACTCAACTCATGCTACAGAACAACCAGCCCAGAAATCGAAGACAGAGAATTGAAAAGGAAATTAGGTATTTACCTATCTTCAAGGGAGAACAAGGGACATTACCATCATTCATCAGCTCAGTGACCACAGCCTTGACAGAATATGGAGACGAAGCCGATGAAGCATTCCAGATCAGCTATAATGAAAAAATACAAGGAAGTGCTAAAAACCTTCTTTCAGTTGATCCACCAGGTAATTGGGCGCAGTGCCAACAAATTTTGAAGAGACACTACAAATCATCGAAGGACCAGATGACCATAACTAAGGACATCAATTCGCTAAGGGTAACCAATATCAAAGATTTGGATAATAAGGTAAGAAATCTTGTTGAAGACATTGCCGAATTCGCAGTTTTTGACAACAATGGTGAAATTATGCTAGAAATTTTTAGTGGAATGTTAGTGCAACGAATTAAAGAATTAGTTTCGGGTTCTCTAGCTTTTGCAATAATGAATAAAAATTCTTTAACGGAAATTCGTGAAATAATCAATAATTTTATAGGTCAAGATCAAAGTAATTTAAATTTAAATCTAGTGCACAAAAATTTTAATCGTAATACTGATAATAGACACTTTGACCGAAGGACAAACGAACAAACTAATTACAGACCGAGACATGACAGAAATAGACAAAACAATACTTACCAAAACAGAATAAGAGAAGGTAGATCCCAACTAAGACACAATTTCAATAATTCTAGTAATTTTCATAACTGGAATAATAATTTCAATAGATTCAATAATTTTAATAATAACGGAAGTAATCAAACTAGACGAACTGATAATAGAAATAATAACTATAATAATATTGAAAATAGGCAAAGACCAGAGCCAATGGAAGTTGATGCTATTAGCAGAGCAGAGACAAATGCAATTGATGATGCTTTTTTTATAAATTAGCCTCGGACTCTAGTAAAATAATCGTCACACTTACAATTCAAAACGAAAATTATCAAGCATTAGTAGATACTGGTTCAACAGTTAGCATTTTAAATGAAAATAAAGTACACCCCTCTAAATATAAAATCCTAAGTAATTCATCTACCAAAATAAATACAATTCAAGGTGAAGTGAAAGAACCGAATAAAATTATTGCTACAGTTTGTCCATTAGAATTCAAATACCCCAAGAACGCTATGATGAAGTGGATTGCTATGAAAATAGATAAACCATACGATCTTATAGTAGGCACCGATTGGATAAAAAATAATGTAAAAGAAATAAATATTGAAAATCAAGAAATTATCATGACCAATAAGGTGAGTCTTCCATTCTTAACCAAAACTATCAGTGAAGAAGTGAATGTGTTGGAAGTAAGTGAAGTACAAGATCCTCTGTTGGAACATTTAAATGAGAAGGAAAAATCAATAATAAAGAATTTAATTCGAAAATACAGAAAGTTGTTATTTAAAGAAGGTGATGTCTTAACGAATACAAATACTGTAGTTCACGAAATAAAAACTACCACAGATCAACAAATTAATTCTAGATTGTATCGATACCCACCGCGACATGAAGCAGAAGTGAGACGACAATTAGCAGAAATGGAAAAACAGGGAATTATTCGGAAAAGTAAAAGCAAATACAGTTCTCCAATAATAGTAGTACCTAAAAAGAAAGATAACTCGGGAATACAGAAGTTTAGAATTGTTGTTGATTACAGGAGGTTAAATAATGTCACAATTGATGACAAGTATCCCCTTCCTAATATCGAAAGCATTCTTGACAAATTGGGCAAAGCTCAATATTTCAGTACTCTTGATTTAGCTAAAGGGTATCACCAAATATTAGTTGCTGAACAAGATATCGAAAAAACGGCTTTTGTTAGTCCTGCTGGATTGTTTGAATATGTCCGAATGCCATTTGGCTTAAAAAATGCCCCGGCTACATTTCAGAGACTAATGAATGAAATTCTTCGAGAATATATAAATAAAATATGCGTTGTCTATCTTGATGATATTTTAATATTTTCTACTACTTTAGAGGAACATGAAAAATCCCTTAGTAAAATATTTTCAAAACTTCAAGAACACAATCTCAAAATTCAAGTAGATAAATGTAGTTTTTTAAAGAAACATACGGAATTCCTAGGTCATATTCTGACAGTGGATGGAATTAAACCAAACCCAGAAAAAATTAAAGTTATTCAAGAGCTACAGATTCCAAAAACAGAAAAGCAACTGAAAGGTTTCTTAGGAGCTACAGGATATTACAGAAAGTTTATCAAAGACTATTCGAAAGTGGCGTATCCTATGATTAAATACCTGAAGAAAGATAATAAAATAAATATAAATGATCCACAATATATTTCAGCTTTTGAAAATCTTAAATGTCTTATTAGTTCACACCCAATTTTAAAATATCCAGAATATGACAAGCCCTTCGTTGTGACGACCGATGCTAGTGATCATGCCATTGGAGCAGTTTTATCGCAGCAAGGTCACCCTATATGCTATATTTCAAGAACTTTAAATAACCACGAAAAGAACTACTGCACAACTGACAAGGAATTCTTAGCAATTATCTATGCAGTTAATTACTTTAGACCGTATCTCTATGGTAATAAGTTTAAAATTGTCACCGACCATGTCCCGATTAAGTATCTCAACAACAAATACAAAGGCAAGGAATTTTCTCAAAGACATCAACGATGGCTCTTAAAACTTCAAGAGTTTAATTATGAAATTGAGTATTTACAGGGAAAAGAGAATAAAGTAGCGGACTATTTAAGTAGATTAGAAAACACAGAGAAAATTAATAAGGAAAATGATTCGGAATCGAACTTAGCAATGTCTGATACAGTACACTCCGTAGACGAACAAAGACTAGATCATATAGGAATAAGGGAAGAGATCGTAAATAAATATAAAATGCAAATAATTTTAACATATAGTCCACGAGAAGAAATACAAATCTCACATAAGCGAACAATTATAGAAATTAATCCGTTGGAAGATCAGAAAATTCTAAGAGACAAACTTGATAAATTTATTAAACCAGGCTATATTGGTATTTTTGCTGAAGTTACTGATAGAGACTATCATAAAGTCCAATTAATTTTAATAGATATGTTTTCGGGAAATTCAAAATTTAAATTCATTCGAAGTACCAAAAGAGCGGAAGAAATCAAAACTGAAGAGGAATTACATAAACAATTGTCTCTCTATCATGTGAAAGAATCGATGCATAGCGGAATAAACGAATGCTACTATAGTTTAAAAGATAAAATTTACTACCCGAAATTAAGAGAACACATTCAATTAATAATAAATAACTGTCAAAAATGCCAAGAAATTAAATATGATAGGAAACCGATCAAACCTAAATTCATTTTAACGGAGACCCCAAAGTCCAAAAACGACATAATTCATTTAGATATTTTTCACATTTTAAAACGAACATTCGTTACGGTAATAGACAAATTAACAAAGTTTGCCGCCGCTTATTGCATTACTGATAGAAACTGGAGAATGAAAAAAGCTCTTATTATTGACCATTTTGCGAAATTCGGAAAACCAAATAAAATTATATTGGACAACGAATTTCGAGCAGAACAGATAGTAGAATATCTCAGATCAGAAAACGTAGAAGTACACCTTACGAAGCCGAATAGTCACACCGGCAATTCTGATGTCGAGAGGGTACACTCAACCTTATTAGAAAAACTAATAGGCATTGAGGATACTGATCTTTCGATTGAGATGAAGATACAGATGGCTATAGGAAACTATAACGATCGATATCACTCTACAATCAAATGTACACCTAGGGAAGCAAAAGAGCAGGTAGAAACAGAGGTACTTAAAGAACGTAATAACAAAATGAAAGCACATATTATTAGCAAAAGAAATAAAAATAGAGAAGAATATGTAGAAAATAGGGAAGTAGGAGCTATTCGGAATTACAAAAGGCTTAGACATAAAGATCAACCATACTATAGAATTACATCTCTTAAAAATATTCACAAGTCAAATATTAAAAGGCCTCTAAAATCTTCAGGTATTCGTAATCGTCTTCACACTCCTCATGATAACAACGTCAACACAAGGAATACTCCAAGTCAATCCAATACATGAAGAGAACGGATATATCCAAATTAAGTTGCGGGAGGTAGAAATTGTCAATCAAACAAATACTTTACTACATATTGTTGATCCTTTGGAAATAGATAAAATTTTAACCCAAATTGAAAGCAATCTAGAAAATCTGTTAATAAGTAATAAGAATCTAATTCAAAATGAAATAAATACAATCAGAGCAAAAATAAAATCTATTCTACCTAGTGAAGCAAGAAAAAAACGGGGATTGTTTAATTTTGTAGGAACTGCTAATAAATGGTTATTCGGTACTATGAACGATGACGATAGACAAGAAATACTAGAACATCTACAAATAACTGACAAAAACAACCATAACATTATTGACAGAATAAACAAACAAATTACGATTAATTCATACTTTAACGAAACGATGTTTTTACTAAAAAGTGCCGTAGAAGAAGATAGAATAAAAGTCACTAAAGCATTTGATAATCTTAGAAAAGAAAACAATGAAATTTTAAAACATTCTTTATATCTTGATCAAATGATTAAATTAAGATTTTTAGAAAACAAAGTTAACCAAATCCAAGATAATATTGCATCGGCAAAACATAACATTGTTCATCCTAGCATTTTAACCGCTGAAGAAATAGATATGTATAAAATTGATTTTTATAAATTGAAATTAATGAAATTAGGAATCATGAAATATAAGGAAAACTTAATAGTAATTGCCATCAAAATCCCTCAAAATTATATTCGTACAGATCTAAAGTTAATTACATCGTTACCTAACAAAGAGTTTTTAGAGATAGAAGAGAGCAATGAGTATTTTGTAGAAGTAGATAACAAAATTTTAAGCTATGAAGAAGATACAATGCTAAAAGATTTAAAGTTAAGCAAAAAGTGTATTTGGCATAATCAATGTTTATTTAGATACAATAATAGAACCTCAATTGAAATTTTGGATGATGAAACACTGTTAATAAAAAATGCAGTAAACGAAAGATTAATTCAAAATTGTGATGATAGAAACATAACATTGAATAAAAATTATTTTGTGTCATTTTATAATTGTGAAATAAAACTATATCAAGAAACTTTTTATAACCAAAAGAAAATTGTTCAAGACAAATATTTTTATCCTAGTAATAACTTTCATAGATCTCCTGCGGAAACTGTACATTTCAAAGAAATAACTTTTAAACATTCGGATAATATAAGAGAAATCAAGGAATTAGAATTTCATAAAAATGTATCATATGGAATTAGTGCATCATTAGTCATTGTTATAATAGCTTTTATTATTGTAACTATAATTGTAAAGTTTTGGGGAAAAAGTAAAAGAACTCAAATTAAAATAATTAATAAAAAAGAAAACTCTAACGTTGA
The DNA here is from genome assembly GCA_963082835.1 of Leptogaster cylindrica. NCBI lineage: Eukaryota > Metazoa > Arthropoda > Insecta > Diptera > Asilidae > Leptogaster > Leptogaster cylindrica. Next base: position 13,643,298 of record OY720106.1, read on the forward strand.
ACTTCAGGAGAAGTCTCACTTAAACCGAGGAGGAGTTATGTATGCATCAAAGTTGGCTTGCAACGTGACCGACCGGACGTCATCTGAGCCGTCCAGAAAACCTCGAGTCTTCTAAAATACTTCTCACGAAATGTGGGAACCAAAAAATGCAAGTTTGCACATTCCACAATTAAGCATCAAGAATTTTAATACACAATTATGATAAAGAAAGTTTCAAGTTCAGTTGAGTTCTTAGCTTCGTCCCCGTCGTATCGTTAAATAAAGTTTGATTATAAATTCAAATAGTCTTTCTTTTTTTTTAATTGGAAAACCCAAATTCCATAATTCGCGCTTTAAAATTTAATGTTTTTCGTCTATTGCTCCGTGATTTGATGCGTACTCGGTGACTTCTCTGTAAGTACTGATTCTTCTCCCTGTCTATCGTCTGAAGTTGGTCGCATTTTAATTGGTGTTGTGGTTGCATTCAGCTAAGGTGTCTGCGCTAACAATTACCGTTAAGTAGAATATTCTAATACATTTCCTTAGTTCACTTTAAGCTTACGTATATTTTGCGGTTAGAAATGTTTGTTTTACTGAAATGAGGCACAGTTGCCGATGTCGTACCACTTAAGTTGCCTAAATCGTACCACCTACACTTCCCTATCTCGTATTGGTATGATTTAGGAGCCTTCTTAATTTTACAGTCCTCATTAAACTTAATCGTGCCTAAGGTTTAAGTGGACTCAAGAATAATGACAGAAATATGTGAAAAACAAAATTCAGTCATTTTCATACTAAAACTCCATAAATAGTACAGAAAAAATATGGACTGGGCTATTTTGGGTTATTATATCATAGTCTATAGGATTCATATTTTTAAGCTAATGCAAACTTACTACGTTTTCCTCCTAAATCAAGCACATCATGTTTTTTTACTATGTTTCTGGACGCTTTTGTGAGTTTTGCAGTTCTTATGCGGGAACCCTCATCCTATATTTATCAGGTGAGTTCTTTTAAAAGTGAAATTCCTTCCGTAACAATTTAGTAAGGTTGTAATGAATTTATTTAAATTTTCTAAAACTCTCGATTTCAATTTCATTTTTCTAAAAGATGCATACACGAAATAACTAAGATTTATTAGTGGGAGATCAAAACGGAAAGTAGAATGTCCAGTTCAGAGAACTTTGACTACAACAGATACTTAATGGCAAACGATTGATATAATTTACCATTTTATTAGTTGTAACCGCAGTCTTACGTTTGTTTCAGAATTTCTAAAAAGAAGTATGGCGCTTGACAGCAAGAGGATATGGAGAAAGCTATAGCAGCTTACAGGAATTGGGATATGGGTTTAAATGAGTGCTGCCGACAGTATGGTGTTCCCAAACCTACTCTTAAGCGTCACCTAGATGGAAAACACCTAAAAGCTATTTATTGAAAAAATCAATGGGGCGCTTGACAACCTTGTCCCCTGATATAGAAGAGAAATTTGTGAAGCGGATTCAACTATTTGAGGATTGCCTTTTTAATGTTGAGAACAAGCTGGCAGGGAAAAAATGGTACTACGGGTTCATGATCCGCCACAAAAATATCTCTTTACGGCAACCCCAAGGGACGTCTTTTACAAGGAAAACGTCCAAGAGTTTTTTGAAATATTAAAGAAAACTGTTGATGAAAACAAAGTTGACGCTACAAATACTTACAACGTTGACGATACCGGTGTGAGCACAGTTCAAAACAAGTGCCAAAAGGTATTGGCCGAAAAAGGAAAACGGGCAGTAGGGTCGATAACTAGCGGTGAAATGGGGGTAAACACAACAGTGGTTTGCTGCTCCAGTGCTTCCGGGTCATATGTATTAGGAGTATAAATAAGTTCGTGCGGTTTTCATAACAGATGTCGCTACTAGTTTATTATTCCATTGTTTCATCTGGCAACACCGTCATTTTGAAGTGTTATCGTTAGGCTTTCTTTTTCAATATCTGTTATTTTGCTAAAGTGTAAACAAGATAGTTTCTGTGTGCTTTGAAAATGTCAACTTTTGTACCGAGTAATGGGTTTTTGCGGGGAGTTTTACTTCATTACTTCAATATGAAGAAAAAGGCTGCCGAAAGTCATCGTATTTTAGTGGAAGTTTATGGTGACCATGCTCTAGCTGAACGAACGTGTCAGAAGTGGTTTGCACGGTTTAAATGTGGCAATTTTGATTTGGAAGACGAAGAACGACCCGGAGCGCCACCAAAGTTTAAAGATGAAGAATTAGAGGCAATTCTCGATGAAGATCCATCACAAACGCAAGAGGAACTTGCAAAATCACTTGGAGTCACTCAACCAGCCATTTGCCATCGTTTAAAAGCAATGGGAATGATTCGAAAAGTAGGAAATTGGGTGCCGTATGTACTGAAGCCAAGAGACGTCGAACGCCGGTTTTTCACGTGTGAACAACTGCTCCAACGGCAAAAAAGAAAGGGTTTTTTGCATCGAATTGTGACTGGCGATGAAAAGTGGGTCCTGTTATGATCAATTCGACCAAATTAGAAGTTAATTGTAAACAAAGAGCAATTAACTCCAAAAGTGCAAGCGCATAATACATACCACCGCAAAAAGCGTAAGCAATGGCTAACGACCTAGGGCAAGAAATGTAAACAAAATTGTACATAGCAATACAAGGTCGAGCCATGACAATTAAATATATGCTTGGGCCAGTTACGATAAGCGCTCGCATAAAAAGAAGAAAACAACACGGTAGCGAGTCACGTTGCTCGAAGTAAAAAAAGAATGCGAGAAGCGCAAGTAACTGGGCCGTCAAGAAAATTGTCATAAACGCAAAATGATGGGAGTCAGCATAAATAACCATATCAATATATCGGGTATGGATTGACCCCATCGCGGTAAACAATAAAAGCAATTTAGCAAATTGCAATTAATAAGTAAAATAAAATTAAAAAACCTATTGATAGTACGTGCACTATTGGAAGGTGATTGCCTTTTGCGTTGCAATTAAGCAAGTCAGCGGAATTGCGCAAGCGTAAGCATTCCTTAGGGAATGTATTGCTATTTCAGGGGTTAGGTAAAAAGTACATTGTACCTTACCAATATTAGCAATTAATCAATTATTGAAAAAGAGTAGGGAGAGCTTTGTACAAATTAAAATGTATAAAAGTAATTGTCACCCTAGAATAAATGTTCAGTATTGTTAAAAAGAGCTAGTGGAAACTCTGCCCGATTGGGGTCTCGAAGTTTGTTAAAAGTCAAGTAGTAGTCAGGAACAAGTTTTGTATCGGCTTAACTAGTGAAATAAATAGCGAATTATTGTGCAGAGTAATACGGCAGTTGTGAATCGAAGTGAGGTAATTTCAACCCTTTACCCTGGAGTTCTGCATTCGTGCTGCTCCAAGCGATCCCCGGAGTTAAAGCGAATCCTCGCTGCTCCAAATCCTCCTCAGGAGTTAAGGCGCTAGACGCTGCTCCGCCCAACCAAAATTATCCACGGCTCGCAGCTCTGCCGCGGCCAGCATTACCTACACCCAAGCCAGCGAACAACGAGGCAGGGTTTCATCCCTCAAGCCCGCTATCCCAGCGGCCCATCGAGTTATTACCATCGGGGCATACATCCAGGGGTGTCCTCCGCATCACACCCTTTGTCTTCGCATCCTGGTACAAGAACCAGATTTGCGTTCAACGAACGCACTAGGTACAAGAACCTAGTGTATCTCTCCGCTGTCTGATAGATTACCGATCCTCTCCTGCACACAAACTAATCCGTCGTATCCAAAGCTAGGGAAGACCATAACAGTCCATTACGATAATCCAAAACTTCGGGCAACGTATGGATACCCCGGCCATGCCTCATCATCAACTGCCAAGCCGAATATTCATGGCGAGAAGATCATGCTGTGTATTTGGTGGGACCAGCTGGGTGTGGTTTATTATGAGCTGCTACAATCGAACGAAAGGATCACAGGTGAGGTTTATCGACGACAATTGATGCGTTTGAGCCGAGCATTGCGAGAAAAACGGCCGCAATACTCCGACAGACACGACAAGGTTATTTTACAACATGATAATCCTCGGCCACATGTTGCGTCGCCCGTTAAAACATACTTAGAAACGCTCAAATGGGAAGTCCTACCACATCCGCCGTATAGCCCAGACATTGCTCCTTCCGATTACCATCTCTTCCGATCGATGCAACATGGACTGGCTGACCAGCACTTCTCCAATTACGATGAAGTCAAAAATTGGATCGATGCATGGATAACGGCCAAAGAGCCGGCCTTCTTTCGCGACGGGATCCGTCAACTGCCAGAAAGATGGGAAAAAGTAGTGGCTAGCGATACAATACTTTGAACATTGAATGTATAACCAATTGTTCACAATAAAGCTTCAATTTTAGAAAAAAAACCGCACGAACTTATTTATACTCCTAATATTATGTACCCCTGATGATAATTTACAAAAAAATGCGCATGACAAATGAGTTGAAAGTTGGTGCTCCACCAGGAAGTGTGGTAGAAGTGTCTGAAACAGGTTACATCAACACGGAACTTTTCGTCAAGTGCCTTCGTCACTTAATCGAAGTAGTCAAGCCGACCAAAGAGAGAAAAGTGCTCCTTCTTCTCGACGGACACTCCACGCACTCGAAAAACCTAGACGCTTTAGATGTCACCAGAGAAGCTGACGTAGTCTTACTTCAACTTCCAAGGCACACTACCCACCGACTTTAGCCCTTAGACAGGTCTTTTTTCAAGCCTCTCAAAGGTTATTTCACTCAAGCTCTGGAAAAATGGCAGCGAACTAATTCAGGCTTGAGTTTCACGCAGTACCAGATCTCAACGCTTGTAAATGAAGCTTATGGAAAGGCTGCAACGATTGAGAATGCAATACAAGGGTTGAAATGTAGCTGTGTGTGGCCCATTGATCCGTTAGTCGTCAAGGAAACTGACTTTCTACCAACGAAAAACCTCACATTACTCGTGCAAGCTGCAAACAACACAAATGAAGAGGAAGTAGTTATTGGCCTCGAAATAAATAACTACATGCAATGGCGTTGATAGTGTAAACAACGTTGAAATGACGAGTCCAAAGGCGTCTCTCGAGACTTTATCTCCCCTGCCGAAACCTCAGAAAAAAAGGGGTAGAACTACTAACCAAAACGCACAAAAAGCTGTTGTCGTGTTGTATTGACCAGTAGTCCTTACAAACAGGACCTAGAATTAGCGAGGGAATTTAGAATGGCCAAGGAAAAAGTCAAGGAACTTCAGATGAAAGTCACTGCAAAAAAATCTTCTGGAAACTCGAAGGTTGCCAAGGCAAAGACCTCAACAAAGCCAGCTTTAGATCTATCTTCAAATAACCGTAAGAAGCCTAATGAAGTATTTCTCAACCAAGCCTCGACCTTGAATCAGCCTGACGTCATGATTGAAATCCATGAAGAAAATTGGTTTTGCGCTGTATGCGAAGAAAACTTTGTAGAGAGCATGGGTCACTGTATGTTATGTAAGAAAGAACTGGGTGCATGAAGGTTGTGCCGGTTCTAAAGCAGGAAGCACACTACTGATCCCTTGCACCAGCACGAAGGCGAACACTTGTACCATGCAAACCATGCTCGAATGTTGTCTGCCGCAAACTATAGAACCCTCCGAAAGAATTTTGCTCAGCAGTTGTTTTCTATTTTTCATGACAAGTGGTCGTCTGCTGCAATTGCTCTGCAACTTGTTGTTAAATAGTCCGATGAAGTGTTGGCGGTTGTAGTTACGTTATTGGAGGAAGAGGAAATAAGAAGAAAAAGGTGACGCAGATTCTGGGTTCATGAAATTAATATGAAACGGGAACAGTACGGTGAATATCACACACTTTTCCTGGATCTTTTGCGAGATCCTGAATTTTTTAAAAAATATTTTCGGATGAGCACCGAAAAGTTTTATGAGTTATTGGCTATTCTACCACTAAGTAAGCAACCCCTCGAAGTATTCGGATCGTCCTACTGTTATCCTTCGTTCACAGGAAGTTGGTCTGCCACATTGATGTAGTTGCAGAGATTGCTAAATCCTTACAAATGTTTGCGTATTTGCGATCCAGTGATTGTGTCTCATGAGGTGTTTCGTTTATGGTTTATGATACATGTTGTGTAAATTGTTCTCTAGATGTATACGTTCAGAGGTAGCCACTTTTATTCTTTGAATTAATGTTGGTCGTTTTTTTTTGTTAATTGTTTTAAATTTATTGTTGAGCTTATTTATATTATTTATTTTGATTTTAACATTTTTTGTTTAGTTGTTTTGCTTATTAGTTCGTGAACAGTTACTTTGAAGTAAGTGCTCTAAATTTCATAGCATAAATTTATTCAAATATAATGTTCCCTTCTTCTATTATAATATATTAATCATTCTTCCCTTATATCCCCTTTCACTTCTGTTGTTACTACGAAAGTAAATAAGTTTCTGTTTTTCTTTTATTTTTTTGAATAAATCAAATGGTTAACGGTTAAACAATGAAAGAACAGCGACTGTGATTAAATGGTATGGAAGTAAACGGGAAAAAATATTCAATGTTCGACAAAGAAAACATGAACAAAATTCACTCAAGACTTTACTGACATACTATGCCAACTGACGTGCCAGGCGCGGACAATCTGGAGAGCTCGCTCGTCAGATTGAATCTTGGAAGCAGTTCGCTTGCTGCTGACGAGATAGCGAATCCGGGACAGGTGACTGTCAGGTGACAGGGCGGAAGCGTTCACGTCGGAAGGAGAAGCGGAAGCTAGGGAAGTTGGGGGCTTCCGTGGGAGCGGTGGAAGGTCCAATGGAGGTTGAGAAATCGACCCCAAAGGAGCCGACCAACGTGACCATCTCCACGACGCTGACGGACTCACTGGAGCGTCTGAGGGGCGAGGGCATCTCGGGTGATACGGTCAGTACTACGGTGAGGACGGATGAGACCAAGCGGCCAGGGCCGGCTGACAGGGAGCGCAAGCAGAAAGTCGGCAGGAACTTGGCGGGAAAGGTTACCGGGGACCCCACATGACTGCGGGGGCTCGTCCCACCTACTCTAAGGTGGCACAGGCAGACCTGGTCATGGGTATTGCAGATATCGGCAGGGAGGCTCCTCTTCACAAAAGTCGTGTGGCGACTTTTAAGAAGGCGCTGCTGACTTTGATGGATGGTCTCCCGAACGATGCCGGTGATATCGGGGTAACCAAAGTTAACTTGGAGGATGGGTTGATTGTGCTCACGTGTGTCAACCAGAAATCCAAGGAATGGTCCTATGGAAGGGCATGTCCCTGAAGGTAAATCACCTGCAAGCTCTTAGGAATTTGCAGAGGATAATAATCCGAGTTCCCGGACCACCGGTGAACAAGGATATTATTCTGGCCAGGATCTGTAGCCAGAATGCCTGTGTGAGGGACACTTCGAAATGGAGGGTCTCTCGTGCAGGTAGATACAGCGACGGAAAAGAGGAGGGAACCATTTTCACCGTATGGTGTACGGAGGAGGACGCGGGCGCGATCAAGCTTGCAGGAGCCAGGCTCAACTGGGGGTTAGGGGTCGCCTACGTCAGGATCCCGAGCATCTCGGTGGGAGTCGAACCCTCCTAACGCGACTCTTTTGTCCCGTCAATGAAATTTTACGCGATTCGCGTAAAATACTATGCCGCGGAGGGTTTGCCCTGCGCGATGTTTTTAAAAGGTTAATTGCACTTAAGTGTTGCACTTAAGTACGTTGATGATTGTCACTGCTGGTTCTTGTACCAGAGCGACGTATACTGTGAGGTTGAAAATTCTGCGAAGAAACGGACAGAAACACGGTACTGCCTTATATCGACTGATTCATTTATTGCCAAATTGATTTTACTTAAATACAATTTAAAGAAATGAAATTGCAATTAATTGCAGGTCAACAAACTTGCATATTAATCACTTCTTAGTTTACGCTGCACATTGCCCCCGAGGCGCTGACGTCTTATTTTTTCGACATTCCAGAATTCTGCTGATTTGCAGGTAATTTCAAAACGTTGCAATTGTTTTGGGTCGCGAGGGCAATGTGCTTTACAATTAATGTTGTTTATTTGGCAATTTATTTTGCTTGTAAACTAATTCTAATGGAACTAAACACCTCCGCTGGAAAGGCAGCTGAATGATGACAGAAATGGCATCGGTGTCAGCTGGGAGGGAGATGGGCCCGTTCCAGCAAATAAAATTTTGTCAATTAAAGCTCCATCATTGCAAAGAGGCGAAAGCACTGTTGCTTCGACACTTTGTGGAGGATAAGTTGGACATAACCTTGTTGCAGGAGCCCTGGGTCTACAGTGGTAGGATCAGGGGTGTGCCATCAAGTGCAGACACGCTCTTGTATCAGGAGACGGCCGAAGGAACCAGAGTCAGGACATGTATTTTGGTGAGGCACGGTGTGCGAGCTCTCATTTTGCTGCAGCTGTGTACACCAGATCTGACTGTGGTAAGGGTGGGAGCCGGTGCGGGCTCGTTTCTGGCCGCATCGGTTCATCTGCCGTATGATTCGACGGATGCTCCCCCATCGAGCGAGATGGCGCATCTGGTGCGGTCGGCCGCGGTTAGAACCGATGATCTGATTATGGAATGCGATGCTAACGCACACAATACTGTGTGGGGAAGCTCGGATGACAATTACAGAGGTATAGCACTGCTAGACTTTATAACTGGAAATGTTCTCTATATTGGGAACAGGGGGACGGAGCCGACTTTCATGGATGCACGAAGGAAGGAGGTGATTGATGTTACTTCTGCAACACGAAGATGGTTGGGTACCGGCTTATGAACTGGAGGGTCTCGGATCGTCTGACTAATGACTATGTCGGCCCCAGAGGCATCCAGTTCGAAGTCGTATACGGATCTCGAAGGAAGATCAAGCGACTCCAAAGGCTACCTCAGAATACCAACGTGGTGAAATACCCGGAGAGGCTGACGAGAATCTTGGGGGAAGAGAGGTGGAGTGCACCGAAAAGTATCAGGAAAGCGGAGTCACAGCTGGACACAGTGGTGTCGGCCATGACTAAAGCCTTTAGAGAATCCTGTTTCCTGACCTCAGTGAGTGAACAGGATCCCACGCCATGGTGGTGTGAGGAACTGCAGCACTTGCAGGTGGGTCCCAGGAGAGCTTTTAACCACGCAATACGGAGTGACGATTCGCAGGCATGGGAAGACTATAAAAATAGGAAAAGGGAGCTGAAGAAGTCTCTGCGAAGGAGGAAGAGAGACTCGTGTAAAAGCTTCTGCTCAAGTATGGAAAGTATTTCTGAAGTCAGTAGACTTCAGAAATTGGTATCCAAGGCCAGTTTCTAGAGTTGGGCTAATCCGGGACAAAGATGGAAAGATGGTGGAAACTCTGGAGCTATCGGCAAAAACCTTGATAGAGGCACATTTTCCGGGAAGTCAGGGAATCGGGTGGCGTCGAGGTTGGATCGAGATGTGGCGGAAGGAATAGTGACTCTAGAGAGGATTGGAAGGGCAATAGGTAGTTTTGCACCTTTTAAGACCCCAGGCATGGATGGGGTATTCCCAGGGCTCTTTCAGTGGTGTAGGGAGGCCCTCTGTCCGTGGCTGAAGGCAATTTTTGTAACCTGTGTTGCGACAGGGTATATACCGGTTAGGTGGAGAGAAACAATTGTTGGTTTCCTGCCAAAACCAGGAAAGAGGGATTATACAGAAGCGAAATCGTTCAGGCCGATCAGTCTGACATCCTTCCTGTTGAAGACAATGGAGAGGGTACTGGCAGACCGATTGGAGACAACGATGCCTAGCAGGTATCCCTTGAGTAGAAACCAACATGCATATCAGGCTAGAAAATCTACAGAGACGACACTTCATCAGGTGGTGAGAGTGCCGGAAGACGAGTTGAATACAGGAGGTATGGCATGGCAATTTTTATGGACATAGAGGGTGCCTTCAATGAGATTCGATTCGATAAACTTCGCAAGGCCCTGTGGATGCGGAAGGCTGACCCTCTTATTATAAGATGGGTTGACCAAATGCTAAAAAACAGGGCAGTAAGGATTCGCTCCGGAGATCTCTGTATGAGAGGAAGAGTCACCAAAGGGTTTCCTGAGGGGGAGTGCTTTCTCCGCTTCTGTGGAATATTACGGTAGACACCCTACTCAGGAGTTTGGAGGAGAGCAGAATCGAGGTCATCGGCTATGCTGATGACATAGCATTGATGGTTAGGGGCAGGTTCATGAGTGTCACTGCTGACATCATGCGGGATTCCCTAAGAATGGTTGAGCGGTGGTGTTCTGAACAGAGCCTAACCATCCATGCGCGGAAGACGGAGCTCATCATCTTCACAAGGAAGAGGAAAGGGCTGGAGTTCGAGCCGTTATTGCTTTTTTGTTTACATGTCCAAGTGTCCAAGGAAGTCAAATATCTAGGAGTATTCCTAGATTCACGATTGAATTGGATGCGCCCTGTGGACGAGAAGGTACGCAAGGCGAGAATAGCGTTACATCAGTGTAGAAGGGTGTGTTGTCAACGGTGGGGCATCTCGCCGAGGTCAATGCATTGGATATGCACGATGATGATCAGACCAATTATAACCTATGCTGCAGTAGCCTGTTGGCCTAAGGCAAGCAAGGCAACTGTAAGGCGTAGGTTAGATGGTGTACAGAGGATGGCGTGTGTGGGAATTTCGGGAGCTTTTCGAACCACACCCACCGCTGCGCTAGAATTAATACTGGGAATGCTCCCGCTGGATTTGTTTATTAAAAAGAAAGCAGTGAAGACGGCAGTGAGATTGGACAGTGAAGGCACGTGGTGTCGAACTGGAACTCCATACGGTCATCGGAAGGTTCTGGATCTCGTAAAAGGGATCAGGGAGCTTGGAATGCCTATGAAGAACATTAGAAGGGTAAGGATTATCGAAAGGTTTTACCGGACCCTGATTGGTGACGGCACGCTTGCGGAGGATGCGGCTGGTAACATTTGTATTCTTACCGATGGATCGTTGACGAGTGGCGGGGCGGGGGCAGGCATCTACTCAATGGACATGGATGTTGCTCAGTCCGTCAGCCTAGGGCGATGCACCTCGGTCCATCAGGCAGACTTGATTGCCGTGATCTGGGCGCTGGATTATCTTCTGGATAGTCGAGTGCGAGGAGAGAGAATCCTCATAACGCTGTTCAACCAGGCGGTGATTAGGTGCCTCGCTCGAACGGATGTTAAGTCTTCTCTTGCACTGGAGGGGGTCCGGAAACTCAACATGTGTGCTTCACATAATGAGGTTCTGTTATGTTGGTCAGAGGGCACTCCGTGATAGAAGGAAATGAGCGGGCTGATCTCCTAGCCAAGCAAGGGTCGGCCCGTGAATTTGAAGGCCCGAAACCGTATACTGCTATTGGAGTGGGTATGGTAAAGGACTTGATTGATAAATGGGTAAGAAGAGAACATCTGAGAAGGTGGAACTCCCTTTAAACAGGTAGGCAGACTAAGTTAGCCTTTAGTTTGGGGACGAAATCGGCCGCTGATAGACTCCTATCGCGAGAGCGAGGAGCAATCAGATGGCTGATTTCAGTGTTTACGGTGCAAGGGGGGTTTCGCGGGTCATCTTCAGAGGATAGGTATCGCTGAAGATGGGTCCTGTCGTCTATGCCTTCAGGAGCCAGAGTCTGCAATACATTTGGTATGTGCATGTCCGGCGATTTCGAGGATTCGGTGGACTGTCACAGGTCATGGAGGACATGCGACAGGTTACCATAAAGCAAATCCTCGACTTGACGAAGCGTTCCGGGGTAAGGAATCTGTGCACCACTATGCAGGGTGACTGACCAGGGGCAGCTTTGAAAGAGGAACGAAAAGGGACCCACTTATGAGGTCTGGTTCGATATTTCCTCGAAAACATTATATATATACAGACGTCGATGCTTTTCCTTGATATTCGTTTTTAATTGCGCATTGCATTTCGTAATCGGAAACAATAGTACTTATTTTTGCTTTTACCTGTACTTGAAGCGAAAGTTTAAAACCGCGTACAGTTTCTACTATGGCGTCACAAAATTTGCTCAAACTATCCCTGTTTGTAGCATGCTCTGTCTTTGTTTTTTTTTTGAGTCTAACGCCCGATTTCACAGTGCACACTTATGTTTTCACTTAGCTAAGTTTGAGGAAAAACTTAAGTGGCGACTTAAGTATTTTTAGTTTCACAGTCCCTTTTTATATTTCGCTTAACTGAGTGAGCGCTTAAAAAATGTGCACTTTTTCGTAAGAGACTGTATATGTCAACTTGCAAGCAATATTAATTACACTAGTTTACTACAAAAACCACATCGATTGAGATATACTTTTTCTAAAGTAAAATTTTGTCCTGATTCCAAAAATAATACTGGTTTCTCCATATCGGGTCCAGTTTTCGAGATAATCGTGGTAATATGAAGAAGTACACCGTCGCGGAACATAATACTCCATTTCAGTCCACATGTAAAAATATGGTTCTTAGAAAAGCTCGAAATTTACAAAATCTGAAAGAAGACACTAAGGCAAAAATTTTATTACCTCATTGGTTCTAATCACTTTATTGGTAAAAAATAGTTGAAAAAAGTGAAGGTTTTTAGTTTTTATCACATTTTACGAACTTTTATAGCTTAAAAATCAAAAACACTCTATGAACGAAAAAAAGTTAGGACGTGTGTTCGAGTACCAAGACTCCGAGAGCCTCAGACAGTCAACCAGCTCTCTAGCACTCTCTCTAGGCTAATTGAGCTAGATAAGTGATTGCTGGTCAGCGACACCACCCACGCAGTCGAGCAGTCGGACCACAGCAAGTTTCGAGTTCGTTGGGTCTCTTCACGTCAGGAAATCTGCAGCCTCCAAGAATCTGCAAGTCAGTAAACCTGCAGCCACCAAAGTTTTGAATAAAGGACGGGCGATTGAACTTCGTAAATAGTGCATTTTTAATTACTTCCCAGGTTTCTCCCCTACCCAAACATTGGTCCTTCGAGCCGGATGCGGCATCTCTGGAAACTTGGGTGAGTACTGCTAATTGCACATTTACTTCAGATTAGTGGATTTTTACAATAAAAAGAAAGTGTGGCAAATACTTGGTGTGTGACTTAATTTATCCCGTATTAAGTGAAGGCGTGAATCAGTGATTGGCGGCTTATCAATTTTTTCCCACATTCAGTGCTAACAGCGGAAGGTTCAGTTGCAAGCATCTAAATTTTTCTCGTATTAAGTGCCCAAATTCCTAAAGTTCTAAGTTAATGTCTGCATGGGCAATTTAATTTTTCTCGTATTAAGTGCCAACAGCAGTTAAATTCCTCGGTAGCAAGCAGGCTCAAGTTCTTCGATAGTTCGATACCGTAATCAGTTCGTGGATGGTGGGCATCGTATTGAACAAATAGTCAGTGATAACGGTGATCGCTGCTTGGAAACGGCAAGCTATTTAATTGTTTAATGATCACGAGTTTGCTTTTGGTGTTCCCTCCAATTTTGGGCTGCTGTCGATAAACTTACAATTAAATCCGAAACTAGTGAGTGCATTAAAATTTGCGAATTTTCGTTGTCGTTTGGTCTGAGCAAAGTTGCGGTGATTGCAACTGGGGTTTTTCTCGGTCGTTGCCTTCACAGGTTTGAGGTTGGTGAATCTTTGTAAACGGTACTGGTGTGCAAGCCCACAGTTTCATCATATGACCCGATCTTTCTATGCAGATCAAAATACATACAAGTGGTTAAATAATTTATATATGTTAGTGGTCGACAAGGTAAATTCGTCAGTCGTTTGTGAATTGTACTCAGCATTAGCTTATTCACGCCTTAACTAATTATGGCTGTTGCACAGCTGTCTCTAGAAGATTTAGTGGCTAGTCAAATTGAAATCAGCGAGCGACTGGACAAATTCATATCAAATTACAAAAAAGCAAACAAAGAAAGATTATCCAGCGCGGGCTACCTGAACGGCCGTCTGGAAGCCCTTGATAAATTAGATCATGAGTTTGACACCAACGACCAACTAATTTATGCTTCTACGAAGGAGCGAACACATGAATATTTCACTGGAAACATTTATGATAGCTTCAAGGACCCATACTTTGAATATAAAGGTATTATAAAGGATAAGCTTACAGAGTTAGGGAATAAAGCACAAGCTTTACCGCAACCTGCATGTGAGAATGCTACCCACGAGACGACAGAAAACCCCGTCTCCCAAATTGATGTCGCCCTTAACGAACTCAAACTACCCCGTATTACCATCCCCACCTTTTCAGGGGATTATAACTCATGGCTCTCATTCTACGATATCTTCAGTACAATGGTGCATTCAAATTCCAAGTTGTCGCCGGTTCAAAAGATGCAATATTTAAAAACATCACTCGTAGGGGAGGCGGCAAACATTGTTCGTCATTGTTCGTTGTAAACGTAACTAACGACAACTATTCAATCGCGTGGGATAACCTAACCAAATGATATCAAAACACAAGAGTTCTCGCAACCAATATCCTTAAACGATTGTTCTCGCAGCCAACAATTTCAGTAGAATCCGCTTCCCACATTCGGCGAATTTTAGATGTGACAAGCGAGTGCTTGGCTACGTTAAGGAATTTAGAGGTAAAGGTCGATGATTGGGACCCTATTATTGTATTCTTACTTTTAGAAAGATTACCCCCGGAGACTAGGGAACTATGGGAGCAGAAACAGGGCGCCTCCACCTCTTTGGCTGTGTTAAAGGATCAAAACGAATTCCTCGAGAGCCGTTTTCGCACCTTAGAGACGCTCACCTCCCAAAATTCCGGTCAAAAAAGAATTTCAAGTTCAGTTGAACGTAAGACACGATCGTATCACACAACTAAATTCCATTGTCCTTTGTGCAAAGGGTCTCATGCGCTAATGAAGTGCTTCCAATTTATGAGAATGAAACCCGGTGAAAGAGCTAAAGTCGTTTCATCTCATTCTCTGTGTTTTAATTGCTTAGCTCAAAGCCACCTGGTTAGAAATTGCCCCAGTGACAACACATGTCGATACTGTCAAAAACGGCATCACTCCCTCTTACACGTGCCTGATTCGCCCTCTGAAGGGGTGGATGAAGAGAGTTCCCGAGATCACGCAAGATCAAACCCAATGGCCGGTCCTAGCAGTAAAGTGACCTCTTGTTTTGCCCGAGAAAACAAATTAGTTCTATTACCAACAGTCCGAGTAAAAGCATTCTCCCCCAATAGCAACCCTACGTTTCTTAGAGCGTTAATAGATCCCGGTTCGCAAACAAGCTTTGCAACAAAAAGAGCTGTTCAAATTCTTGGCATAAAGCTACGCCGTACAAGCATCGAAGTTGCCGGTTTGGGTAACACAATCACAGCTAGAGCACACTCATCAACAAACTTTATAATTCAACCTCATTTTAATAGGGCGTTTACACTGGAGATTAACTCGAGGTTAGATTAGGTTAATCTCAAAGTGTTTACACCACCAGTGACAAGCTTAACTCTGACATTTGCATTTCATCTTTGTTTACTTTATTTAACAGCAAGGCAGAAATAATAGCTTTTTTCTTTCTTTTCTGATTCAAACTTTCCATGTTCACGAAAAAATATGTAAATATCAAGTATGTACGCAGCAAACTGTCTTTAATCTTGAATTTCAAATCTTGACAGCAGTCACAAAAGTCCGATTTATCAAACAGCTGTTTGCTGAATTGCGCTGAATCGTTCGGGTCCGGGTTCGTGCTTTGAATTGAGGAGATTAAGTGCGAGGTTTCATTCTAATCTGGTGAGCGAGGAGGTTACGATTTGTATGGGAAATCTCGTGATTAAGTACCTGGTTACCCCCGAAACCTCGAAAAGCGACGTAACCTCGTCGGTGTAAACGCCGTATAAGGGTTCCCCGATACGTGAACACAGAACCTTACAATGAAATACAACTTCACGGATTCTGTGATGCTTCAGAAAAGGCTTATGGAGCAGTTCTCTGTCTCCGAGTATACAACAAACAAAATATTTATGTCAATCTTCTAGTAGCAAAAACGAGAGTAACACCATCCAAAGCCATCACCATACCAAGACTCGAGCTCTGCGGAGCATATTACTTTCCAAGTTGGTAAAAAAGTTTCTTCCTTCCTTAGCCTCACCTGGGATCAAAACCTTTCTGTGGACAGACTCTACAATCGTTCTCTCATGGATGAAGCGTCACCCAAGTCAATTTAAAACATTTGTGTGTAATAGGATTTCCGAAATTCTGACAAACCTTGATTCACTTGAAATATCTTGGGGACACGTAAGTTCGGAGGAAAATCCAGCGGACTTAGCAAGTGGCTTCTCCAACCAAAGGAAGCGTGGCCCTCGCATATTCCTTCCAATCCGGAGCCTGATCAATTGGAACTCAAACCAGTAAAGGCACTGGTGGGACAAACCTCAGACCGAGACTCCTGTCATTTTACCGAAGTTTTACACAGATTCTCGTCTCTATCCCGTCTTCTTAGAGCTACAGAATCCCAGTTGGATTTCCACTGCCGAATTGGCTAAGTCCGGAACATTTTGGATAAAATACGAGCAGCAGAGATTCTTTGTAGAAGAAATAGCTGCGCTAACCTTTAATAAACCTCTTAATAAAAATAGTAAAATTATTTCTCTCAATCCCTTTTTGGATCATGAAGGTTTGCTAAGGGTAGGAGGCAGATTGCACCATTCTCTGCTCTCGTATTCGGAAAAACATCCTTTAATTCTTCACTCAGGAAGTTACTTTGCGCGATTGGTCGTCGACTATACGCACAAGCTTTGTTTACATGGTGGAACTACCCTAACTTTATCGGTAATCAGGAAAACATTTTGGATTCTAAATGGGAAGAAATTGGTGCAGCGTGTAATCGGGAAATGTATTCCTTGTTTCAAGGTTTCATGCCAGACGAAAAGTCAACTAATGGGATCCTTACCCCCACCGCGAGTACGACCGGCTCGTCCTTTTTCGAACGTTGGCCTGGACTACGCAGGGCCTTTTCAACTAAGAATCTCGCGGACGAGAGGAGGCAAGACTTATAAAGGCTACGTGGTCATTTTCATATGTTTATGCACGAAGGGAGTGCATATTGATGTGGTGAGTGACCTCACAACGGAGGCCTTCGTGGCGTGTTTAAAAAGATTCATATCTCGACGAGGAATGTGCAAACACATGTATTCAGATTGCGGGACTACCTTTATAGGAGCACGGAATCAACTTGACCGAGAAGTAAGAAACGCGTACATACAAGGGACCCGTCATTCATCTACATTGATGAGTATTCACGGAATGGAGTGGCACTTTATTCCTCCTGCCTCCCCTCATTTCGGCGGCCTCTGGGAGGCCGGAGTAAAATCTGTAAAATACCATTTAAAAAGAGTCATAGGAAACATCCCACTCACTTATGAAGAAATGCAGACGATTCTCACCCAGATTGAATCCTGTTTAAATTCAAGGCCATTATGCCCGCTTCATTATGACCCCAAAGATCTCGAGGTTCTTACCCCGGGTCATTTCTTAATAGGTGACTCACTTTTAGCTCCTCCTGAACCCGACTTAACGAGGGCAAATGTTAATGCGCTCACTAGATGGAATCTTCTTCAAAAGATAAAACAAAACTTTTGGCAGGCATGGAATAGAGAATATTTATCACGTTTACAGCAACGTCCAAAATGGCTAAGGACATCAAAAAACATTGAAATTGGTAACTTGGTCCTTATCAAAAACGAAAATCTCCCGTCCAATCAGTGGGCGTTGGGGAGAGTGGTCAACATCCATCCTGGCAGCGCTCATCTTGTTCGCGTTGTCACACTAAAAACTCAAAAGGGCGTATTAAAACGACCCATAACAAAGCTCTGCTTGCTACCGACAAATACGTGCAACAACAGTTCGACAAAAACGCAAGAATATAACGTGGAATTATATAGCCACTTGAAATTTGATATGTATTATAATAGTCCTCAACCTTATTCAAAGTATTTGCCAATCTTTCTCTTCTGCCTTATTCCCTTAGGGTTTAGTCTATGAATTTAAATATGTAAGTAAAAAAAAAATTGAAATTTAATTGAATTTAGTAAATATTGAAATGTGCAATTAGCAATAAGATCACTCAAGATATCTGGAATTTCTCGTACCTATCCCGTTCCTGACACGCACTCTAATGCCAGCAACACTGCCAAGGTGCCATTCAACATGCTGTCTCCCTGGCGGCAAGGAAACCAACAACTGTACGGTTACATAGGCATCGACAACGGCTGCCCCTCGCGAAGGACGACACCAGTACATCACCAGATCACCTGGACGATAACATCATATTACCTCCTTCATCAATTTTGAAATCTTGACGATTTCAAGGCGGGCCAGAATGTTCGAGTACCAAGACTCCGAGAGCATCAGACAGTCAACCAGCTCTCTAGCACTCTCTCTAGGCTAATTGAGCTAGATAAGTGATTGCTGGTCAGCGACACCACCCACGCAGTCGAGCAGTCGGACCACAGCAAGTTTCGAGTTCGTTGGGTCTCTTCACGTCAGGAAATCTGCAGCCTCCAAGAATCTGCAAGTCAGTAAACCTGCAGCCACCAAAGTTTTGAATAAAGGACGGGCGATTGAACTTCGTAAATAGTGCATTTTTAATTACTTCCCAGGTTTCTCCCCTACCCAAACAACCTGTTTCCTATAGAAAATTTAAATACGAACATTTTCAGCCATAACGGGACTTACCTTATGGTAGGTATAGCCACTTTTCTCAGATAGGGCAAAACTACAATTTTTCTATCAACAGTACTTTCTTTATCAAATTTCAAGGAATACAACAATAAATATAATAATGCCATCAAAAACATAACTTGTAAAAAAAAAACAAGTCTCGCAACTCAATTCTTCTACCGGAAAAAGTTGTGAGATCCATGTAATACGAAGTCCGTTAATTTATTCAGTCCCTACTTAAAGGATCTTCTGTATTAAGTTATTACGTAATTAGCAGACCTAACAAATTCTTCAAATTGAATGAAATTTGAAATATACCGTGTTTATACAATCCCGTTACTAAAAATTCAGGCTTCTAGTTTTATCCACAACGAAGTTATAGGGGGTCAAAAATGGCCTGAACTGTTTCGAGAAAAGGATGGTACGGCCGTGCCGCTTTTTGCTCGACTTGGAGGGGGCACTGCCGTGCCCCCTGATTCATTTATTTAAAATACTTTATTTAGTTTTAACGTTTATTTTCAAATTTCCAAAAATATACATTGTTCTATTCGTTTCGAGAATAGTGAGGAAAGTGGGTGGCTTCAACGACTTTTTTATAGTTTTTTGGATCCGTTTCGCGTATTATTGTCCAACAATAGTCAATAGTCGCCCATCATACCCTGGTCCCAAAAGCCTTAGTATCTTCTTTCCAAAACTTCCACATCTTGGTGAAATCTTTCACCTTGATCATCGCTCTCAGCGCCCAAGTTCTCCGGAAAAAAAATCTAAATGTGAGTACAAGAAATGAATTTTCAGACATATTCGCTTTCATTGCACGATAGTTTTTCAAGAATGTTGCAATAATTTCCCGCTAATGAGGGTCTCTGTTTGTCGCCGCTGTAAGCGGGTAAAATATTTAAAAAAAAAAAAATAACTTAAAAAATGGATATCACCACAGTGAACCAAAACGCGAAGAAACCCTCAAAGAGTATTGAAGTGGATGAGTAAAACAGTTCTCAAGGAGTTAAATGAGGACATCGTCAGTGGACTTTTTGACTTATCTTTTTCTGGCAAACTAGCGCGGAGGATCTTTGGGGCGAGTTTTATATTAAAAATGAGTTTATTTGCACTTGCAGAAAAATAAATCTTTTGTTCTTATCGGTGAAAACCATTCCGACCTTTTGTTTGTATTTTTTTTCATGTAATAAAAGGAAACTAGAACTGATGAGTGATGAAGCAATTCTTAAATGTGATATCCCAACAAAAACACTCCGTGTAAAAAAGGTGGCCAAGTCCCCTCAATCAATCGATCTTGCAAAAATTTTCGCCATCTTATGTATTGAGATAAAAAGAGCCAAGTTCTTTAGCCAAACAAATTACTGAAATAAAAGGAGCCAAGTTCTTTGGCCAATGAAAGTACTGATATGAAAGTGGCCAAGTTCTTCATCTCATAAGCAAATTTTAACTTGGCCAGCGTTCCTTCTTCAAGTATACTTTCTATATTCTTAGTGAATGGAATATTTCCTATAGTTACCGTAATCTTTCACCTCTGCGAGATATATCAACATAATCGAAGGCTCCAATGAATTTAAGCTATTCTTCACGCTAAAAAAACTGGCCAAGTTAAAATTTGCTTATGAGATGAAGAACTTGGCCACTTTCATATCAGTACTTTCATTGGCCAAAGAACTTGGCTCCTTTTATTTCAGTAATTTGTTTGGCTAAAGAACTTGGCTCTTTTTATCTCAATACATAAGATGGCGAAACTTTTTGCAAGATCGATTGATTGAGGGGACTTGGCCACCTTTTTTACATGGAGTGTTTTTGTTCGGATCTCAATAATTTTTGTAGAAAAAAACTAAAAAAGAAATTAAGATTCGGAGTGATTTTTGATATCTTAGCCGTCGACTAAGAAAAGTGGGATGGACCGCGCTAACACTACTACCTGTAGGAGAATTAAATAGCAACTCGAGGTTAGATTAAGTTAATCTCAAAGTGTTTACACCACCAGTGACAAGCTTAACTCTGACATTTGCATGTCATCTTTGTTTACTTTATTTGACAGCAATGCAGAAATAATAGCTTTTTTCTTTCTTTTCTGCTTCAAACTTTCCATATTCACGAAAAAATATGTAAATATCAACAATGTACGCAGCAAACTGTCTTTAATCTTGAATTTCAAATCTTGACAGCAGTCACAAAAGTCCGATTTATCAAACAGCTGTTTGCTGAATTGCGCTGAATCGTTCGGGTCCGGGTTCGTGCTTTGAATTGAGGAGATTAAGTGCGAGGTTTCATTCTAATCTGGTGAGCGAGGAGGTTACGATTTGTATGGGAAATCTCGTGATTAAGTACCTGGTTACCCCCGAAACCTCGAAAAGCGACGTAACCTCGTCGGTGTAAACGCCGTATAAGGGTTCCCCGATACGTGAACACAGAACCTTACAATGAAATACAACTTCACGGATTCTGTGATGCTTCAGAAAAGGCTTATGGAGCAGTTCTCTGTCTCCGAGTATACAACAAACAAAATATTTATGTCAATCTTCTAGTAGCAAAAACGAGAGTAACACCATCCAAAGCCATCACCATACCAAGACTCGAGCTCTGCGGAGCATATTACTTTCCAAGTTGGTAAAAAAGTTTCTTCCTTCCTTAGCCTCACCTGGGATCAAAACCTTTCTGTGGACAGACTCTACAATCGTTCTCTCATGGATGAAGCGTCACCCAAGTCAATTTAAAACATTTGTGTGTAATAGGATTTCCGAAATTCTGACAAACCTTGATTCACTTGAAATATCTTGGGGACACGTAAGTTCGGAGGAAAATCCAGCGGACTTAGCAAGTGGCTTCTCCAACCAAAGGAAGCGTGGCCCTCGCATATTCCTTCCAATCCGGAGCCTGATCAATTGGAACTCAAACCAGTAAAGGCACTGGTGGGACAAACCTCAGACCGAGACTCCTGTCATTTTACCGAAGTTTTACACAGATTCTCGTCTCTATCCCGTCTTCTTAGAGCTACAGAATCCCAGTTGGATTTCCACTGCCGAATTGGCTAAGTGCGGAACATTTTGGATAAAATACGAGCAGCAGAGATTCTTTGTAGAAGAAATAGCTGCGCTAACCTCTAATAAACCTCTTAATAAAAATAGTAAAATTATTTCTCTCAATCCCTTTTTGGATCATGAAGGTTTGCTAAGGGTAGGAGGCAGATTGCACCATTCTCTGCTCTCGTATTCGGAAAAACATCCTTTAATTCTTCACTCAGGAAGTTACTTTGCGCGATTGGTCGTCGACTATACGCACAAGCTTTGTTTACATGGTGGAACTACCCTAACTTTATCGGTAATCAGGAAAACATTTTGGATTCTAAATGGGAAGAAATTGGTGCAGCGTGTAATCGGGAAATGTATTCCTTGTTTCAAGGTTTCATGCCAGACGAAAAGTCAACTAATGGGATCCTTACCCCCACCGCGAGTACGACCGGCTCGTCCTTTTTCGAACGTTGGCCTGGACTACGCAGGGCCTTTTCAACTAAGAATCTCGCGGACGAGAGGAGGCAAGACTTATAAAGGCTACGTGGTCATTTTCATATGTTTATGCACGAAGGGAGTGCATATTGATGTGGTGAGTGACCTCACAACGGAGGCCTTCGTGGCGTGTTTAAAAAGATTCATATCTCGACGAGGAATGTGCAAACACATGTATTCAGATTGCGGGACTACCTTTATAGGAGCACGGAATCAACTTGACCGAGAAGTAAGAAACGCGTACATACAAGGGACCCGTCATTCATCTACATTGATGAGTATTCACGGAATGGAGTGGCACTTTATTCCTCCTGCCTCCCCTCATTTCGGCGGCCTCTGGGAGGCCGGAGTAAAATCTGTAAAATACCATTTAAAAAGAGTCATAGGAAACATCCCACTCACTTATGAAGAAATGCAGACGATTCTCACCCAGATTGAATCCTGTTTAAATTCAAGGCCATTATGCCCGCTTCATTATGACCCCAAAGATCTCGAGGTTCTTACCCCGGGTCATTTCTTAATAGGTGACTCACTTTTAGCTCCTCCTGAACCCGACTTAACGAGGGCAAATGTTAATGCGCTCACTAGATGGAATCTTCTTCAAAAGATAAAACAAAACTTTTGGCAGGCATGGAATAGAGAATATTTATCACGTTTACAGCAACGTCCAAAATGGCTAAGGACATCAAAAAACATTGAAATTGGAAACTTGGTCCTTATCAAAAACGAAAATCTCCCGTCCAATCAGTGGGCGTTGGGGAGAGTGGTCAACATCTATCCTGGCAGCGCTCATCTTGTTCGCGTTGTCACACTAAAAACTCAAAAGGGCGTATTAAAACGACCCATAACAAAGCTCTGCTTGCTACCGACAAATACGTGCAACAACAGTTCGACAAAAACGCAAGAATATAACGTGGAATTATATAGCCACTTGAAATTTGATATGTATTATAATAGTCCTCAACCTTATTCAAAGTATTTGCCAATCTTTCTCTTCTGCCTTATTCCCTTAGGGTTTAGTCTATGAATTTAAATATGTAAGTAAAAAAAAATTGAAATTTAATTGAATTTAGTAAATATTGAAATGTGCAATTAGCAATAAGATCACTCAAGATATCTGGAATTTCTCGTACCTATCCCGTTCCTGACACGCACTCTAATGCCAGCAACACTGCCAAGGTGCCATTCAACATGCTGTCTCCCTGGCGGCAAGGAAACCAACAACTGTACGGTTACATAGGCATCGACAACGGCTGCCCCTCGCGAAGGACGACACCAGTACATCACCAGATCACCTGGACGATAACATCATATTACCTCCTTCATCAATTTTGAAATCTTGACGATTTCAAGGCGGGCCAGAATGTTCGAGTACCAAGACTCCGAGAGCCTCAGACAGTCAACCAGCTCTCTAGCACTCTCTCTAGGCTAATTGAGCTAGATAAGTGATTGCTGGTCAGCGACACCACCCACGCAGTCGAGCAGTCGGACCACAGCAAGTTTCGAGTTCGTTGGGTCTCTTCACGTCAGGAAATCTGCAGCCTCCAAGAATCTGCAAGTCAGTAAACCTGCAGCCACCAAAGTTTTGAATAAAGGACGGGCGATTGAACTTCGTAAATAGTGCATTTTTAATTACTTCCCAGGTTTCTCCCCTACCCAAACAACCTGTTTCCTATAGAAAATTTAAATACGAACATTTTCAGCCATAACGGGACTTACCTTATGGTAGGTATAGCCACTTTTCTCAGATAGGGCAAAACTACAATTTTTCTATCAACAGTACTTTCTTTATCAAATTTCAAGGAATACAACAATAAATATAATAATGCCATCAAAAACATAACTTGTAAAAAAAAACAAGTCTCGCAACTCAATTCTTCTACCGGAAAAAGTTGTGAGATCCATGTAATACGAAGTCCGTTAATTTATTCAGTCCCTACTTAAAGGATCTTCTGTATTAAGTTATTACGTAATTAGCAGACCTAACAAATTCTTCAAATTGAATGAAATTTGAAATATACCGTGTTTATACAATCCCGTTACTAAAAATTCAGGCTTCTAGTTTTATCCACAACGAAGTTATAGGGGGTCAAAAATGGCCTGAACTGTTTCGAGAAAAGGATGGTACGGCCGTGCCGCTTTTTGCTCGACTTGGCGGGGGCACTGCCGTGCCCCCTGATTCATTTATTTAAAATACTTTATTTAGTTTTAACGTTTATTTTCAAATTTCCAAAAATATACATTGTTCTATTCGTTTCGAGAATAGTGAGGAAAGTGGGTGGCTTCAACGACTTTTTTATAGTTTTTTGGATCCGTTTCGCGTATTATTGTCCAACAATAGTCAATAGTCGCCCATCATACCCTGGGGGCCTATTCTCGAAATCGCTCGTAACTTTACGAATACGTAAACTCACCATTTACGAATGGTTTTGATGTATGGTGTATTCTCGAGATTCGTATACGTAAACATTCGAATGAAAATCATTCGAAAAGATACGAATGGGTATTTGCATTCGTAAGTGTCATTTGACGTTAACAAAATTTTTCGCGGGGTAATTTTTGTGAGTGAATTTTGGGATTTTGTGAAGAATTTAAAAGAAATTTAATTAATTTGTCAAAAATGGTATTATAATTAAGAAAAAAAAAGGTGCGAATATGTCGGCTGCGCAAAAGTTTTAATAAATTTTTTAGACGTGCATTCAAATTTAAAAATTGGCAAATTTGATGCGTCCAAGAATTATCGGCGTAATACGCCAAGCTTCACTTGAGACGGCAAACAAAATTACTGAAGCATCAGAAACTAAATTAACTTTGAAAAAAAGTTATTGTGAAAAAATCTGAGCTCCTTGAAGAAAAATTAAAAGCGCTTCTGAGAATTGCAGCAACAGAGGAGAGAAAAGCCAGTGCACTTGAAACAGCCGCTACTGCTTTAACGAATTTGCATGAGCACCAAATTCTGCGAATGAGATATTTACAGTGTAAATATATATATCTAAGATTAGAAAAAACGATAGATTATAAGATTTTATATTTACTATAATAAAAATTATAAAAATATGTACATTTGTCTTTAAAATTAAAAATCCATGCACACAAAAAACACAAGAATAAAGTTCATTTTAATAGAAGTGGGGTTTCTTCACTATTGACGCACAAATTCTTCTTCCTTCAGCAAGCAAAGGGTTTAAGTTAGTAGAAGGTATACTTTCTTCAGTTCTATCAGCTTCAAAAAGGCCATGAAATTTCTCGCGTTCTTTTTCTATTATTTACAATTCACGATAAACAGCGCAAAGTATAAACGAAATGATTTTTGAGATTTTACGAAAACCAGTTTTGACGTTTAACAATTTCACCACGCTCGCAATTCTATTCGAATGGTGAAAAAATATTCGAGTGATTTCGAGAATGCGTCTGACATAAACCATTCGAAAGAAAGTACTCGAAAAGTTACGTATGCGTAAAGTTACGAGTGATTTCGAGAATAGGCCCCCTGGTCCCAAAAGCCTTAGTATCTTCTTTCCAAAACTTCCACATCTTGGTGAAATCTTTCACCTTGATCATCGCTCTCAGCGCCCAAGTTCTCCGGAAAAAAAATCTAAATGTGAGTACAAGAAATGAATTTTCAGACATATTCGCTTTCATTGCACGATAGTTTTTCAAGAATGTTGCAATAATTTCCCGCTAATGAGGGTCTCTGTTTGTCACCGCTGTAAGCGGGTAAAATATTTAAAAAAAAAAAAATAACTTAAAAAATGGATATCACCACAGTGAACCAAAACGCGAAGAAACCCTCAAAGAGTATTGAAGTGGATGAGTAAAACAGTTCTCAAGGAGTTAAATGAGGACATCGTCAGTGGACTTTTTGACTTATCTTTTTCTGGCAAACTAGCGCGGAGGATCTTTGGGGCGAGTTTTATATTAAAAATGAGTTTATTTGCACTTGCAGAAAAATAAATCTTTTGTTCTTATCGGTGAAAACCATTCCGACCTTTTGTTTGTATTTTTTTTCATGTAATAAAAGGAAACTAGAACTGATGAGTGATGAAGCAATTCTTAAATGTGATATCCCAACAAAAACACTCCGTGTAAAAAAGGTGGCCAAGTCCCCTCAATCAATCGATCTTGCAAAAAGTTTCGCCATCTTATGTATTGAGATAAAAAGAGCCAAGTTCTTTAGCCAAACAAATTACTGAAATAAAAGGAGCCAAGTTCTTTGGCCAATGAAAGTACTGATATGAAAGTGGCCAAGTTCTTCATCTCATAAGCAAATTTTAACTTGGCCAGCGTTCCTTCTTCAAGTATACTTTCTATATTCTTAGTGAATGGAATATTTCCTATAGTTACCGTAATCTTTCACCTCTGCGAGATATATCAACATAATCGAAGGCTCCAATGAATTTAAGCTATTCTTCACGCTAAAAAAACTGGCCAAGTTAAAATTTGCTTATGAGATGAAGAACTTGGCCACTTTCATATCAGTACTTTCATTGGCCAAAGAACTTGGCTCCTTTTATTTCAGTAATTTGTTTGGCTAAAGAACTTGGCTCTTTTTATCTCAATACATAAGATGGCGAAACTTTTTGCAAGATCGATTGATTGAGGGGACTTGGCCACCTTTTTTACATGGAGTGTTTTTGTTCGGATCTCAATAATTTTTGTAGAAAAAAACTAAAAAAGAAATTAAGATTCGGAGTGATTTTTGATATCTTAGCCGTCGACTAAGAAAAGTGGGATGGACCGCGCTAACACTACTACCTGTAGGAGAATTAAATAGCAACTCGAGGTTAGATTAAGTTAATCTCAAAGTGTTTACACCACCAGTGACAAGCTTAACTCTGACATTTGCATGTCATCTTTGTTTACTTTATTTGACAGCAATGCAGAAATAATAGCTTTTTTCTTTCTTTTCTGCTTCAAACTTTCCATATTCACGAAAAAATATGTAAATATCAACAATGTACGCAGCAAACTGTCTTTAATCTTGAATTTCAAATCTTGACAGCAGTCACAAAAGTCCGATTTATCAAACAGCTGTTTGCTGAATTGCGCTGAATCGTTCGGGTCCGGGTTCGTGCTTTGAATTGAGGAGATTAAGTGCGAGGTTTCATTCTAATCTGGTGAGCGAGGAGGTTACGATTTGTATGGGAAATCTCGTGATTAAGTACCTGGTTACCCCCGAAACCTCGAAAAGCGACGTAACCTCGTCGGTGTAAACGCCGTATAAGGGTTCCCCGATACGTGAACACAGAACCTTACAATGAAATACAACTTCACGGATTCTGTGATGCTTCAGAAAAGGCTTATGGAGCAGTTCTCTGTCTCCGAGTATACAACAAACAAAATATTTATGTCAATCTTCTAGTAGCAAAAACGAGAGTAACACCATCCAAAGCCATCACCATACCAAGACTCGAGCTCTGCGGAGCATATTACTTTCCAAGTTGGTAAAAAAGTTTCTTCCTTCCTTAGCCTCACCTGGGATCAAAACCTTTCTGTGGACAGACTCTACAATCGTTCTCTCATGGATGAAGCGTCACCCAAGTCAATTTAAAACATTTGTGTGTAATAGGATTTCCGAAATTCTGACAAACCTTGATTCACTTGAAATATCTTGGGGACACGTAAGTTCGGAGGAAAATCCAGCGGACTTAGCAAGTGGCTTCTCCAACCAAAGGAAGCGTGGCCCTCGCATATTCCTTCCAATCCGGAGCCTGATCAATTGGAACTCAAACCAGTAAAGGCACTGGTGGGACAAACCTCAGACCGAGACTCCTGTCATTTTACCGAAGTTTTACACAGATTCTCGTCTCTATCCCGTCTTCTTAGAGCTACAGAATCCCAGTTGGATTTCCACTGCCGAATTGGCTAAGTCCGGAACATTTTGGATAAAATACGAGCAGCAGAGATTCTTTGTAGAAGAAATAGCTGCGCTAACCTCTAATAAACCTCTTAATAAAAATAGTAAAATTATTTCTCTCAATCCCTTTTTGGATCATGAAGGTTTGCTAAGGGTAGGAGGCAGATTGCACCATTCTCTGCTCTCGTATTCGGAAAAACATCCTTTAATTCTTCACTCAGGAAGTTACTTTGCGCGATTGGTCGTCGACTATACGCACAAGCTTTGTTTACATGGTGGAACTACCCTAACTTTATCGGTAATCAGGAAAACATTTTGGATTCTAAATGGGAAGAAATTGGTGCAGCGTGTAATCGGGAAATGTATTCCTTGTTTCAAGGTTTCATGCCAGACGAAAAGTCAACTAATGGGATCCTTACCCCCACCGCGAGTACGACCGGCTCGTCCTTTTTCGAACGTTGGCCTGGACTACGCAGGGCCTTTTCAACTAAGAATCTCGCGGACGAGAGGAGGCAAGACTTATAAAGGCTACGTGGTCATTTTCATATGTTTATGCACGAAGGGAGTGCATATTGATGTGGTGAGTGACCTCACAACGGAGGCCTTCGTGGCGTGTTTAAAAAGATTCATATCTCGACGAGGAATGTGCAAACACATGTATTCAGATTGCGGGACTACCTTTATAGGAGCACGGAATCAACTTGACCGAGAAGTAAGAAACGCGTACATACAAGGGACCCGTCATTCATCTACATTGATGAGTATTCACGGAATGGAGTGGCACTTTATTCCTCCTGCCTCCCCTCATTTCGGCGGCCTCTGGGAGGCCGGAGTAAAATCTGTAAAATACCATTTAAAAAGAGTCATAGGAAACATCCCACTCACTTATGAAGAAATGCAGACGATTCTCACCCAGATTGAATCCTGTTTAAATTCAAGGCCATTATGCCCGCTTCATTATGACCCCAAAGACCTCGAGGTTCTTACCCCGGGTCATTTCTTAATAGGTGACTCACTTTTAGCTCCTCCTGAACCCGACTTAACGAGGGCAAATGTTAATGCGCTCACTAGATGGAATCTTCTTCAAAAGATAAAACAAAACTTTTGGCAGGCATGGAATAGAGAATATTTATCACGTTTACAGCAACGTCCAAAATGGCTAAGGACATCAAAAAACATTGAAATTGGTAACTTGGTCCTTATCAAAAACGAAAATCTCCCGTCCAATCAGTGGGCGTTGGGGAGAGTGGTCAACATCCATCCTGGCAGCGCTCATCTTGTTCGCGTTGTCACACTAAAAACTCAAAAGGGCGTATTAAAACGACCCATAACAAAGCTCTGCTTGCTACCGACAAATACGTGCAACAACAGTTCGACAAAAACGCAAGAATATAACGTGGAATTATATAGCCACTTGAAATTTGATATGTATTATAATAGTCCTCAACCTTATTCAAAGTATTTGCCAATCTTTCTCTTCTGCCTTATTCCCTTAGGGTTTAGTCTATGAATTTAAATATGTAAGTAAAAAAAAAATTGAAATTTAATTGAATTTAGTAAATATTGAAATGTGCAATTAGCAATAAGATCACTCAAGATATCTGGAATTTCTCGTACCTATCCCGTTCCTGACACGCACTCTAATGCCAGCAACACTGCCAAGGTGCCATTCAACATGCTGTCTCCCTGGCGGCAAGGAAACCAACAACTGTACGGTTACATAGGCATCGACAACGGCTGCCCCTCGCGAAGGACGACACCAGTACATCACCAGATCACCTGGACGATAACATCATATTACCTCCTTCATCAATTTTGAAATCTTGACGATTTCAAGGCGGGCCAGAATGTTCGAGTACCAAGCTCCGAGAGCCTCAGACAGTCAACCAGCTCTCTAGCACTCTCTCTAGGCTAATTGAGCTAGATAAGTGATTGCTGGTCAGCGACACCACCCACGCAGTCGAGCAGTCGGACCACAGCAAGTTTCGAGTTCGTTGGGTCTCTTCACGTCAGGAAATCTGCAGCCTCCAAGAATCTGCAAGTCATTAAACCTGCAGCCACCAAAGTTTTGAATAAAGGACGGGCGATTGAACTTCGTAAATAGTGCATTTTTAATTACTTCCCAGGTTTCTCCCCTACCCAAACAACCTGTTTCCTATAGAAAATTTAAATACGAACATTTTCAGCCATAACGGGACTTACCTTATGGTAGGTATAGCCACTTTTCTCAGATAGGGCAAAACTACAATTTTTCTATCAACAGTACTTTCTTTATCAAATTTCAAGGAATACAACAATAAATATAATAATGCCATCAAAAACATAACTTGTAAAAAAAAACAAGTCTCGCAACTCAATTCTTCTACCGGAAAAAGTTGTGAGATCCATGTAATACGAAGTCCGTTAATTTATTCAGTCCCTACTTAAAGGATCTTCTGTATTAAGTTATTACGTAATTAGCAGACCTAACAAATTCTTCAAATTGAATGAAATTTGAAATATACCGTGTTTATACAATCCCGTTACTAAAAATTCAGGCTTCTAGTTTTATCCACAACGAAGTTATAGGGGGTCAAAAATGGCCTGAACTGTTTCGAGAAAAGGATGGTACGGCCGTGCCGCTTTTTGCTCGACTTGGCGGGGGCACTGCCGTGCCCCCTGATTCATTTATTTAAAATACTTTATTTAGTTTTAACGTTTATTTTCAAATTTCCAAAAATATACATTGTTCTATTCGTTTCGAGAATAGTGAGGAAAGTGGGTGGCTTCAACGACTTTTTTATAGTTTTTTGGATCCGTTTCGCGTATTATTGTCCAACAATAGTCAATAGTCGCCCATCATACCCTGGGGGCCTATTCTCGAAATCGCTCGTAACTTTACGAATACGTAAACTCACCATTTACGAATGGTTTTGATGTATGGTGTATTCTCGAGATTCTTATACGTAAACATTCGAATGAAAATCATTCGAAAAGATACGAATGGGTATTTGCATTCGTAAGTGTCATTTGACGTTAACAAAATTTTTCGCGGGGTAATTTTTGTGAGTGAATTTTGGGATTTTGTGAAGAATTGAAAAGAAATTTAATTAATTTGTCAAAAATGGTATTATAATTAAGAAAAAAAAAGGTGCGAATATGTCGGCTGCGCAAAAGTTTTAATAAATTTTTTAGACGTGCATTCAAATTTAAAAATTTGCAAATTTGATGCGTCCAAGAATTATCGGCGTAATACGCCAAGCTTCACTTGAGACGGCAAACAAAATTACTGAAGCATCAGAAACTAAATTAACTTTGAAAAAAAGTTATTGTGAAAAAATCTGAGCTCCTTGAAGAAAAATTAAAAGCGCTTCTGAGAATTGCAGCAACAGAGGAGAGAAAAGCCAGTGCACTTGAAACAGCCGCTACTGCTTTAACGAATTTGCATGAGCACCAAATTCTGCGAATGAGATATTTACAGTGTAAATATATATATCTAAGATTAGAAAAAACGATAGATTATAAGATTTTATATTTACTATAATAAAAATTATAAAAATATGTACATTTGTCTTTAAAATTAAAAATCCATGCACACAAAAAACACAAGAATAAAGTTCATTTTAATAGAAGTGGGGTTTCTTCACTATTGACGCACAAATTCTTCTTCCTTCAGCAAGCAAAGGGTTTAAGTTAGTAGAAGGTATACTTTCTTCAGTTCTATCAGCTTCAAAAAGGCCATGAAATTTCTCGCGTTCTTTTTCTATTATTTACAATTCACGATAAACAGCGCAAAGTATAAACGAAATGATTTTTGAGATTTTACGAAAACCAGTTTTGACGTTTAACAATTTCACCACGCTCGCAATTCTATTCGAATGGTGAAAAAATATTCGAGTGATTTCGAGAATGCGTCTGACATAAACCATTCGAAAGAAAGTACTCGAAAAGTTACGTATGCGTAAAGTTACGAGTGATTTCGAGAATAGGCCCCCTGGTCCCAAAAGCCTTAGTATCTTCTTTCCAAAACTTCCACATCTTGGTGAAATCTTTCACCTTGATCATCGCTCTCAGCGCCCAAGTTCTCCGGAAAAAAAATCTAAATGTGAGTACAAGAAATGAATTTTCAGACATATTCGCTTTCATTGCACGATAGTTTTTCAAGAATGTTGCAATAATTTCCCGCTAATGAGGGTCTCTGTTTGTCGCCGCTGTAAGCGGGTAAAATATTTAAAAAAAAAAAAATAACTTAAAAAATGGATATCACCACAGTGAACCAAAACGCGAAGAAACCCTCAAAGAGTATTGAAGTGGATGAGTAAAACAGTTCTCAAGGAGTTAAATGAGGACATCGTCAGTGGACTTTTTGACTTATCTTTTTCTGGCAAACTAGCGCGGAGGATCTTTGGGGCGAGTTTTATATTAAAAATGAGTTTATTTGCACTTGCAGAAAAATAAATCTTTTGTTCTTATCGGTGAAAACCATTCCGACCTTTTGTTTGTATTTTTTTTCATGTAATAAAAGGAAACTAGAACTGATGAGTGATGAAGCAATTCTTAAATGTGATATCCCAACAAAAACACTCCGTGTAAAAAAGGTGGCCAAGTCCCCTCAATCAATCGATCTTGCAAAAAGTTTCGCCATCTTATGTATTGAGATAAAAAGAGCCAAGTTCTTTAGCCAAACAAATTACTGAAATAAAAGGAGCCAAGTTCTTTGGCCAATGAAAGTACTGATATGAAAGTGGCCAAGTTCTTCATCTCATAAGCAAATTTTAACTTGGCCAGCGTTCCTTCTTCAAGTATACTTTCTATATTCTTAGTGAATGGAATATTTCCTATAGTTACCGTAATCTTTCACCTCTGCGAGATATATCAACATAATCGAAGGATCCAATGAATTTAAGCTATTCTTCACGCTAAAAAAACTGGCCAAGTTAAAATTTGCTTATGAGATGAAGAACTTGGCCACTTTCATATCAGTACTTTCATTGGCCAAAGAACTTGGCTCCTTTTATTTCAGTAATTTGTTTGGCTAAAGAACTTGGCTCTTTTTATCTCAATACATAAGATGGCGAAACTTTTTGCAAGATCGATTGATTGAGGGGACTTGGCCACCTTTTTTACATGGAGTGTTTTTGTTCGGATCTCAATAATTTTTGTAGAAAAAAACTAAAAAAGAAATTAAGATTCGGAGTGATTTTTGATATCTTAGCCGTCGACTAAGAAAAGTGGGATGGACCGCGCTAACACTACTACCTGTAGGAGAATTAAATAGCAACTCGAGGTTAGATTAAGTTAATCTCAAAGTGTTTACACCACCAGTGACAAGCTTAACTCTGACATTTGCATGTCATCTTTGTTTACTTTATTTGACAGCAATGCAGAAATAATAGCTTTTTTCTTTCTTTTCTGCTTCAAACTTTCCATATTCACGAAAAAATATGTAAATATCAACAATGTACGCAGCAAACTGTCTTTAATCTTGAATTTCAAATCTTGACAGCAGTCACAAAAGTCCGATTTATCAAACAGCTGTTTGCTGAATTGCGCTGAATCGTTCGGGTCCGGGTTCGTGCTTTGAATTGAGGAGATTAAGTGCGAGGTTTCATTCTAATCTGGTGAGCGAGGAGGTTACGATTTGTATGGGAAATCTCGTGATTAAGTACCTGGTTACCCCCGAAACCTCGAAAAGCGACGTAACCTCGTCGGTGTAAACGCCGTATAAGGGTTCCCCGATACGTGAACACAGAACCTTACAATGAAATACAACTTCACGGATTCTGTGATGCTTCAGAAAAGGCTTATGGAGCAGTTCTCTATCTCCGAGTATACAAGAAACAAAATATTTATGTCAATCTTCTAGTAGCAAAAACGAGAGTAACACCATCCAAAGCCATCACCATACCAAGACTCGAGCTCTGCGGAGCATATTACTTTCCAAGTTGGTAAAAAAGTTTTTCCTTCCTTAGCCTCACCTGGGATCAAAACCTTTCTGTGGACAGACTCTACAATCGTTCTCTCATGGATGAAGCGTCACCCAAGTCAATTTAAAACATTTGTGTGTAATAGGATTTCCGAAATTCTGACAAACCTTGATTCACTTGAAATATCTTGGGGACACGTAAGTTCGGAGGAAAATCCAGCGGACTTAGCAAGTGGCTTCTCCAACCAAAGGAAGCGTGGCCCTCGCATATTCCTTCCAATCCGGAGCCTGATCAATTGGAACTCAAACCAGTAAAGGCACTGGTGGGACAAACCTCAGACCGAGACTCTTGTCATTTTACCGAAGTTTTACACAGATTCTCGTCTCTATCCCGTCTTCTTAGAGCTACAGAATCCCAGTTGGATTTCCACTGCCGAATTGGCTAAGTCCGGAACATTTTGGATAAAATACGAGCAGCAGAGATTCTTTGTAGAAGAAATAGCTGCGCTAACCTCTAATAAACCTCTTAATAAAAATAGTAAAATTATTTCTCTCAATCCCTTTTTGGATCATGAAGGTTTGCTAAGGGTAGGAGGCAGATTGCACCATTCTCTGCTCTCGTATTCGGAAAAACATCCTTTAATTCTTCACTCAGGAAGTTACTTTGCGCGATTGGTCGTCGACTATACGCACAAGCTTTGTTTACATGGTGGAACTACCCTAACTTTATCGGTAATCAGGAAAACATTTTGGATTCTAAATGGGAAGAAATTGGTGCAGCGTGTAATCGGGAAATGTATTCCTTGTTTCAAGGTTTCATGCCAGACGAAAAGTCAACTAATGGGATCCTTACCCCCACCGCGAGTACGACCGGCTCGTCCTTTTTCGAACGTTGGCCTGGACTACGCAGGGCCTTTTCAACTAAGAATCTCGCGGACGAGAGGAGGCAAGACTTATAAAGGCTACGTGGTCATTTTCATATGTTTATGCACGAAGGGAGTGCATATTGATGTGGTGAGTGACCTCACAACGGAGGCCTTCGTGGCGTGTTTAAAAAGATTCATATCTCGACGAGGAATGTGCAAACACATGTATTCAGATTGCGGGACTACCTTTATAGGAGCACGGAATCAACTTGATCGAGAAGTAAGAAACGCGTACATACAAGGGACCCGTCATTCATCTACATTGATGAGTATTCACGGAATGGAGTGGCACTTTATTCCTCCTGCCTCCCCTCATTTCGGCGGCCTCTGGGAGGCCGGAGTAAAATCTGTAAAATACCATTTAAAAAGAGTCATAGGAAACATCCCACTCACTTATGAAGAAATGCAGACGATTCTCACCCAGATTGAATCCTGTTTAAATTCAAGGCCATTATGCCCGCTTCATTATGACCCCAAAGACCTCGAGGTTCTTACCCCGGGTCATTTCTTAATAGGTGACTCACTTTTAGCTCCTCCTGAACCCGACTTAACGAGGGCAAATGTTAATGCGCTCACTAGATGGAATCTTCTTCAAAAGATAAAACAAAACTTTTGGCAGGCATGGAATAGAGAATATTTATCACGTTTACAGCAACGTCCAAAATGGCTAAGGACATCAAAAAACATTGAAATTGGTAACTTGGTCCTTATCAAAAACGAAAATCTCCCGTCCAATCAGTGGGCGTTGGGGAGAGTGGTCAACATCCATCCTGGCAGCGCTCATCTTGTTCGCGTTGTCACACTAAAAACTCAAAAGGGCGTATTAAAACGACCCATAACAAAGCTCTGCTTGCTACCGACAAATACGTGCAACAACAGTTCGACAAAAACGCAAGAATATAACGTGGAATTATATAGCCACTTGAAATTTGATATGTATTATAATAGTCCTCAACCTTATTCAAAGTATTTGCCAATCTTTCTCTTCTGCCTTATTCCCTTAGGGTTTAGTCTATGAATTTAAATATGTAAGTAAAAAAAAAATTGAAATTTAATTGAATTTAGTAAATATTGAAATGTGCAATTAGCAATAAGATCACTCAAGATATCTGGAATTTCTCGTACCTATCCCGTTCCTGACACGCACTCTAATGCCAGCAACACTGCCAAGGTGCCATTCAACATGCTGTCTCCCTGGCGGCAAGGAAACCAACAACTGTACGGTTACATAGGCATCGACAACGGCTGCCCCTCGCGAAGGACGACACCAGTACATCACCAGATCACCTGGACGATAACATCATATTACCTCCTTCATCAATTTTGAAATCTTGACGATTTCAAGGCGGGCCAGAATGTTCGAGTACCAAGCTCCGAGAGCCTCAGACAGTCAACCAGCTCTCTAGCACTCTCTCTAGGCTAATTGAGCTAGATAAGTGATTGCTGGTCAGCGACACCACCCACGCAGTCGAGCAGTCGGACCACAGCAAGTTTCGAGTTCGTTGGGTCTCTTCACGTCAGGAAATCTGCAGCCTCCAAGAATCTGCAAGTCAGTAAACCTGCAGCCACCAAAGTTTTGAATAAAGGACGGGCGATTGAACTTCGTAAATAGTGCATTTTTAATTACTTCCCAGGTTTCTCCCCTACCCAAACAACCTGTTTCCTATAGAAAATTTAAATACGAACATTTTCAGCCATAACGGGACTTACCTTATGGTAGGTATAGCCACTTTTCTCAGATAGGGCAAAACTACAATTTTTCTATCAACAGTACTTTCTTTATCAAATTTCAAGGAATACAACAATAAATATAATAATGCCATCAAAAACATAACTTGTAAAAAAAAACAAGTCTCGCAACTCAATTCTTCTACCGGAAAAAGTTGTGAGATCCATGTAATACGAAGTCCGTTAA
Source organism: Leptogaster cylindrica (assembly GCA_963082835.1). Lineage (NCBI taxonomy): Eukaryota > Metazoa > Arthropoda > Insecta > Diptera > Asilidae > Leptogaster > Leptogaster cylindrica. The sequence continues at coordinate 13,680,039 of OY720106.1, forward strand.
TTTATTCAGTCCCTACTTAAAGGATCTTCTGTATTAAGTTATTACGTAATTAGCAGACCTAACAAATTCTTCAAATTGAATGAAATTTGAAATATACCGTGTTTATACAATCCCGTTACTAAAAATTCAGGCTTCTAGTTTTATCCACAACGAAGTTATAGGGGGTCAAAAATGGCCTGAACTGTTTCGAGAAAAGGATGGTACGGCCGTGCCGCTTTTTGCTCGACTTGGCGGGGGCACTGCCGTGCCCCCTGATTCATTTATTTAAAATACTTTATTTAGTTTTAACGTTTATTTTCAAATTTCCAAAAATATACATTGTTCTATTCGTTTCGAGAATAGTGAGGAAAGTGGGTGGCTTCAACGACTTTTTTATAGTTTTTTGGATCCGTTTCGCGTATTATTGTCCAACAATAGTCAATAGTCGCCCATCATACCCTGGGGGCCTATTCTCGAAATCGCTCGTAACTTTACGAATACGTAAACTCACCATTTACGAATGGTTTTGATGTATGGTGTATTCTCGAGATTCGTATACGTAAACATTCGAATGAAAATCATTCGAAAAGATACGAATGGGTATTTGCATTCGTAAGTGTCATTTGACGTTAACAAAATTTTTCGCGGGGTAATTTTTGTGAGTGAATTTTGGGATTTTGTGAAGAATTTAAAAGAAATTTAATTAATTTGTCAAAAATGGTATTATAATTAAGAAAAAAAAAAGGTGCGAATATGTCGGCTGCGCAAAAGTTTTAATAAATTTTTTAGACGTGCATTCAAATTTAAAAATTGGCAAATTTGATGCGTCCAAGAATTATCGGCGTAATACGCCAAGCTTCACTTGAGACGGCAAACAAAATTACTGAAGCATCAGAAATTAAATTAACTTTGAAAAAAAGTTATTGTGAAAAAATCTGAGCTCCTTGAAGAAAAATTAAAAGCGCTTCTGAGAATTGCAGCAACAGAGGAGAGAAAAGCCAGTGCACTTGAAACAGCCGCTACTGCTTTAACGAATTTGCATGAGCACCAAATTCTGCGAATGAGATATTTACAGTGTAAATATATATATCTAAGATTAGAAAAAACGATAGATTATAAGATTTTATATTTACTATAATAAAAATTATAAAAATATGTACATTTGTCTTTAAAATTAAAAATCCATGCACACAAAAAACACAAGAATAAAGTTCATTTTAATAGAAGTGGGGTTTCTTCACTATTGACGCACAAATTCTTCTTCCTTCAGCAAGCAAAGGGTTTAAGTTAGTAGAAGGTATACTTTCTTCAGTTCTATCAGCTTCAAAAAGGCCATGAAATTTCTCGCGTTCTTTTTCTATTATTTACAATTCACGATAAACAGCGCAAAGTATAAACGAAATGATTTTTGAGATTTTACGAAAACCAGTTTTGACGTTTAACAATTTCACCACGCTCGCAATTCTATTCGAATGGTGAAAAAATATTCGAGTGATTTCGAGAATGCGTCTGACATAAACCATTCGAAAGAAAGTACTCGAAAAGTTACGTATGCGTAAAGTTACGAGTGATTTCGAGAATAGGCCCCCTGGTCCCAAAAGCCTTAGTATCTTCTTTCCAAAACTTCCACATCTTGGTGAAATCTTTCACCTTGATCATCGCTCTCAGCGCCCAAGTTCTCCGGAAAAAAAATCTAAATGTGAGTACAAGAAATGAATTTTCAGACATATTCGCTTTCATTGCACGATAGTTTTTCAAGAATGTTGCAATAATTTCCCGCTAATGAGGGTCTCTGTTTGTCGCCGCTGTAAGCGGGTAAAATATTTAAAAAAAAAAAAAATAACTTAAAAAATGGATATCACCACAGTGAACCAAAACGCGAAGAAACCCTCAAAGAGTATTGAAGTGGATGAGTAAAACAGTTCTCAAGGAGTTAAATGAGGACATCGTCAGTGGACTTTTTGACTTATCTTTTTCTGGCAAACTAGCGCGGAGGATCTTTGGGGCGAGTTTTATATTAAAAATGAGTTTATTTGCACTTGCAGAAAAATAAATCTTTTGTTCTTATCGGTGAAAACCATTCCGACCTTTTGTTTGTATTTTTTTTCATGTAATAAAAGGAAACTAGAACTGATGAGTGATGAAGCAATTCTTAAATGTGATATCCCAACAAAAACACTCCGTGTAAAAAAGGTGGCCAAGTCCCCTCAATCAATCGATCTTGCAAAAAGTTTCGCCATCTTATGTATTGAGATAAAAAGAGCCAAGTTCTTTAGCCAAACAAATTACTGAAATAAAAGGAGCCAAGTTCTTTGGCCAATGAAAGTACTGATATGAAAGTGGCCAAGTTCTTCATCTCATAAGCAAATTTTAACTTGGCCAGCGTTCCTTCTTCAAGTATACTTTCTATATTCTTAGTGAATGGAATATTTCCTATAGTTACCGTAATCTTTCACCTCTGCGAGATATATCAACATAATCGAAGGCTCCAATGAATTTAAGCTATTCTTCACGCTAAAAAAACTGGCCAAGTTAAAATTTGCTTATGAGATGAAGAACTTGGCCACTTTCATATCAGTACTTTCATTGGCCAAAGAACTTGGCTCCTTTTATTTCAGTAATTTGTTTGGCTAAAGAACTTGGCTCTTTTTATCTCAATACATAAGATGGCGAAACTTTTTGCAAGATCGATTGATTGAGGGGACTTGGCCACCTTTTTTACATGGAGTGTTTTTGTTCGGATCTCAATAATTTTTGTAGAAAAAAACTAAAAAAGAAATTAAGATTCGGAGTGATTTTTGATATCTTAGCCGTCGACTAAGAAAAGTGGGATGGACCGCGCTAACACTACTACCTGTAGGAGAATTAAATAGCAACTCGAGGTTAGATTAAGTTAATCTCAAAGTGTTTACACCACCAGTGACAAGCTTAACTCTGACATTTGCATGTCATCTTTGTTTACTTTATTTGACAGCAATGCAGAAATAATAGCTTTTTTCTTTCTTTTCTGCTTCAAACTTTCCATATTCACGAAAAAATATGTAAATATCAACAACTAGCCGGTCTACCCGGTTTCACCCGGTCGGTTGGTGGAATGATTGTTATTAATTATCGTGCCATTGATTCATCATCGTTTTACATTCTTATTGTTGTTCGCCTCTTTATCTATATTCATTGCTTCTTCTGTGCATGAAAACAGGACAAACCTTTCGTATTATAACAACAATATGAAGTATAATGAAGTATAATGTAATACGAAGAAAAAATTTTAAAACAAATTAGTTTCTTATTATTTAACTTCACATTTATACAGAACTTAGTTGATATAAGTAGACAGCCTGAATTTTCTATTTTGTGTAATAATTTAATTTAATTATTGGTCTACCAAATTTCACCCACGATGCCAAAGTGAATAAATATTCAGAGGACTTCCTTATAAACAATGTTTTTTGTTTTTTTATTGGGCGGCACTAATATTACCAGCCTCGTGGGCGGACTTACTCGTGAGCAAGCAACATAAAACTGACTGTGGGAGAAACAATCTTCCCTTAAATCTACGCCGGCATATTTTAAAGTTTGACCCTGAGACTTGTTAATCGTCAAGGCGAAACAAACTTTGATGGGAAATTGTAGTCTCTTAAAATTAAAGGAGTGGTCATTAGTGATTAGGTATTAAGGGAATACGTGGCACGACAGGAACGACAGTTTGAGGGACATATTCCCCGTCAACAAATAAAATTTCCTCAACCATTTTCTTACTGATTAGCACCAAGTCACTCACGCAAAGGATGCCAAATCCGCGGCTGTCGCCCACTTTACCCCTAGTTATTAGGCAGACACCACAGTCATAGATATATCATTCCACCATGCACGCAGTTATGTTCGCCCGTTCGCCGTCAGCCGTGTGCATGCCGCTGGCCCGCATCTTCTCAGTGAGGGATCGTTCTCGCCTACGAAGATCCGCACAAAGAAGAGACGTGGAAAAGAATTTCTGTGACGTCATGTTAAAGGAATTTCCGTTATTCACCCCTTTAGGAGCGGAATTTTGAAAAATCCTTTCTTAGCGGATATCTAAGTCATTAAAGGAATGCACTGTAAAATTTTCAGCTCTTTAGGTCCAGCGGTTTGGCCTGTGCGTTATCTGTCAGTCACGCATGGTTCTTACTGTTTTATAGGTAAAGATGTACGCAGCAAACTGTCTTTAATCTTGAATTTCAAATCTTGACAGCAGTCACAAAAGTCCGATTTATCAAACAGCTGTTTGCTGAATTGCGCTGAATCGTTCGGGTCCGGGTTCGTGCTTTGAATTGAGGAGATTAAGTGCGAGGCGTATAAGGGTTCCCCGATACGTGAACACAGAACCTTACAATGAAATACAACTTCACGGATTCTGTGATGCTTCAGAAAAGGCTTATGGAGCAGTTCTCTATCTCCGAGTATACAAGAAACAAAATATTTATGTCAATCTTCTAGTAGCAAAAACGAGAGTAACACCATCCAAAGCCATCACCATACCAAGACTCGAGCTCTGCGGAGCATATTACTTTCCAAGTTGGTAAAAAAGTTTTTCCTTCCTTAGCCTCACCTGGGATCAAAACCTTTCTGTGGACAGACTCTACAATCGTTCTCTCATGGATGAAGCGTCACCCAAGTCAATTTAAAACATTTGTGTGTAATAGGATTTCCGAAATTCTGACAAACCTTGATTCACTTGAAATATCTTGGGGACACGTAAGTTCGGAGGAAAATCCAGCGGACTTAGCAAGTGGCTTCTCCAACCAAAGGAAGCGTGGCCCTCGCATATTCCTTCCAATCCGGAGCCTGATCAATTGGAACTCAAACCAGTAAAGGCACTGGTGGGACAAACCTCAGACCGAGACTCCTGTCATTTTACCGAAGTTTTACACAGATTCTCGTCTCTATCCCGTCTTCTTAGAGCTACAGAATCCCAGTTGGATTTCCACTGCCGAATTGGCTAAGTCCGGAACATTTTGGATAAAATACGAGCAGCAGAGATTCTTTGTAGAAGAAATAGCTGCGCTAACCTCTAATAAACCTCTTAATAAAAATAGTAAAATTATTTCTCTCAATCCCTTTTTGGATCATGAAGGTTTGCTAAGGGTAGGAGGCAGATTGCACCATTCTCTGCTCTCGTATTCGGAAAAACATCCTTTAATTCTTCACTCAGGAAGTTACTTTGCGCGATTGGTCGTCGACTATACGCACAAGCTTTGTTTACATGGTGGAACTACCCTAACTTTATCGGTAATCAGGAAAACATTTTGGATTCTAAATGGGAAGAAATTGGTGCAGCGTGTAATCGGGAAATGTATTCCTTGTTTCAAGGTTTCATGCCAGACGAAAAGTCAACTAATGGGATCCTTACCCCCACCGCGAGTACGACCGGCTCGTCCTTTTTCGAACGTTGGCCTGGACTACGCAGGGCCTTTTCAACTAAGAATCTCGCGGACGAGAGGAGGCAAGACTTATAAAGGCTACGTGGTCATTTTCATATGTTTATGCACGAAGGGAGTGCATATTGATGTGGTGAGTGACCTCACAACGGAGGCCTTCGTGGCGTGTTTAAAAAGATTCATATCTCGACGAGGAATGTGCAAACACATGTATTCAGATTGCGGGACTACCTTTATAGGAGCACGGAATCAACTTGACCGAGAAGTAAGAAACGCGTACATACAAGGGACCCGTCATTCATCTACATTGATGAGTATTCACGGAATGGAGTGGCACTTTATTCCTCCTGCCTCCCCTCATTTCGGCGGCCTCTGGGAGGCCGGAGTAAAATCTGTAAAATACCATTTAAAAAGAGTCATAGGAAACATCCCACTCACTTATGAAGAAATGCAGACGATTCTCACCCAGATTGAATCCTGTTTAAATTCAAGGCCATTATGCCCGCTTCATTATGACCCCAAAGACCTCGAGGTTCTTACCCCGGGTCATTTCTTAATAGGTGACTCACTTTTAGCTCCTCCTGAACCCGACTTAACGAGGGCAAATGTTAATGCGCTCACTAGATGGAATCTTCTTCAAAAGATAAAACAAAACTTTTGGCAGGCATGGAATAGAGAATATTTATCACGTTTACAGCAACGTCCAAAATGGCTAAGGACATCAAAAAACATTGAAATTGGTAACTTGGTCCTTATCAAAAACGAAAATCTCCCGTCCAATCAGTGGGCGTTGGGGAGAGTGGTCAACATCCATCCTGGCAGCGCTCATCTTGTTCGCGTTGTCACACTAAAAACTCAAAAGGGCGTATTAAAACGACCCATAACAAAGCTCTGCTTGCTACCGACAAATACGTGCAACAACAGTTCGACAAAAACGCAAGAATATAACGTGGAATTATATAGCCACTTGAAATTTGATATGTATTATAATAGTCCTCAACCTTATTCAAAGTATTTGCCAATCTTTCTCTTCTGCCTTATTCCCTTAGGGTTTAGTCTATGAATTTAAATATGTAAGTAAAAAAAAAATTGAAATTTAATTGAATTTAGTAAATATTGAAATGTGCAATTAGCAATAAGATCACTCAAGATATCTGGAATTTCTCGTATCTATCCCGTTCCTGACACGCACTCTAATGCCAGCAACACTGCCAAGGTGCCATTCAACATGCTGTCTCCCTGGCGGCAAGGAAACCAACAACTGTACGGTTACATAGGCATCGACAACGGCTGCCCCTCGCGAAGGACGACACCAGTACATCACCAGATCACCTGGACGATAACATCATATTACCTCCTTCATCAATTTTGAAATCTTGACGATTTCAAGGCGGGCCAGAATGTTCGAGTACCAAGCTCCGAGAGCCTCAGACAGTCAACCAGCTCTCTAGCACTCTCTCTAGGCTAATTGAGCTAGATAAGTGATTGCTGGTCAGCGACACCACCCACGCAGTCGAGCAGTCGGACCACAGCAAGTTTCGAGTTCGTTGGGTCTCTTCACGTCAGGAAATCTGCAGCCTCCAAGAATCTGCAAGTCAGTAAACCTGCAGCCACCAAAGTTTTGAATAAAGGACGGGCGATTGAACTTCGTAAATAGTGCATTTTTAATTACTTCCCAGGTTTCTCCCCTACCCAAACAACCTGTTTCCTATAGAAAATTTAAATACGAACATTTTCAGCCATAACGGGACTTACCTTATGGTAGGTATAGCCACTTTTCTCAGATAGGGCAAAACTACAATTTTTCTATCAACAGTACTTTCTTTATCAAATTTCAAGGAATACAACAATAAATATAATAATGCCATCAAAAACATAACTTGTAAAAAAAAACAAGTCTCGCAACTCAATTCTTCTACCGGAAAAAGTTGTGAGATCCATGTAATACGAAGTCCGTTAATTTATTCAGTCCCTACTTAAAGGATCTTCTGTATTAAGTTATTACGTAATTAGCAGACCTAACAAATTCTTCAAATTGAATGAAATTTGAAATATACCGTGTTTATACAATCCCGTTACTAAAAATTCAGGCTTCTAGTTTTATCCACAACGAAGTTATAGGGGGTCAAAAATGGCCTGAACTGTTTCGAGAAAAGGATGGTACGGCCGTGCCGCTTTTTGCTCGACTTGGCGGGGGCACTGCCGTGCCCCCTGATTCATTTATTTAAAATACTTTATTTAGTTTTAACGTTTATTTTCAAATTTCCAAAAATATACATTGTTCTATTCGTTTCGAGAATAGTGAGGAAAGTGGGTGGCTTCAACGACTTTTTTATAGTTTTTTGGATCCGTTTCGCGTATTATTGTCCAACAATAGTCAATAGTCGCCCATCATACCCTGGGGGCCTATTCTCGAAATCGCTCGTAACTTTACGAATACGTAAACTCACCATTTACGAATGGTTTTGATGTATGGTGTATTCTCGAGATTCGTATACGTAAACATTCGAATGAAAATCATTCGAAAAGATACGAATGGGTATTTGCATTCGTAAGTGTCATTTGACGTTAACAAAATTTTACGCGGGGTAATTTTTGTGAGTGAATTTTGGGATTTTGTGAAGAATTTAAAAGAAATTTAATTAATTTGTCAAAAATGGTATTATAATTAAGAAAAAAAAAAGGTGCGAATATGTCGGCTGCGCAAAAGTTTTAATAAATTTTTTAGACGTGCATTCAAATTTAAAAATTGGCAAATTTGATGCGTCCAAGAATTATCGGCGTAATACGCCAAGCTTCACTTGAGACGGCAAACAAAATTACTGAAGCATCAGAAATTAAATTAACTTTGAAAAAAAGTTATTGTGAAAAAATCTGAGCTCCTTGAAGAAAAATTAAAAGCGCTTCTGAGAATTGCAGCAACAGAGGAGAGAAAAGCCAGTGCACTTGAAACAGCCGCTACTGCTTTAACGAATTTGCATGAGCACCAAATTCTGCGAATGAGATATTTACAGTGTAAATATATATATCTAAGATTAGAAAAAACGATAGATTATAAGATTTTATATTTACTATAATAAAAATTATAAAAATATGTACATTTGTCTTTAAAATTAAAAATCCATGCACACAAAAAACACAAGAATAAAGTTCATTTTAATAGAAGTGGGGTTTCTTCACTATTGACGCACAAATTCTTCTTCCTTCAGCAAGCAAAGGGTTTAAGTTAGTAGAAGGTATACTTTCTTCAGTTCTATCAGCTTCAAAAAGGCCATGAAATTTCTCGCGTTCTTTTTCTATTATTTACAATTCACGATAAACAGCGCAAAGTATAAACGAAATGATTTTTGAGATTTTACGAAAACCAGTTTTGACGTTTAACAATTTCACCACGCTCGCAATTCTATTCGAATGGTGAAAAAATATTCGAGTGATTTCGAGAATGCGTCTGACATAAACCATTCGAAAGAAAGTACTCGAAAAGTTACGTATGCGTAAAGTTACGAGTGATTTCGAGAATAGGCCCCCTGGTCCCAAAAGCCTTAGTATCTTCTTTCCAAAACTTCCACATCTTGGTGAAATCTTTCACCTTGATCATCGCTCTCAGCGCCCAAGTTCTCCGGAAAAAAAATCTAAATGTGAGTGCAAGAAATGAATTTTCAGACATATTCGCTTTCATTGCACGATAGTTTTTCAAGAATGTTGCAATAATTTCCCGCTAATGAGGGTCTCTGTTTGTCGCCGCTGTAAGCGGGTAAAATATTTAAAAAAAAAAAAAATAACTTAAAAAATGGATATCACCACAGTGAACCAAAACGCGAAGAAACCCTCAAAGAGTATTGAAGTGGATGAGTAAAACAGTTCTCAAGGAGTTAAATGAGGACATCGTCAGTGGACTTTTTGACTTATCTTTTTCTGGCAAACTAGCGCGGAGGATCTTTGGGGCGAGTTTTATATTAAAAATGAGTTTATTTGCACTTGCAGAAAAATAAATCTTTTGTTCTTATCGGTGAAAACCATTCCGACCTTTTGTTTGTATTTTTTTTCATGTAATAAAAGGAAACTAGAACTGATGAGTGATGAAGCAATTCTTAAATGTGATATCCCAACAAAAACACTCCGTGTAAAAAAGGTGGCCAAGTCCCCTCAATCAATCGATCTTGCAAAAAGTTTCGCCATCTTATGTATTGAGATAAAAAGAGCCAAGTTCTTTAGCCAAACAAATTACTGAAATAAAAGGAGCCAAGTTCTTTGGCCAATGAAAGTACTGATATGAAAGTGGCCAAGTTCTTCATCTCATAAGCAAATTTTAACTTGGCCAGCGTTCCTTCTTCAAGTATACTTTCTATATTCTTAGTGAATGGAATATTTCCTATAGTTACCGTAATCTTTCACCTCTGCGAGATATATCAACATAATCGAAGGCTCCAATGAATTTAAGCTATTCTTCACGCTAAAAAAACTGGCCAAGTTAAAATTTGCTTATGAGATGAAGAACTTGGCCACTTTCATATCAGTACTTTCATTGGCCAAAGAACTTGGCTCCTTTTATTTCAGTAATTTGTTTGGCTAAAGAACTTGGCTCTTTTTATCTCAATACATAAGATGGCGAAACTTTTTGCAAGATCGATTGATTGAGGGGACTTGGCCACCTTTTTTACATGGAGTGTTTTTGTTCGGATCTCAATAATTTTTGTAGAAAAAAACTAAAAAAGAAATTAAGATTCGGAGTGATTTTTGATATCTTAGCCGTCGACTAAGAAAAGTGGGATGGACCGCGCTAACACTACTACCTGTAGGAGAATTAAATAGCAACTCGAGGTTAGATTAAGTTAATCTCAAAGTGTTTACACCACCAGTGACAAGCTTAACTCTGACATTTGCATGTCATCTTTGTTTACTTTATTTGACAGCAATGCAGAAATAATAGCTTTTTTCTTTCTTTTCTGCTTCAAACTTTCCATATTCACGAAAAAATATGTAAATATCAACAACTAGCCGGTCTACCCGGTTTCACCCGGTCGGTTGGTGGAATGATTGTTATTAATTATCGTGCCATTGATTCATCATCGTTTTACATTCTTATTGTTGTTCGCCTCTTTATCTATATTCATTGCTTCTTCTGTGCATGAAAACAGGACAAACCTTTCGTATTATAACAACAATATGAAGTATAATGAAGTATAATGTAATACGAAGAAAAAATTTTAAAACAAATTAGTTACTTATTATTTAACTTCACATTTATACAGAACTTAGTTGATATAAGTAGACAGCCTGAATTTTCTATTTTGTGTAATAATTTAATTTAATTATTGGTCTACCAAATTTCACCCACGATGCCAAAGTGAATAAATATTCAGAGGACTTCCTTATAAACAATGTTTTTTGTTTTTTTATTGGGCGGCACTAATATTACCAGCCTCGTGGGCGGACTTACTCGTGAGCAAGCAACATAAAACTGACTGTGGGAGAAACAATCTTCCCTTAAATCTACGCCGGCATATTTTAAAGTTTGACTCTGAGACTTGTTAATCGTCAAGGCGAAACAAACTTTGATGGGAAATTGTAGTCTCTTAAAATTAAAGGAGTGGTCATTAGTGATTAGGTATTAAGGGAATACGTGGCACGACAGGAACGACAGTTTGAGGGACATATTCCCCGTCAACAAATAAAATTTCCTCAACCATTTTCTTACTGATTAGCACCAAGTCACTCACGCAAAGGATGCCAAATCCGCGGCTGTCGCCCACTTTACCCCTAGTTATTAGGCAGACACCACAGTCATAGATATATCATTCCACCATGCACGCAGTTATGTTCGCCCGTTCGCCGTCAGCCGTGTGCATGCCGCTGGCCCGCATCTTCTCAGTGAGGGATCGTTCTCGCCTACGAAGATCCGCACAAAGAAGAGACGTGGAAAAGAATTTCTGTGACGTCATGTTAAAGGAATTTCCGTTATTCACCCCTTTAGGAGCGGAATTTTGAAAAATCCTTTCTTAGCGGATATCTAAGTCATTAAAGGAATGCACTGTAAAATTTTCAGCTCTTTAGGTCCAGCGGTTTGGCCTGTGCGTTATCTGTCAGTCACGCACGGTTCTTACTGTTTTATAGGTAAAGATGTACGCAGCAAACTGTCTTTAATCTTGAATTTCAAATCTTGACAGCAGTCACAAAAGTCCGATTTATCAAACAGCTGTTTGCTGAATTGCGCTGAATCGTTCGGGTCCGGGTTCGTGCTTTGAATTGAGGAGATTAAGTGCGAGGCGTATAAGGGTTCCCCGATACGTGAACACAGAACCTTACAATGAAATACAACTTCACGGATTCTGTGATGCTTCAGAAAAGGCTTATGGAGCAGTTCTCTATCTCCGAGTATACAACAAACAAAATATTTATGTCAATCTTCTAGTAGCAAAAACGAGAGTAACACCATCCAAAGCCATCACCATACCAAGACTCGAGCTCTGCGGAGCATATTACTTTCCAAGTTGGTAAAAAAGTTTCTTCCTTCCTTAGCCTCACCTGGGATCAAAACCTTTCTGTGGACAGACTCTACAATCGTTCTCTCATGGATGAAGCGTCACCCAAGTCAATTTAAAACATTTGTGTGTAATAGGATTTCCGAAATTCTGACAAACCTTGATTCACTTGAAATATCTTGGGGACACGTAAGTTCGGAGGAAAATCCAGCGGACTTAGCAAGTGGCTTCTCCAACCAAAGGAAGCGTGGCCCTCGCATATTCCTTCCAATCCGGAGCCTGATCAATTGGAACTCAAACCAGTAAAGGCACTGGTGGGACAAACCTCAGACCGAGACTCTTGTCGTTTTACCGAAGTTTTACACAGATTCTCGTCTCTATCTCGTCTTCTTAGAGCTACAGAATCCCAGTTGGATTTCCACTGCCGAATTGGCTAAGTCCGGAACATTTTGGATAAAATACGAGCAGCAGAGATTCTTTGTAGAAGAAATAGCTGCGCTAACCTCTAATAAACCTCTTAATAAAAATAGTAAAATTATTTCTCTCAATCCCTTTTTGGATCATGAAGGTTTGCTAAGGGTAGGAGGCAGATTGCACCATTCTCTGCTCTCGTATTCGGAAAAACATCCTTTAATTCTTCACTCAGGAAGTTACTTTGCGCGATTGGTCGTCGACTATACGCACAAGCTTTGTTTACATGGTGGAACTACCCTAACTTTATCGGTAATCAGGAAAACATTTTGGATTCTAAATGGGAAGAAATTGGTGCAGCGTGTAATCGGGAAATGTATTCCTTGTTTCAAGGTTTCATGCCAGACGAAAAGTCAACTAATGGGATCCTTACCCCCACCGCGAGTACGACCGGGTCGTCCTTTTTCGAACGTTGGCCTGGACTACGCAGGGCCTTTTCAACTAAGAATCTCGCGGACGAGAGGAGGCAAGACTTATAAAGGCTACGTGGTCATTTTCATATGTTTATGCACGAAGGGAGTGCATATTGATGTGGTGAGTGACCTCACAACGGAGGCCTTCGTGGCGTGTTTAAAAAGATTCATATCTCGACGAGGAATGTGCAAACACATGTATTCAGATTGCGGGACTACCTTTATAGGAGCACGGAATCAACTTGACCGAGAAGTAAGAAACGCGTACATACAAGGGACCCGTCATTCATCTACATTGATGAGTATTCACGGAATGGAGTGGCACTTTATTCCTCCTGCCTCCCCTCATTTCGGCGGCCTCTGGGAGGCCGGAGTAAAATCTGTAAAATACCATTTAAAAAGAGTCATAGGAAACATCCCACTCACTTATGAAGAAATGCAGACGATTCTCACCCAGATTGAATCCTGTTTAAATTCAAGGCCATTATGCCCGCTTCATTATGACCCCAAAGACCTCGAGGTTCTTACCCCGGGTCATTTCTTAATAGGTGACTCACTTTTAGCTCCTCCTGAACCCGACTTAACGAGGGCAAATGTTAATGCGCTCACTAGATGGAATCTTCTTCAAAAGATAAAACAAAACTTTTGGCAGGCATGGAATAGAGAATATTTATCACGTTTACAGCAACGTCCAAAATGGCTAAGGACATCAAAAAACATTGAAATTGGTAACTTGGTCCTTATCAAAAACGAAAATCTCCCGTCCAATCAGTGGGCGTTGGGGAGAGTGGTCAACATCCATCCTGGCAGCGCTCATCTTGTTCGCGTTGTCACACTAAAAACTCAAAAGGGCGTATTAAAACGACCCATAACAAAGCTCTGCTTGCTACCGACAAATACGTGCAACAACAGTTCGACAAAAACGCAAGAATATAACGTGGAATTATATAGCCACTTGAAATTTGATATGTATTATAATAGTCCTCAACCTTATTCAAAGTATTTGCCAATCTTTCTCTTCTGCCTTATTCCCTTAGGGTTTAGTCTATGAATTTAAATATGTAAGTAAAAAAAAAATTGAAATTTAATTGAATTTAGTAAATATTGAAATGTGCAATTAGCAATAAGATCACTCAAGATATCTGGAATTTCTCGTACCTATCCCGTTCCTGACACGCAAGGAAACCAACAACTGTACGGTTACATAGGCATCGACAACGGCTGCCCCTCGCGAAGGACGACACCAGTACATCACCAGATCACCTGGACGATAACATCATATTACCTCCTTCATCAATTTTGAAATCTTGACGATTTCAAGGCGGGCCAGAATGTTCGAGTACCAAGACTCCGAGAGCATCAGACAGTCAACCAGCTCTCTAGCACTCTCTCTAGGCTAATTGAGCTAGATAAGTGATTGCTGGTCAGCGACACCACCCACGCAGTCGAGCAGTCGGACCACAGCAAGTTTCGAGTTCGTTGGGTCTCTTCACGTCAGGAAATCTGCAGCCTCCAAGAATCTGCAAGTCAGTAAACCTGCAGCCACCAAAGTTTTGAATAAAGGACGGGCGATTGAACTTCGTAAATAGTGCATTTTTAATTACTTCCCAGGTTTCTCCCCTACCCAAACAACCTGTTTCCTATAGAAAATTTAAATACGAACATTTTCAGCCATAACGGGACTTACCTTATGGTAGGTATAGCCACTTTTCTCAGATAGGGCAAAACTACAATTTTTCTATCAACAGTACTTTCTTTATCAAATTTCAAGGAATACAACAATAAATATAATAATGCCATCAAAAACATAACTTGTAAAAAAAAAACAAGTCTCGCAACTCAATTCTTCTACCGGAAAAAGTTGTGAGATCCATGTAATACGAAGTCCGTTAATTTATTCAGTCCCTACTTAAAGGATCTTCTGTATTAAGTTATTACGTAATTAGCAGACCTAACAAATTCTTCAAATTGAATGAAATTTGAAATATACCGTGTTTATACAATCCCGTTACTAAAAATTCAGGCTTCTAGTTTTATCCACAACGAAGTTATAGGAGGTCAAAAATGGCCTGAACTGTTTCGAGAAAAGGATGGTACGGCCGTGCCGCTTTTTGCTCGACTTGGCGGGGGCACTACCGTGCCCCCTGATTCATTTATTTAAAATACTTTATTTAGTTTTAACGTTTATTTTCAAATTTCCAAAAATATACATTGTTCTATTCGTTTCGAGAATAGTGAGGAAAGTGGGTGGCTTCAACGACTTTTTTATAGTTTTTTGGATCCGTTTCGCGTATTATTGTCCAACAATAGTCAATAGTCGCCCATCATACCCTGGTCCCAAAAGCCTTAGTATCTTCTTTCCAAAACTTCCACATCTTGGTGAAATCTTTCACCTTGATCATCGCTCTCAGCGCCCAAGTTCTCCGGAAAAAAAATCTAAATGTGAGTACAAGAAATGAATTTTCAGACATATTCGCTTTCATTGCACGATAGTTTTTCAAGAATGTTGCAATAATTTCCCGCTAATGAGGGTCTCTGTTTGTCGCCGCTGTAAGCGGGTAAAATATTTAAAAAAAAAAAAAATAACTTAAAAAATGGATATCACCACAGTGAACCAAAACGCGAAGAAACCCTCAAAGAGTATTGAAGTGGATGAGTAAAACAGTTCTCAAGGAGTTAAATGAGGACATCGTCAGTGGACTTTTTGACTTATCTTTTTCTGGCAAACTAGCACGGAGGATCTTTGGGGCGAGTTTTATATTAAAAATGAGTTTATTTGCACTTGCAGAAAAATAAATCTTTTGTTCTTATCGGTGAAAACCATTCCGACCTTTTGTTTGTATTTTTTTTTCAAGTAATAAAAGGAAACTAGAACTGATGAGTGATGAAGCAATTCTTAAATGTGATATCCCAACAAAAACACTCCGTGTAAAAAAGGTGGCCAAGTCCCCTCAATCAATCGATCTTGCAAAAAGTTTCGCCATCTTATGTATTGAGATAAAAAGAGCCAAGTTCTTTAGCCAAACAAATTACTGAAATAAAAGGAGCCAAGTTCTTTGGCCAATGAAAGTACTGATATGAAAGTGGCCAAGTTCTTCATCTCATAAGCAAATTTTAACTTGGCCAGCGTTCCTTCTTCAAGTATACTTTCTATATTCTTAGTGAATGGAATATTTCCTATAGTTACCGTAATCTTTCACCTCTGCGAGATATATCAACATAATCGAAGGCTCCAATGAATTTAAGCTATTCTTCACGCTAAAAAAACTGGCCAAGTTAAAATTTGCTTATGAGATGAAGAACTTGGCCACTTTCATATCAGTACTTTCATTGGCCAAAGAACTTGGCTCCTTTTATTTCAGTAATTTGTTTGGCTAAAGAACTTGGCTCTTTTTATCTCAATACATAAGATGGCGAAACTTTTTGCAAGATCGATTGATTGAGGGGACTTGGCCACCTTTTTTACATGGAGTGTTTTTGTTCGGATCTCAATAATTTTTGTAGAAAAAAACTAAAAAAGAAATTAAGATTCGGAGTGATTTTTGATATCTTAGCCGTCGACTAAGAAAAGTGGGATGGACCGCGCTAACACTACTACCTGTAGGAGAATTAAATAGCAACTCGAGGTTAGATTAAGTTAATCTCAAAGTGTTTACACCACCAGTGACAAGCTTAACTCTGACATTTGCATGTCATCTTTGTTTACTTTATTTGACAGCAATGCAGAAATAATAGCTTTTTTCTTTCTTTTCTGCTTCAAACTTTCCATATTCACGAAAAAATATGTAAATATCAACAATGTACGCAGCAAACTGTCTTTAATCTTGAATTTCAAATCTTGACAGCAGTCACAAAAGTCCGATTTATCAAACAGCTGTTTGCTGAATTGCGCTGAATCGTTCGGGTCCGGGTTCGTGCTTTGAATTGAGGAGATTAAGTGCGAGGTTTCATTCTAATCTGGTGAGCGAGGAGGTTACGATTTGTATGGGAAATCTCGTGATTAAGTACCTGGTTATACGGCGTTTACACCGACGAAGTTACGTCGCTTTTCGTGGTTTCGGGGGTAACCAGGTACTTAATCACGAGATTTCCCATACAAATCGTTACGCTCCTCGCTCACCAGATTAGAATGAAACCTCGCACTTAATCTCCTCAATTCAATGCACGAACCCGGACCCGAACGATTCAGCGCAATTCAGCAAACAGCTGTTTGATAAATCGGACTTTTGTGACTGCTGTCAAGATTTGAAATTCAAGATTAAAGACAGTTTGCTGCGTACATAGTTGATATTTAGATATTTTTTCGTGAACATGGAAAGTTTGAAGCAGAAAAGAAAGAAAAAAGCTATTATTTCTGCTTTGCTGTCAAATAGAGTAAACAAAGATGACATGCAAATGTCAGAGTTAAGCTTGTCACTGGTGGTGTAAACACTTTGAGATTAACTTAATCTAACCTCGAGTTAGTCTCCAGTGTAAACGCCGTATTACCCCCGAAACCTCGAAAAGCGACGTAACCTCGTCGGTGTAAACGCCGTATAAGGGTTCCCCGATACGTGAACACAGAACCTTACAATGAAATACAACTTCACGGATTCTGTGATGCTTCAGAAAAGGCTTATGGAGCAGTTCTCTATCTCCGAGTATACAAGAAACAAAATATTTATGTCAATCTTCTAGTAGCAAAAACGAGAGTAACACCATCCAAAGCCATCACCATACCAAGACTCGAGCTCTGCGGAGCATATTACTTTCCAAGTTGGTAAAAAAGTTTTTCCTTCCTTAGCCTCACCTGGGATCAAAACCTTTCTGTGGACAGACTCTACAATCGTTCTCTCATGGATGAAGCGTCACCCAAGTCAATTTAAAACATTTGTGTGTAATAGGATTTCCGAAATTCTGACAAACCTTGATTCACTTGAAATATCTTGGGGACACGTAAGTTCGGAGGAAAATCCAGCGGACTTAGCAAGTGGCTTCTCCAACCAAAGGAAGCGTGGCCCTCGCATATTCCTTCCAATCCGGAGCCTGATCAATTGGAACTCAAACCAGTAAAGGCACTGGTGGGACAAACCTCAGACCGAGACTCTTGTCGTTTTACCGAAGTTTTACACAGATTCTCGTCTCTATCTCGTCTTCTTAGAGCTACAGAATCCCAGTTGGATTTCCACTGCCGAATTGGCTAAGTCCGGAACATTTTGGATAAAATACGAGCAGCAGAGATTCTTTGTAGAAGAAATAGCTGCGCTAACCTCTAATAAACCTCTTAATAAAAATAGTAAAATTATTTCTCTCAATCCCTTTTTGGATCATGAAGGTTTGCTAAGGGTAGGAGGCAGATTGCACCATTCTCTGCTCTCGTATTCGGAAAAACATCCTTTAATTCTTCACTCAGGAAGTTACTTTGCGCGATTGGTCGTCGACTATACGCACAAGCTTTGTTTACATGGTGGAACTACCCTAACTTTATCGGTAATCAGGAAAACATTTTGGATTCTAAATGGGAAGAAATTGGTGCAGCGTGTAATCGGGAAATGTATTCCTTGTTTCAAGGTTTCATGCCAGACGAAAAGTCAACTAATGGGATCCTTACCCCCACCGCGAGTACGACCGGCTCGTCCTTTTTCGAACGTTGGCCTGGACTACGCAGGGCCTTTTCAACTAAGAATCTCGCGGACGAGAGGAGGCAAGACTTATAAAGGCTACGTGGTCATTTTCATATGTTTATGCACGAAGGGAGTGCATATTGATGTGGTGAGTGACCTCACAACGGAGGCCTTCGTGGCGTGTTTAAAAAGATTCATATCTCGACGAGGAATGTGCAAACACATGTATTCAGATTGCGGGACTACCTTTATAGGAGCACGGAATCAACTTGACCGAGAAGTAAGAAACGCGTACATACAAGGGACCCGTCATTCATCTACATTGATGAGTATTCACGGAATGGAGTGGCACTTTATTCCTCCTGCCTCCCCTCATTTCGGCGGCCTCTGGGAGGCCGGAGTAAAATCTGTAAAATACCATTTAAAAAGAGTCATAGGAAACATCCCACTCACTTATGAAGAAATGCAGACGATTCTCACCCAGATTGAATCCTGTTTAAATTCAAGGCCATTATGCCCGCTTCATTATGACCCCAAAGACCTCGAGGTTCTTACCCCGGGTCATTTCTTAATAGGTGACTCACTTTTAGCTCCTCCTGAACCCGACTTAACGAGGGCAAATGTTAATGCGCTCACTAGATGGAATCTTCTTCAAAAGATAAAACAAAACTTTTGGCAGGCATGGAATAGAGAATATTTATCACGTTTACAGCAACGTCCAAAATGGCTAAGGACATCAAAAAACATTGAAATTGGTAACTTGGTCCTTATCAAAAACGAAAATCTCCCGTCCAATCAGTGGGCGTTGGGGAGAGTGGTCAACATCCATCCTGGCAGCGCTCATCTTGTTCGCGTTGTCACACTAAAAACTCAAAAGGGCGTATTAAAACGACCCATAACAAAGCTCTGCTTGCTACCGACAAATACGTGCAACAACAGTTCGACAAAAACGCAAGAATATAACGTGGAATTATATAGCCACTTGAAATTTGATATGTATTATAATAGTCCTCAACCTTATTCAAAGTATTTGCCAATCTTTCTCTTCTGCCTTATTCCCTTAGGGTTTAGTCTATGAATTTAAATATGTAAGTAAAAAAAAAAATTGAAATTTAATTGAATTTAGTAAATATTGAAATGTGCAATTAGCAATAAGATCACTCAAGATATCTGGAATTTCTCGTACCTATCCCGTTCCTGACACGCACTCTAATGCCAGCAACACTGCCAAGGTGCCATTCAACATGCTGTCTCCCTGGCGGCAAGGAAACCAACAACTGTACGGTTACATAGGCATCGACAACGGCTGCCCCTCGCGAAGGACGACACCAATACATCACCAGATCACCTGGACGATAACATCATATTACCTCCTTCATCAATTTTGAAATCTTGACGATTTCAAGGCGGGCCAGAATGTTCGAGTACCAAGACTCCGAGAGCCTCAGACAGTCAATCAGCTCTCTAGCACTCTCTCTAGGCTAATTGAGCTAGATAAGTGATTGCTGGTCAGCGACACCACCCACGCAGTCGAGCAGTCGGACCACAGCAAGTTTCGAGTTCGTTGGGTCTCTTCACGTCAGGAAATCTGCAGCCTCCAAGAATCTGCAAGTCAGTAAACCTGCAGCCACCAAAGTTTTGAATAAAGGACGGGCGATTGAACTTCGTAAATAGTGCATTTTTAATTACTTCCCAGGTTTCTCCCCTACCCAAACAACCTGTTTCCTATAGAAAATTTAAATACGAACATTTTCAGCCATAACGGGACTTACCTTATGGTAGGTATAGCCACTTTTCTCAGATAGGGCAAAACTACAATTTTTCTATCAACAGTACTTTCTTTATCAAATTTCAAGGAATACAACAATAAATATAATAATGCCATCAAAAACATAACTTGTAAAAAAAAACAAGTCTCGCAACTCAATTCTTCTACCGGAAAAAGTTGTGAGATCCATGTAATACGAAGTCCGTTAATTTATTCAGTCCCTACTTAAAGAATCTTCTGTATTAAGTTATTACGTAATTAGCAGACCTAACAAATTCTTCAAATTGAATGAAATTTGAAATATACCGTGTTTATACAATCCCGTTACTAAAAATTCAGGCTTCTAGTTTTATCCACAACGAAGTTATAGGAGGTCAAAAATGGCCTGAACTGTTTCGAGAAAAGGATGGTACGGCCGTGCCGCTTTTTGCTCGACTTGGCGGGGGCACTGCCGTGCCCCTGATTCATTTATTTAAAATACTTTATTTAGTTTTAACGTTTATTTTCAAATTTCCAAAAATATACATTGTTCTATTCGTTTCGAGAATAGTGAGGAAAGTGGGTGGCTTCAACGACTTTTTTATAGTTTTTTGGATCCGTTTCGCGTATTATTGTCCAACAATAGTCAATAGTCGCCCATCATACCCTGGGGGCCTATTCTCGAAATCGCTCGTAACTTTACGAATACGTAAACTCACCATTTACGAATGGTTTTGATGTATGGTGTATTCTCGAGATTCGTATACGTAAACATTCGAATGAAAATCATTCGAAAAGATACGAATGGGTATTTGCATTCGTAAGTGTCATTTGACGTTAACAAAATTTTTCGCGGGGTAATTTTTGTGAGTGAATTTTGGGATTTTGTGAAGAATTTAAAAGAAATTTAATTAATTTGTCAAAAATGGTATTATAATTAAGAAAAAAAAAAGGTGCGAATATGTCGGCTGCGCAAAAGTTTTAATAAATTTTTTAGACGTGCATTCAAATTTAAAAATTGGCAAATTTGATGCGTCCAAGAATTATCGGCGTAATACGCCAAGCTTCACTTGAGACGGCAAACAAAATTACTGAAGCATCAGAAATTAAATTAACTTTGAAAAAAAGTTATTGTGAAAAAATCTGAGCTCCTTGAAGAAAAATTAAAAGCGCTTCTGAGAATTGCAGCAACAGAGGAGAGAAAAGCCAGTGCACTTGAAACAGCCGCTACTGCTTTAACGAATTTGCATGAGCACCAAATTCTGCGAATGAGATATTTACAGTGTAAATATATATATCTAAGATTAGAAAAAACGATAGATTATAAGATTTTATATTTACTATAATAAAAATTATAAAAATATGTACATTTGTCTTTAAAATTAAAAATCCATGCACACAAAAAACACAAGAATAAAGTTCATTTTAATAGAAGTGGGGTTTCTTCACTATTGACGCACAAATTCTTCTTCCTTCAGCAAGCAAAGGGTTTAAGTTAGTAGAAGGTATACTTTCTTCAGTTCTATCAGCTTCAAAAAGGCCATGAAATTTCTCGCGTTCTTTTTCTATTATTTACAATTCACGATAAACAGCGCAAAGTATAAACGAAATGATTTTTGAGATTTTACGAAAACCAGTTTTGACGTTTAACAATTTCACCACGCTCGCAATTCTATTCGAATGGTGAAAAAATATTCGAGTGATTTCGAGAATGCGTCTGACATAAACCATTCGAAAGAAAGTACTCGAAAAGTTACGTATGCGTAAAGTTACGAGTGATTTCGAGAATAGGCCCCCTGGTCCCAAAAGCCTTAGTATCTTCTTTCCAAAACTTCCACATCTTGGTGAAATCTTTCACCTTGATCATCGCTCTCAGCGCCCAAGTTCTCCGGAAAAAAAATCTAAATGTGAGTACAAGAAATGAATTTTCAGACATATTCGCTTTCATTGCACGATAGTTTTTCAAGAATGTTGCAATAATTTCCCGCTAATGAGGGTCTCTGTTTGTCGCCGCTGTAAGCGGGTAAAATATTTAAAAAAAAAAAAAATAACTTAAAAAATGGATATCACCACAGTGAACCAAAACGCGAAGAAACCCTCAAAGAGTATTGAAGTGGATGAGTAAAACAGTTCTCAAGGAGTTAAATGAGGACATCGTCAGTGGACTTTTTGACTTATCTTTTTCTGGCAAACTAGCGCGGAGGATCTTTGGGGCGAGTTTTATATTAAAAATGAGTTTATTTGCACTTGCAGAAAAATAAATCTTTTGTTCTTATCGGTGAAAACCATTCCGACCTTTTGTTTGTATTTTTTTTCATGTAATAAAAGGAAACTAGAACTGATGAGTGATGAAGCAATTCTTAAATGTGATATCCCAACAAAAACACTCCGTGTAAAAAAGGTGGCCAAGTCCCCTCAATCAATCGATCTTGCAAAAAGTTTCGCCATCTTATGTATTGAGATAAAAAGAGCCAAGTTCTTTAGCCAAACAAATTACTGAAATAAAAGGAGCCAAGTTCTTTGGCCAATGAAAGTACTGATATGAAAGTGGCCAAGTTCTTCATCTCATAAGCAAATTTTAACTTGGCCAGCGTTCCTTCTTCAAGTATACTTTCTATATTCTTAGTGAATGGAATATTTCCTATAGTTACCGTAATCTTTCACCTCTGCGAGATATATCAACATAATCGAAGGCTCCAATGAATTTAAGCTATTCTTCACGCTAAAAAAACTGGTAGTATTAGTAGTATTAGTATTAGTAGTATTAGTCAGTTCAACTGTTAAATTGCAGTGTTCAATTTCAAATTTCTGGTGGTTAAGGAGGTCTGAGGAGGACTAACTGGACTTCTGAACACTCAATAACAAATCTTTACCTTCGCCACTGCAGCCAGACAGTTTAAAATAAAAACGTACTTACTTAGGCCTACTCTATAATAATTAATTATAAGTTCTAATTTCGATTTTAGCCCCAAAATTAAAATTCTATCCCCCCACAGCCCCATGGGCGAAAAAAATTAAAATGGACTAGAATTTCGATTTTAGCCTCAAATGAAAATTCAACCTCCTCCCCCTCCCCAAAAAACTCCCCAGGACCACGAAAAATCAGTGTAAAACCCACAACCTATATCTTATTACACAAAATGCACTCAAAATTCGATTTTAGCCACAAAAAAAAAAATTACCCCCTCCCCCAAATTGCCCCCCTCCCCCAAATTGCCCCCCCCCCTCGAGCAAACAAGTCATTATTAATGAATAGACAGTACAATACTACATAATCTCAAGCCCGAAATCCGAAAGGATATCTCAATGTGTCTCGATGTGAAAGCAGTAGCGATAGCGCAATTAGACTATGCCTGCAAACCCTTTCATGAGAACATTTTATGCTATAGTTCAGGTACGAAGACACTTTTTCCAAATTTTCGTTTTTTCTCAGTCTCGCAGGGTAGGGTTCTACATTTGTGCAAAATTTCATTTTTCTAGGTATCATGGAAGTACCCGAACATTTGTGTCAGTGAGTCTCTGTCTATATATATACTAGCCGGTCTTCCCGGTTTCACCCGGTCGGTTGGTGGAATGATTGTTATTAATTATCGTGCCATTGATTCATCATCGTTTTACATTCTTATTGTTATTCGCCTCTTTATCTATATTCATTGCTTCTTCTGTGCATGAAAACAGGACAAACCTTTCGTATTATAACAACAATATGAAGTATAATGAAGTATAATGTAACAAATGAAAACAGCGAAGCTGTAAAAACTCGTGCCGCTAGCCAAAACACAAAATGTGTGATACCTATCAATTTTGTGACGCAATGAAATTATTTGTTGTGAAAAATTAGAATTAGAAACTACTTGCAGTGATAATTCAACTGGTGCAATTTTGCGTCTGTGTTCTCTTTAGATTTTTTGGTATGCAATACAGACGCAAAATTGTACCAGTTTAATTATCACTGCAAGTAGTTTCTAATTCTAATTTTTCACAACAAATAATTTCATTGCGTCACAAAATTGATAGGTATCACACATTTTGTGTTTTGGCTAGCGGCACGAGTTTTTACAGCTTCGCTGTTTTCATTTGATATCAGTAGTTTTGTGAATTCATTTAAAGAAAAAAAGAGTTGTAAAAAATGTCGAACAATGTTGTGTTGTGAGATGTGTAAATGTGTTTTGTTTATTTGAATGTGCGTTTCTAATAAAAAAAAAAGAACAACTGCGAAAATTCCATTTTCTTTTTCTAAATTCCATCGAACGAAATTTAATTTTTTTACCCCAAAATTTTATGGCATTTGTGCATTCCAATGTGTGTTCCACAATTCTACGATTTTTTCTAAAATCTATCAAATTTTGCACTGTTTCCTCAAACTAAACCTGAATCAACCAGCATTAAGTACAATTTTTTATTTTGTTTTAAGCACTTAAGCTAATTTACTCTAATATTTAAAAAAGTTATGTATCCATTGACTGATTTTTTTCAAATTCGAAATAAAACCAATTGCAAACCGTTAAATTTAAGTTTCATTCAAATTTATAAATTATTTGTCCTTCATTTTATAATTTAATTTAAGTATTCATTTCACAGTTAACATCAATTTAGCAATAATTTAATTAATTTTATATCGAAAACTTTATTGAAAAAAAACAATTCTATGTAATTCAAATACATCATCTTGTTTGAACTAAAGTTGAATATTCTATGAAAATTCGATTTTCAAACTGCAAAAATAAGATCTAGTACAGAATTCTATTTTGATTAATCAATATTCAGTATTTTTTTTTTTTGTAAAAATGCTAAATGCCATAACTTTTGAATGGGTGAACCGATTTCGATAACCAAGGTATCTTGGAAAGGTCTTACCGAGTAAAATATTAATCAACTAATAGTCAGAGGGTTCGGTCTATTTTCAACCCAATTTAGGGTAAAAATTGAGTTTTTTCTTTTTTTTTTAAAAAACTTTGAAGCCCTATATCTCCGGAACAAGAATTTTCCCGGAC
Organism: Leptogaster cylindrica; assembly: GCA_963082835.1. Classification (NCBI taxonomy): domain Eukaryota; kingdom Metazoa; phylum Arthropoda; class Insecta; order Diptera; family Asilidae; genus Leptogaster; species Leptogaster cylindrica. The sequence goes on from OY720106.1 coordinate 13,705,142, forward strand.
ATGTGCTATATATCAAAATTTTTGTAGATCTTTCCGCTATTTTTTAAGATAATTTTACTTGAAAAATTATAGCTTAGTTTTCGAGCTATTTGTCAAAATGTGTCAAAAATTTTCGTCACTTTTCAGTTTTTAACCCAAATTACTTCTATAGCATCATTAAAATCAAACATCTTATATACCGTTTGAAAGCTGAGGTCAATACCTTTCAAATGGTATATGTACGCTTTCTGTACGATGTACGGTTTAGATACTGTAGCTGTTACAAAAAAGTGATTTTTTTCGAATTTGGAGGGATACCCTGGCCATACCAGTCATCGGATCGAAAAGTGGCGGAACAAAAAATGTTCATTTTTTTAATAGCTTTCAGCTCCCAAAAGCTTTTAATTAGATTCAAAAAAGTACAAATGGACAGACAAACGCCACTTTCATCTGTTTCAGGGAATTGCGCGGTAAAAATGCCAAATGCCCTAAATTTTGAATGGGTCAACCGATTTTGATGGTCGAGGTACCGTTCGAAAGGTTTCAGCAAGTGCAGTCTGAATCGACCATGAGTCAGGAAGTTGGGTCACTTTTTGACCCCATTTTGAGGTAAAAACTGAACTTAATTACATTCTTTCATACCCTATTATTGCGGGTACCCGTGGACCGTTTTGCAAATTTTTATGCTTTTTCTGGATCTACGTTCCAAGACCTTTCAAACGGTACCCAGATCATTTGGATCCGTCGCATAGGTAAAAAGTTCAAAATCTCGTGTATATATAGTCGTTCCTCAGTAGAAAGCTCGCGTCACTCGGGGTGACTACCGTCACCCGTGATTAGGTATAATGTAATTCGAAGAAAAAATTTTAAAACAAATCAGTTACTTATTATTTAACTTCACATTTTTACAGAACTTAGTTGCTATAAGTAGACAGCCTGAATTTTCTATTTTGTGTAATAATTTAATTTAATTATTGGTCTACCAAATTTCACCCACGATGCCAAAGTGAATAAATATTCAGAGGACTTCCTTATAAACAATGTTTTTTGTTTTTTTATTGGGCGGCACTAATATTACCAGCCTCGTGAGCAAGCAACATAAAACTGACTGTGGGAGAAACAATCTTCCCTTAAATCTACGGCGGCATATTTTAAAGTTTGACCCTGAGACTTGTTAATCGTCAAGGCGAAACAAACTTTGATGGGAAATTGTAGTCTCTTAAAATTAAAGGAGTGGTCATTAGGTATTAAGGGAATACGTGGCACGACAGGAACGACAGTTTGAGGGACATATTCTCCGTCAACAAATAAAATTTCCTCAACCATTTTCTTACTGATTAGCACCAAGTCACTCACGCAAAGGATGCCAAATACGCGGCTGTCGCCCACTTTACCCCTAGTTATTAGGCAGACACCACAGTCACAGATATATCATTCCACCATGTTATGTTCGCCCGTTCGCCGTCAGCCGTGTGCATGCCGCTGGCCCGCATCTTCTCAGTGAGGGATCGTTCTCGCCTACGAAGATCCGCACAAAGAAGAGACGTGGAAAAGAATTTCTGTGACGTCATGTTAAAGGAATTTCCGTTATTCACCCCTTTAGGGGCGGAATTTTGAAAAATCCTTTCTTAGCGGATATCTAAAGCAGGAAGCACACTAGTGAACCATTGCACCAGCACCATGGCGAACTCTTGTACCATGCAAACCATGCTCGAATGTTGTCTGCCGCACACTACAGAACCCTCCGAGAGAATTTTGCTCCGCAGTTGTTTTTTATTTTTCATAAAAATGTTTCCTCATCATGCATTCTCATAAACCATGCACCACGGTTTGCTTTTTCGAGCACACCAAACATGGTGCAATCACAATGGTGCACGGTGCAAGCACCATGAGGTGTGTAGTGTGCGGCTCTCCATATGTTTTCATGTTAAGCAAAACGTACACCGTGGTTCTTGCAACCAGAGGCACTCTGGTGCTGGTGCAATGGTTCACTAGTGTGCGTCCTGCTTAAGTCATTAAAGGAATCCACTGTAAAATTTTCAGCTCTTTAGGTCCAGCGGTTTGGCCTGTGCGTTGTCTGTCAGTCACGCACGGTTCTTACTGTTTTATAGGTAAAGATATTATGAATGGTCGATTCACATTTTTCGCTAATTTTAGGGTGCTCTACTTTGGCCCCTAAAGAAGCCAGAAAGTTGTATTTGCAAAATTTGGTAGATTGGCCCCAGGCAAGGCCAAGAAAAAAATTTGGTTGACCTAGGTCCAACAGGAGCGCTACAGCAACAGCTCAAAAATGCCAATTTTGCGGTTTTCTCTGGTTCGAGAATATCTACTGGGCAGCGCACGAGGCAACTTGGCGCGTGCGCTACCGCGCACGTTGATTCTTGCGAGAAAAATCTGTTATAGAGTTGCTGTTGTTGCATTGCTATGCCAATCATTTAAAACAATATTGCAATATATTATTGATTACTTTATGTGATTACAACGGTTATAGTACTCACCACTTAGACTCAACGATTGCAAGAGTTTTGTCGGAGATAAATAGAACCCTGAATCCTGATGTGATTGAGAACTCTTGTGAATTATAGCAAAAATTTCATAAAAAGGTTAGTGAAGTGGAAAAAGGAATGTAATTGAAATTTGGATTATTTCAGTTCAAGAAAATGAATTCGAGTAGAATTTCATAATTCACAGGAAACAGCATTATGTTGATTATATTATTTACTAGCAGGTGTCTACCCGGTTTCACCCGGGGCGGTGAAAATCCCGTAGGTCGGGTTTCAATAATAGTTGGTTAATTTTTTCAATGGAGGGTAGTTTTGGGGCTTGAATTAGGTAAAGGTTGGTAGTTCTCATTGAGCTTTTTTTCTAACCAAAAAGGTGAAATACCAATTTTATTGAATTTTTTACTTAAAAAATGGCGGATTTTCATTGAAACTTTCATCCGCTATTTTACCTCGTCAGTCATGGTGATTTTTTATTTAGAAAACATATTTTAATATATTTTATTTAAAACACGCGCATAGTGAAAAAAGCAAATATAGAAACAAAAAGCTGAGAACTTAAAAAGAAAAATGTAAACAAATTTTACCATGCGCATCATCATAATAGTATACCATAATTGTTTATCTGGGAATGGGATAATAGTCAGTTGCGCATGGTGAAATAATTTATGTACACAAAATATAGGTATAGGTAAATAAAAATCTTAGATAAGAACTATTTCAAATAGAAAAACTTTTCACCATATAATTCTAACTATCGAAAGTCAGAACCGAACATCTAATGTGCTTTCAAATTTCCCTGATAATTGCCCATTTCTCAGATAATTGTCCAGATGGAAAATTTAATAATTTGAAGAAATTTTGTACTGGAGCTATATATTAACAGGATTGCAGGCTGATAAAAAGTAGCGTTGAGATCAATTTGGCAGTTTATAAAATAATGTAGAAAATTTCATGAAAATCGATCCAGCCGTTTTGCAGTGATGCTCGGACAAACTAATTACCCATTACAATTTTATTTATATAGATTCTACATGAAATGAGGCTTAAGTGCTCAATTTCGACGACTTAAGTAAAGTGCGAACTTAAGTAAAAATTTGCACTTAACTCGCACTGTGAAATCGAAAAAATACTAAACTAGAACTTAAATGACGGATTTGCACTTAAGTGTGCACTGTGAAATTGGCCGTAAATACTCTTTTAAAACTTGTGATGTCGTCATTTCTGGAAAAGTATTCTTTCGACGTCGTGTGGGCTGAGGACAAGAATCTACTGATGTTACGGGCGACTTATTAATAGGAGAAATGGGGATATTTTTTGTCCCAGAAACAGTAGTTTCAGCAGGCGAAACAGTATCAATTGGTGGAGTTGCATTCGCGTTGCCATCAATAGTTTCACCTACAATTTCTGGCAAATTAGATATTTGCGGCCTTTCGTGAATATGGTCCTTCAAAAATCCCATGACATCCTCATACTTCCACTTGTTGTTGTTGTTGTTGCAGACGCCATTTTTGTTTACAATCTGCGGCTGCAATTTAAAAAAAAGAAACATAAATGGTACTTCGTAAACTTTGTTTACCTATATTGATAAATTTTACATTTGTATTGATTTTGTCCATTTTTATTTTGCTCCCAGATTTCTTGGCTACGGAGATTCAATACAAAGTCTATCCTTCAGCTACAGGCTTGGCGAATCTACTGTCCGTCACATAATCCATGAGACATGCGAAATAATATGGAGGCACCTCTTACCCATTGTTATGCCACCACCCACGAAAGAAAAATGGGAACAGATTGCGGAAAAATTTTGGCATTTGTTGCACTTCCCTAACTGCTTAGGAGCAATCGATATTTCAATTATAAGAAGGAGTTTAGTGTGGTTCTGTTAGGGTTAACCGACGCTGCAGGAAAATTTATGAGCGTCAATGTGGGAGCATATGAACGACAAAGCGACGGAGGAATTTTAAAGTCCTCAAGATTAGGAATTGCCCTAAAAAATTAGACTATGAATAGTCCTCGCCCTAAAAAATTTTCGGGGACAAATATTACAGTTCCTTACGAAAAATATCATGAGGCCCTTTCCGCCTATTCTCTGGAGAATAACAATGCAAATAAAATATATAACTATCGGCATAGCAGCACACGAAGAATTCCGGAAAATTCGTTTGGTATGTTGGCGAAAAAATTTCGCATTTACACCAAAAAATTCAGCATAGCTCCAGATAGAATGGACAATGTAATCCCAACAAAAACACTCCGTGTAAAAAAGGTGGCCAGGTCCCCTCAATCAATCGATCTTGCAAAAAGTTTCGCCATCTTATGTATTGAGATAGAAAGAGCCAAGGAACGCTGGCCAAGTTAAAATTTGCTTATGAGATGAAGAACTTGGCCACTTTCATATCAGTACTTTCATTGGCCAAAGAACTTGGCTCCTTTTATTTCAGTAATTTGTTTGGCTAAAGAACTTGAATCTACCCACTTGCCAAATTACAATTTAATCGGACGACTAGAAATAGGTCAAAATTCACTTGCGAGATTCCCCGCGAAACGTATATAAAGCTTATAAAAATAAGAACATTTGATGAAATAAAGAGTTTCAAAGCCACTGAATTCCGGCAACTTATTATTTATACAAAACTATTATTGAAAGATAAGTAGATCCAAATATTTATTACAATTTCCTTTTATTACATACAGCATATAGACTAATTTCCTGCCCTTTAAACTGTAGACAGAATGTGTCCTGTGTGCAAAAATTGCTGGAAAATTTTGTGATAGATTTTGCTTCCATATATGGTGAAGACAAAGTGAGCTTCAATGTCCACAATCTTTTACATTTAGCGACATGTGCTGAGACTTTCGGAAATGTTGATAATTTCTCTAGTTATAAGTTTGAAATTACATGCAGGTTTTAAAAAAAGACTGCAGAAAACCCACGAAAATCCTTGAACAACTGCGTAACTGAATATTTGAAAGAAGCACTGTAAACAAAAGGAATCAGTCAAACCAAAGACTATATAAACATTAAGACGTCCCAAGCTGTGAAGTGCACACTTGTCTCGACCGAGAATGCTGATCGCAACTTCAGAGAAAAGAGCTTTTTGCCGGCGTCAGTTTCAGCGCCCACTGCTCAAAGCACCAGCTAGAGCAGTGCTGTGTAAGGGTAATCGCATAGTGAAGCGGTAGATGTAGAGGTAGAGGCACAGGTGGACGTAGAGGTAGAGGTAGAGGCAGTATCGCATAGTGAGGAGGCTTAGCGCGCTGCTTTCCCACGCCTTTAGAGCCAGTCTCCCATTTGATTATTGAGACAAATAATTTGTGTTATAAAAATGGAAGTACATGTGAGTTTAAAAAAGAAATTGTTATGAATATTTAACAAATTCTGCTGTATATCGGCTGTCAAAAATGGAAAATGTCAACAAAGTTCACAAAAATGACAAGATTCAAGATTCAAGATGTCTTTATTGCATACTGATTCACATTGATATACATATGTGTTAGCTTACATACTACACTAAACTAAGCATGTCGTGAGCATAAGACGCTCTGACCACTCTGACAATATTAGTATCATTTTATTTATTGATATTTATTGATTTTTGACTGTATTTCACAATCCATTACCTACGCGTGATTGCGTTGAAGCTCTGATCGGCCTTTATGGTGCATGTATTGCACTCACATGCATGTTTGCATGTTCAGCTGATATTGGTGTGGGACTCTCCGCGCCGCCCTGGCCGACGCCGAAGGCGACAGGAACAAACATGTTGCCACGCCTCGAGGTTTTTGATTGTTTTTAGGTTAGGTGCTCCATCGAGTCCAAGACTGGAGTCCTCCTTGAAGACTGCTTCCGCTCCTCATGATGGGAAGATACTATGCTCCTCGGAATGTCCAGCGTTGGCTCACCTGCGAGCACCCAAAGCACTGAATTTCGTCCACAAACAACCCTCGGTTGATGTATGCCCTCTCGCGACAACCCACAAATCGTTTAAGGGCTTTAATTTCACCCACCTGATGAAATTTTCACTGAATTTAATTATTATTTATTTAATAACTTTATTTGAACTTTTAATTTGGCTTTTTTACCACTCTCCTCTGGTAATGGCAACACGAGCTCACAAAACACGTCCGCCATTGACCAGAGCCGCTCGGAGAGTCACAAAAATGACAGTTTATCAAATTTGCTCTGAAGTTGCCCACATTGTCACCGGTGGGAATTTTATTTTATGGGGAGGTGACGGCCCATGGCCTTGAACACACCAATCACGGAGAAGCACCGCGCGCTAAACCGCTCGAAAAGACAAACTATTTTGTCTTCAAAAGCGGTCGCTCGGGACCTCCTGGTAAACCGCGAGGTGCAGCTCCACCTCGACCTGCTCACTATGCGCGCCCTCATAACACACAATGTATTTGTGTTACCTCGAGGCACCGCTACCTCTACCTCCACCTCTACCTCTACCTCTACCGCTTCACTATGCGATTACCCTAATACATCAACCAACGCACGGGGTGCGCAGCGGTAGGCGGGTTGTTTGAAAAAGCGTTTTTCTGCTAGCTGATATCTCGCTATCTGCCTGCGCACTGCTCTGGTTTCAGAGTGCCATAAAAAATATTGATTTTCTGATGGCATTGTATTGGTTCTGCTTTGAATTGTTTTCATGACAATATTTCAATAGCACTTTTGCACCTGTGGAAAAAAAGATTGCCTCTTGATTCTTGAATGAATTTTACGAATGTAAATGCCCGAAAAAAATTTTCTTTTGAATTTGTTGATTATTTTTATTCTGTGAAATTATTTGTGAAGGAGATAAAAGGATACCAGATTTGCGTTAATTCCATTTATCAATGAACTTTCAGATTTCTGAATGCTTGCAAGGATATTGTATTTTATTAAATCATAATCGTTCGCTCAATTTTGTAATTTTAGGACATTTGTCACCTTTTTTACATAGTTTCTCCGATCATGACCCCTGGACCCCAAAATATATGTAACGCATTTTAAAGTATTCTTTGGCACAGGATAGCTGCCGCAATTTTGAAGATATTTGAACCAAATTTTATTATGTTATTTTTAGGGTTAATAGCTCAGTTAAGTTCGTTAATAAACGATGGAAATTGGAAATTTTTAGAAGCACGTCTTGTGGGGTATCGTTGATGAGTAGTTTCTAAAACAATAACTAGTTTCTCGATTTTGAAAAAAATTACCTCAAAAAATGCAATTAAAAGCACTTCGAAATCTACCTCAGCCTGTAGGACTGCCGAAAAGAATTTTTTTTTTTTCAGGGTGAACGAATTATATTATAGGGAAGCTGTGGCTGCTTCATTTCTAAAAAGTTCGTCAATTTAATTTACTGCATCATAATATTTAATTTATTTTTATTAGCTGAAATGCTAGTTTCCATTTTTATTTTCCAAGTAAAATTTTTTCTTAAAAGGACAAGTATCATGAAATCAAGAACTTTTTTCCTATGCTCAAAGCAAGGATTTGTGTCGGAAAACTTGCTAAATGAACCCCGGATGTCAGTATATACATTATACCCAGTGATAGATATATTGGGCTTGGGCAGCATTTGAATGCAAGCAGCATGCATGTATATATCTTTTGGTTCTCATTTCGCACACAAACGCCTCAAGTTGAGATCCCCTTGCGTGTACATATGGAAAGTTTCGCTGTGTTCGCCGCTGTGCTGCGACTGCCTTGTGCGCTTAGTGCTTTGAACAGTGGGCGCTGAAACTGACGCCCGCAAAAAGCTCTTTTCTCTGAAGTTGCGATCAGCATTCTCGGTCGAGTCAAGTGTGCACTTCAGAGCTTGGGACGTCTTAATGTTTATATAGTCTTTGGTCAAACGTTCTCCAGAAATTTTACTAAAAAAACAATGTTCTATAACATCATCACCTATATATGCCAAATATAATTTTGATTTCTATTTGCTGTCCCAGTCTAATCCAAATAACTATTGTTATACCACAGCCATGATTCCTCTTGAAGTTAAGGGATTTTTACTGAAAAAGGCAACATATATGTGATTAGCCATACACAACATATATTGATGCTACAAGTTATTTTGATACCCCAGTAAATTCCAAAACTTGTTTAGGTATATGTAAAGCTAAGCAATTAAATATATAACTGAACAAAAATTTGAAATTGATCAAATATATTGTAAGCTATTTTGCATTCCAGATGTGCATATTTAGTATTCATTCCAATTCTCCATCATTACTCTGAGATATGAAATGAGCATCCTTAAAAACTATTACAATTTTTTTCTTATCTATATAATCTATATATCTATAATCTATATCTTATCTTATAATATATATAAGTCGCGTTTTGAGGTACCTAATTGTAAATTCAAAATGTAATATTATGATATAGGTACACTTATTTAGATTTTAACCGCAAATACACTTCTTTTGAGTTTTTTTTAGACAAGCTGCAAATATATTGAGTTAAAATCAAAATGAGTTCAAGATCTATATCACAGTGTGAAATGTTTCATGTCGTTCCTATGACGCCAACACCAACTTATGGGTTTAACGCTGCAAATCGCCAGGGTGAACGCAATACACTGGAAAGCAATGGTAGATAATGAATAAACAAAAAATACCAATAATTATAACATTCTTATTTTTCGGAAGCATTAACAGATAAAAGCGAAAATTCCAGAAGAATGGGTGCAATAGAGGCCAGGCTCAGCAACTTGGAAACCGAGCTGATTAGTATAAAAGAAATTTTGTGCAGGCACACAATAATTTTGGAGAAAATAGCAGACAAATTGTTTCCACCAAAAACCGACTTTAAAATTTTCCCCATTGTCAATGTGGACCTTCAAGCAAAGGACAACCTCATAAAAACCAAACAAAAGGAAGAGATGGTGAGTCTATATTTAGTACATAATTTAAATTGGTGCACTACCATTTTATTTCATTAGGAACGCTTCATAAAAGAAATAGTGGGTAAAGCGGAAATTAATAAAATTAAGCCATGATGTTTTTTTGGTACGAATTTTTTCTTAATTATTTTTAATATTTCTAGAAGCCGTTAAAAGACCGGATTTTGGATACGCGGAGTATGTAAATGAAATGAAAAATGTATTTCGCATCGCGAAAGCACGTTTTTATAGAAAAACGTATAATTTAAAAAAATAAGTTTTTCATTAAATATATTTTAATTGTTTTTTTGATACATTTTTGGAAAGTGAAAAGGAGATCTCCTTATATGCTCTTTTGGGAGGTGACAAGGAGGTCTCCCTTCTGCGGACATGCCTATGTTAAAATAATGCCAAATGGAGGCAAAAGCGAGGCATCCTAAGGTCCCTTATACCATGGGCATACGAGAGCACTTAAGTGGGTTAATGACGTCATTATGACGTAGCCCATGTAAATTTTCCATAAGAACTCGACATCGAAACCAACCTCCTGGAACCCGGGTTAAAAGTTACGGGAGACCTAACACCACCCAACATAATTTAAAATTTAATTTCCCAAACACTCAGCAAAACGTGAGCGAAATACCTTTTAGAATAATTCGCAAAACTTAGCAAAACGTGATAAAGCGTTCAGTTACAGAGCAACGAACACTATATCAACGGTAATGCAACACCGTTCAACAAAACCGCTGCAAAAATTCCCACAATGTAAATCTTCGACGATTGTCGGTGTCGCAGCGCGACATTAATTAACAAAACAAGAAAACACAAAAAAACCGATCCTCCTGTCACGATCATCACATGTGATAAGTGACAACCTATTCAGTCACAATGATCAAGATACTCCCGTCCTAATTGTCCGAAAGGTCGATCCACACCATATCCCCACCAAAATGTAATTGTGGAACCAGGCTCGGCAGATGTATATAAGACCGAGCGGAGCCTCACAAAAGTCGAGTTCTGGTTTCCACCGAAGTCCACAAAGTCTGGTCTCCACCGACTTCAATCCTAAGCTTCAGGTTTCAACCGGAGACATTCCCTGCACCCACAACAAGATAGGTATGCACCATCTTGCTCCTACCCAAAATTTCTATTTTTCAGAGTGCAAAGCTAGTGTCAACCGCTTTAAATTATATTAAAATTACGTGTTACGAAATTTAACGCCATCTCTTCCTCAACAGGAAAAGGTAACGGTGAAGCATACGGTGTTCAAACCGGACAAGGAAATTGCAACCAATATAAATTTATTATTGCGTTTGAAAAAATCATTTTTCATTTAACTTTCCTTTTTTTTCTTCTTTGAATTATTTTGTTGAATTATTTGAATAAGTTTATATTTTTTTGTTTTGAGTTATTTTTTTCTTTTTAATTTTGAGTTACTTATTATTTGATTTGTTTTTTTTATGGTATGAAATTTATTGAAGTACTATTTGAATAAAGCCGGAGGTACATGATACGGAAAACATCATATTTATAAGGAAATATCTTTGTGGATGTCACTTTTGACACATCGAGTCACACGATAAGCAAAAATGAGTCTGGAACCTGTATTTTGCAATTCACAGATTACCGCGACGCCGTGCCGCCCGTAAGAGCAGTAATCTCAAAACTGTGTTCATAAAGTTTTGTATGGTGTGACTCGGGAAATTTGTACCCCGCAAATTGCTTGGATGTGCCGAAAATATTCCGAAATTTTTGGGATATTTATAAGCGATACACCATATTGCTTATCGTCGAGTCACACGATATGAAATACGGCGTATCGCTTATAAATACGACGTTTTCCATATCGTGTACCTCCGGCTTAAAACATTCTTTTTTTATTAAATAACAAGCAAGTGTTTTAAGTTGATGATTATTTGATCCTTCACCTATTACAGGCACCATCGGGGCAAAAAAAATATATATAATTCCAGTTACAATTTGATTAAGATTTTTACTATTAATGCTGCTGCCATTAAGGCCGCAACAGTCGGAGATAACCAAAAGTTCAGTTTGTGAAAACCAGTGCAAGAATTAAGTTCAGTGCAACTAAGTTAAAAGTTTCAATTAATAAATTCAGTGTTAAAATCAAACTTTGTGTTTTTAATAATTTTTTTTTTGACTAACGTTCATGTCGTAATCCTAATTGGCGCAGCCGGTAGGATGCGACTCAAGGTATATTAACGAAAGTGAAGTGTGTGCTTAATAATTAACTACCCATTTTCAATTAATAAATCTACCGTGTGTTTTTATACAAAAACAAGCAGTCGCATCACGATAAAGTGGACTAAATAAGTCAAATTAAAAATAAAAAAGAAACGAAAATAAAACAGTTGATTAGTTCGCAACCAAGTGAATTAAACCCGAATTTTCAAACTGGTGCTTATTTTAACTCCGCGAAAAGGAGTTAATAATAATAAACTTCACAAACTTGAAACTCAAAATAACCACGGTCCGTGAAAAGGACAAAATCAAGTGATACAAATCTACAAATCTCAAAATACACGTGCAAAGTACCAAAAACCTGGACTAGGTAACAGGAGGTAACTGGATTAGGATCCCCAGGAAGCCAGAATTCAACCCAACTGAAGGACGACATCAAACCCTCATCAAATTTACTACACCAACAATCAGGATCGGATCGATGCTCAAGAGGTCACTACAGCAGAAGACGAAACCCAGGTTTTTAATATACAAATAAACATAATATAAATATATTTCTTTTCGTGTTGTTCCATTCATTTCCATTTTTTTTTTTGAAAAATAAAATAAGTGCATGTATTTAACCATTTAACCGAAAAAATTCTATATGCGATAAACCGTTCCTAATAAATGAACGACCTAATAGAAAATAGTTTAGCACAACTCAGGGCATCGTCACACCAAATCACGAATATAGTAAACGACATACGACAAGACAAGATGCTAACCCTTTCCATTGATCCCATCAAATATTTAAATAGTCTCCCTGAGTTTACAGGAGACTATAGAGACCTCCCTAATTTTATCAGTTTGGTCGACAGAATCCATCCAGTTCTGGCGAAATATGACGCCATAGCCCAAAGCATATTTTCCGATCTTATCAAATCAAAGATCAAAGGAAAAGCCCGTGAAACTATCGAAATAAATAATCATATTCTAGGTTGGGCTGATATAAAAACCGTACTAAACAATAATTTCGGAGACAGACTTAGAGCAGAGGAACTTTTTGATAATCTAAGGGGAGTAACATTCAAAACTAACTCTGCAGACTTTTACAATGAATTGAAAACTGTACTAAGAAGACTAAATATAAAACCCCAAAATCAACTAGGTAATAATCAAACCGCTCTAAATGCTAATATAAATACAGCTCTCCAAGTTTTCAAAAACAAAGTCTCCGAACCTATGAGATCCATCTTGTATTGCAGAAATCCTGATTCACTCGAACAATGTATGAATATTTTACACGAAGCCGCGTACGCTTTCTACAACCCAAACAGAACCATGAGTAAAGAAAGTAGGAACACTAGGGATTGGAATTTTAGGGACAACAATAGAAATAATTATGCGACTAAAGGCAACAACAGGAATGGAAGCCCTCGCGCCATTACATCAAACAATAACAATTACGGCAACTCCGGTAACAGGTACTCTCAGCACGCACCGACCAATCAAAATCAAAGAAATTCCACTAGGTGTCTACGACAGCAATATCGACCGGTCATCAACCAGCGGTTTTCGACACTTAGCCGAATTTTTCCATTCGACACCGGGGAAATTCGAGCGCCAACATTCCTGATTCCAGCAATCCAATTTCCACAGGTCACCACCCCCCGAATGCAAGTCAGCGTTTAGGGCTGAAATGCGTCCATCGATCACCGATTGAGACGGATCGAAGAAATCAGTGGTCAACGAACGGTCGATACCCGCACACCTTGCGAGACGGCGTCATCCTAAACAGAACTGAGTTTAACGTGGAATTTTAACTAACCTTAACTTTGTATTGTAATTTGTACCGTTTAGTATATTCTCCAGTGTAATTTTAAATAAATAATTTCTTATTGGGAAGGTGTCGCGTTTCTTTAAGTCCGCTCCGTGTCAGTCGTTATTGATTAGTGCTTTCCAGATCGCCCACAAGGACAAGGAGACGATTCTACGGCAACGAATTTACACTAGGCAATACAGTAACCACCAAACTTTTTACAACCAAAGTCCAAATTTTGTCAATAATCCACGTAACTTCGGAAGAAACAATTACAACTAAAACAACGCTGCAAGAAATTCTTTTTACCCAAACTTTAATAACCAAAATAACGATCAGTTCCAACGATCAACCTTCGGAAACCAACAGAACTCTCAAAATCAATCAGATAAACCGGAGCCAATGGATGTAGATATTAATAATGCTGTAGCATTAAAGGGTAAAGGGCCAAACAAATTACCCTACATAATAATAAATGGATGTAAATTCTTAATTGACTCAGGGGCATCAAACTCTGTAGTAAACCCTGGTGTGTTTCAAGATCATTTGAAAGTAAAATTAGAAAAACCGATAGTACTTGTTTCATTATCAAAGACCTCCCTAGTCAATGAAATAATTATTGTAAACTGCTTCGAAGAATTCAAGAACGCGAACGACAAAATCGAATTCCTAGTCTATATGTTTCACGATAAATGCGAAGGTTTAATAGGTAACGACATACTTCTTAAATATAATGCCATAATAGACTATAAACAAAAAATAATTTCTATTAACAATACAAACATAAAACTCCATTTCGAAACTAAGAAAGAAAACACCCTGTATCAGATCAACCCTGGTGATTACTTCTACAAAATTCCAGTCGAAAAGGAAAACGGTGCCGTACTAGTAAAAGGCGTCCTAATTAACAAAGATGTAGAATTACATGAAGGCATTTGTGAAGCAAAAGATTTTAAGGCAATCTCAAAAATCACAAATAAAAGTGACAAAAGCGTCACAATAAATTTCAATAAACCGTTCCCTGCGGTCGAAATAGAAGAAATTCAAGATTTCAACAATTTTCAACCGATAGAGGAAGAAAATACGAATCCGCAAAATGGCACTGATTTGTTAAAACAAATACGCCAAAGTCATTTAAATAATGAAGAAGCACATAAGCTTCAAAATCTAATCAAAGAATTTCAGGATCTATTCAAATGCGAAACATTTTTAAGTTTCACTAACGAAATAAAACATAAAATTAATACAATCGATAATGTGCCCGTTAAAAGTAAAATCTACAGATACCCCTACATCCACAAAGTGGAAATTCAGAGGCAGATCCAAGAAATGTTAGAAGGGGGAATCATTAGATCTAGTTGTAGCCCTTATAGTAGCCCAGTGTGGGTGGTACCGAAGAAAAAAGATTCTTCTGGAAAAAACAAATGGAGACTAGTAATAGATTACAGGCGTCTAAATGAAAAAACTATAGAAGATCGGTATCCGATACCGAATATTGAAGATATTTTAGACAAGTTAGGGAAATGTAATTACTTCTCAACTATAGACTTAAAAAGCGGGTTTCACCAAATAGAGATGGAAAACAGAGATATAGAAAAAACCGCATTCTCCGTAGACAACGGACACTACGAGTTTTGCCGAAAGCCTTTTGGCCTTAAAAACGCTCCTAGTACGTTCCAACGTCTAATGGACAATATTTTTAGAGAATATATAGGTAAATTTTGTCTTGTATACATGGATGATGTCATCGTCTACTCAAACGGTCTAGAGGAGCATATCAAGAACCTAAAACATGTATTCGAGAAACTTAGCCGTGCTCGATTAAAAGCCCAATTAGATAAATGTGAATTCTTAAGGAAAGAGGTAGAATTTTTGGGCCACGAGATCAGTGAAGAAGGAATAAGACCGAACCCAAGAAAACTAGAGGCTATAGAAAAATACCCAATCCCGAAAACAACCAAAGAAATCAAATCTTTCCTAGGCATTTCAGGATACTATAGGAGATTCATAGAAAATTTCGCTGCGATAGCAAAACCCATGACACTATACCTAAAGAAAAAAGCGAAAATAGACGTAAATAACGAGGAATATAAGAAAAGTTTCGATAATCTTAAAAAACAACTCCTAAACCCTCCAATTTTAACCTACCCAAACTTCGAAAACACCTTTGATGTCACGACCGACGCGAGTCAATATGCAATCGGCGGAGTCCTTTCCCAAGATAATAAACCTATATCTTACGTATCGAGAACCCTGAATCAACACGAAATTAACTATTCGACTATAGAGAAAGAGTTACTTTCTGTAGTCTGGTGTTTCAAGCAATTCAGACCATATATCTATGGTAGGAAAATAAACCTCCATACAGACCACAAACCACTAATTTGGTTAAATAACATCAAAGAACCCAATAATAAACTAATTAGATGGAAATTGCAATTAGGAGAATATGACTACGAGATATTCTATAAGAAGGGAAAAGAAAATAAAGTAGCGGACTTCCTAAGCCGAATCGAAATTAATCAAAACGAAGTCAGAGAATTAACGACCATACCCCAAACAATCACCCCATTAAATCTATACAAAACGCAAATAATAATTCAGAAAATTAATTCAGGTGCAATGCAGTTCAAAACTGAAAAAGTGTTCAATAAACTACGGAAAACAATAAAAGTAAAAAACACCGATACTCAAACGATGGTAACTTTGATTAAAAATCATTTTAATCCAAAAGCTACCAATGCTATTTTAGTAGAAGACGCGATTTTCGAAATAATTAACACTGTTTGGTTACAACATTTTAAAAATTACAAAATTATTAGATCAAAATAAAAAACTTTAAAAAAGTAAAAAAATGGAAGCCAAGCACATGAAAAAGTTAAAAACTACAAAAAATTATTTTTGGAAAAACTCAGATAAAAGAATTTTATGAAAAAACTGAAACGACGAATTCTATAAAATAAAACAAAAATCTAAACTTCAAACCAAAAAAATAAGTGAAATCCAAATAGCAGACCAAGTACCCTTTGATCTACGAATCACAAGGTAACGACAGTTGCTTCAGTATCATACCCAGTTAAAATACAACAGCTTTCATAACGTCGATGTTACAAGTAATGTACTGGTTAGTCCAAGAATCTAATCAAATCTGACTTTTTCTAATAATAATCAAGTGTCTCAAGAAAACATTTGTTTTATCATCAGTGATATCCAAAGGCATATTCTACCTGCGTTTAACAAACGATGGTCAGAAGCGTTGCGGAAAAAGGATAAATTTTTAGAAAAAAACAGTAACTGGTTAGACTTAGAATATTCTGTAACTTTACCAAACTTGGAAAACGTAACAACTGACATCACACCATCTACTTCTTCTGGAAAACGTGGAAGGCCGTGCTTATCTTATGGAGACTCGTCACAATCCAGTAAAAGGAGAAAAAATACTTTGTTACTAAATGAATATGGATTTGAGCACATCTACAATGCATATCTTCAGGGTTTACGTTTGATACAAGAAGGAACAGAAGCAAAACTTGTGGAAGCATTAAGATAGCGACAAAAAGACCTTATTCTCGAGTCTCATGGATGGCGCAAGCCAGAAAAAGATGCTGACTGATATAGAAGCATTGAGTGTTTTAATTGATTTAGATTTAACAAAAGCTCAATATTTGTATTTGAGGAATTTAACAAACGAACGAAACTGTTTTATACTCCCACCATATAACAAAGTACAAGAAATTAAACAAACCTGCTATCCACCATCTACTGCAATAGAAATTACGAACACACATGCAAGAATGCTGAAAGTGCAAGATTTATTGGATCATACAGCAGCCAGGATATTGACAATTGATTCCGTGTATAACAATGGATTGAAACATTTACTTTTATACAGCAAATGGGGTTGTGATGGCTCATCTGGTCAAAGCCAGTACAAACAGAGACTGCCAGAGGAGTCTGAATTTATTTCTGATGCAAATTTGTTCATTACTTCTTTAGTGCCTATCAAGCTAATTGATGAAATAACTAGAGCTGTTATCTGGCAAAATCCGGCAACTTCGTCTGTTCGGTTTTGTCGGCCTATATCAATAGAATTTTGCAAAGAAACTCCAGAGAAAACTAAAGCTGTTGTGGATGAAATAATAGTCAAATAAATTCTTTGGTCCCATCAATAATCAATAAAGAAGGTGAGGAAGTTCAAGTGAAGCATGAACTCTTTCTGACAATTATGGTAGATGGCAAAGTGGTTCAGGTATCGGATACGCCTTCTGGTTCCACATGCACAATATGTGGAGCTACTCCACGACAAATGAACGACTTGGCTAATGTGACTGCTAGGCCTGAAAATGAAAATTCCTTTCAATACGGACTTTCTACATTACATGCCTGGATTCGTTGTATGGAAATGATATTACATATTTCGTACAACCTTTCTTTCCAAACATGGTCCGCCATAGGAGAAGAAAAAAAAACGAATGAAGCAAGAGAAGAAAAGTTTGGTACAAAATCGTTTTCGTGAAGAGCTAGGATTGATCATCGACCAACCACGACAAGGAAGTGGTAATACCAATGATGGAAATACTGCAAGAAGATTTTTTTACAATGCAAGTTGTTCTGCTGAAATTACAGGAGTGGATGAAAATTTGATAAAACGACTTTACATAATTCTGCAAGCTCTTTCATCAGGTGTAATGATAAATGCTGAAAAATTTGGTAGTTATGCTATTGAAACTGCAAGAATCTATGTAAGAAATTATAATTGGTACTATATGCCATCTTCTGTACACAAAATTTTAATTCATGGAGAAAGCATCATTAAACATTTTGCAGTGCTACCTATTGGTCAACTTTCAGAAGCTGCGCAAGAATCCCGTAATAAGGATTACAAAAAATTTCGGCTAAATCATGCCAGGAAATGCTCTCGATCAGCTACAAATGAGGATGTGTTTCATACTCTTCTTTATACGTCAGATCCGTACGTTACTAGCATTCGAAAAGCGTATAAGAAAAGTGTGAATCAACTTGATGAAGATACCCTAGATCTTTTGATGGAGAGCGAACTCATTTCAGATCCGGAACTTCCCGATCCCGAAGTGATATTAGTTCCTTAAAATATTATTAATTATACAATAATAAACAATTTTCGGACATATAATAAATTGTATTGTTAGTTAAAAATAAAATAAAAGCCATTTTTGAAACTTTTAATTTTTAAAATATTTTTATATGTGTGTTTGACTAAAGCAAATCTTAAAAAGAATATCCCATTGCGAGCCCTACATAATATTCTATATTTGTACAAAATTTTGAACGTCTATCTTTAGAAATTAAAAAGTTATCGATTTATGATCAGAGACAGACCTCGATTTTCCACTGTGCGCCGTCGCGGTCGTCGCGGTGGCTTCTTGATTTGCGACTGATCCCCGTTGAGTGTGTGCGTAGAAGCAGCGCTTGCGCACTTCTCTCTGGTCTGACAAAAATTTGGTAATGATGAATTTTGTGATAAATTGGAATTAATGTACAAATGCTATCACGATATCTCAGATTAGGATGAATGGATTGATTTCAAATGTATCTCATTTGAAAGCTTATATGCGATAATATTACAGAAAGTGCTCTTAAAATTTCGATTTTTAGAGCCATTTCCGAGATATTTCAGATATAAATCGCATTTTAGGTTAGAATTTCATTTTTTCCAGTAAATATACACGGAGCGTTTCGACGATTTCTTCACGTACTTGGCTTCGAGACGCTACCGCGTCTCTTGATTTAGTAAAAAATTAAAAGATATTTTTGATGAAGTCGAAATGGAACAGCTAATAGGAAAAAAACATACGGAAAATAATCACAGGGGCATAAATGAAGTTTATGAAGAACTGAAATGTGATTTCTATAGACCAAACATGAAAGAGAGCATAACGAAGTTTATCAACAACTGCGAGATATATACTCTAGAAAAATATGAAAGAAACCCAGTAAAACCACCACTTGCTATTTCAGAAACACCAAAAACACCCAACGATATTATACATTTGGACATATTTTATTCAATAAAAAAAACCCTATTTATCACCATGATAGACAAATTCAGCAAGGTTGCATTTTTTGAAAGAATTTATAATAGAAGTAAATTTGAAATAAGGCGGGCTATACCAAAATATATAAGTATATACGGTAATTTTAGAAAATTAGTCATGGCCAACGAACTCGGTGCAAAGGCAAAACGAATGAAGGAATTATTAGACGAAAAAAATATTGAAATCCACTTCACATCAATTTCCAACCACAACTCGAACGCAGATATTGAGAGGCTGCACAATACTATCAATGAGCATCTCAGACTTCTCAAACATACAAAAAAGCATATCCCAATAGAAGAACAATTAATACTAATTAACGGTTATTACAACAATACAATCCATAGTACAACCAAAATAAAACCACTAGATTTCATACAAGGCAAAGTTAAAGAAGAAGAATACCAAGAAATTTTTGAAAAACTCCTAGACCAAAAAATGCAAACTATAGATAAACTAAACAAAAATAAAAAGGATGTAATTCTAGAACCCGGAACAAATTATATAAAAGAAATCCGCGGCGGAAAAAACCATTCCAAATTTCGCAAAATCGATTCTCAATTAATAGACGATAATCATATACAAGATATAAAAAATGGCTTGAAATACTACAAAACTCACGTAAAAAAGAAAAGAAAATACCAAGATCCCGAAAATATTAGAATACATGTAAACAAAAATAGTTCAAAGAGGCCCATATCTGTTTCAGGTAATGATGACGTCAATATTGATGGTAATGGCCCTGGTAGTGGGAATAACAATGGGACTTAGCAACGAACAAGCTATAGAAGTTACAGATTTAAGTTTTAATAATGGTTACGTTACGAGTAAGTTAGATGATATTAGATTAATAGACAATAATACAAAAATTCTGCACATTATCAATACTAAGGAATACGAGCTTGCCAAAAATCAAATAATAGAAAATATCAACACTTTAGATAGTAAATTGAACTTCTCCGAACCAATGTTACGTACAGTCAATCATAGCATCAACATTCGAACTAGGAAAATACAAAATCTCAGACCACACAATAGGAACAAAAGAGGATTAATTAACATACTAGGAAAAGGTCTCAAGTATATCGCTGGCCCTTGATAGTGACGACGAAAAGGAAATATTAGTAAACTAGAAACCATTACACAAAATAACCGAAATATAATACAAGAAAGTAACGAACAAATTCAAATTAATAATCAAATCTCTGAACAAATATCAAACATTACGTCTCATATCAGGAAACAACAAGCGACCGTCGGAAAACACCTCGAATCTATTACGAACAAAATTGAATAATTGGAAAACGAAATCCAATACGTACAACTCATGTACCAAATAGACTACGACATAAACCTACTCAAAACCCATATAGACGACATAGACCAGATAATTCTCACTAGCAGATTAGGAATATTGTCAAAAAACATACTAACCCAAGAGGAAATGGACCAAATCCATGATATAGTTAGTTACCAAAACATAAAAATCACGGTGGCATTCTACCTAGACCAAATCATTATCATACTCTTAATACCCAACTACTCAAACGAAATCTACTCCAAAATACTAATTGAACCCCTTCCTAACAACAACCACAAGTCCCTATATTTAAACGAAAACACATTCCTAATAGACAAAACAAAGACTGCATACAACATTACTGTAAAAGACAACCTAAAAAGAAACCTAGTAAAGATCAATGATGAATGTATTAACAATATAGTAAAATATAAGGAAGCTCAATGTGCAACTATAGAATTCAGGAAACCAAATATAAAACAGATAATTCCAGGAATAATAATTACAAAAAATCTAAATTATACAACCATAAACCAGAATTGTAATAATGAAACCCACAACCTAATAGCAAACACCCTTATTAAGTTCCATACCTGCCAAGTAACTATAAAGGATAAGAAATTTGAAAACATTGAAATAAGAGTTAACGATAAAATTGCATTATTACCAAATTTTGTAACAAAAATCAAAGAAAATAAAATTATAAAAAACATAGAATTAGAAGAATTATATTTAAAAAACATAGAGAATAGGAAAAACATCGAAGAAATTAAACAAAACAACGACAGTTATAAAATCATCAGTTTTAGTACAGACATGGTAATAAAAAAAAAAAAACAAAAGAATCAGTTATCTTCATCGGAGCTTCAGACCAAGGGGGGTAGAGTTACGGGAGACCTAACACCACCCAACATAATTTAAAATTTAATTTCCCAAACACTCAGCAAAACGTGAGCGAAATACCTTTTAGAATAATTCGCAAAACCTAGCAAAACGTGATAAAGCGTTCAGTTACAAAGCAACGAACACTTTATCAACGGTAATGCAACACCGGTCAACGAAACCGCTGCAAAAATTCCCACAATGTAAATCTTCGTCGATTTTCGGAGATAACCAAAAGTTCAGTTTGTGAAAACCAGTGCAAGAATTAAGTTCGGTGCAACTAAGTTAAAAGTTTCAATTAATAAATTCAGTGTTAAAATCAAACTTTGTGTTTTTAATCATTTTTTTTTTTGACTAACGTTCTTGTCGTAATCCTAATACCCTGGGCACACGAGAGCACTTAAGTGGGTTAATGACGTCATTATGACGTAGCCCATGTAAATTTTCCATAAGAACTCGACATCGAAACCTACCTCCTGGAACCCGGGTTAAACTCGACAGACTACTACCAGCGCCATAAATTCCACATGGTAGAAAATCTTTTTACTAAAAAGTAATCAGCTGTGAAATGTGTTATCGTTACTTTACAGCAAATTTCAATTGAGTAAACACATCAACTAATCTCAAGCTCAACGCAAGAAACTCACTTGATTGCTGTATTTTTATGTATTTTTATGTTTACTTTTCGCCAAATGTTATCAGATATGTTAACCCCGAACTCCGTTCGGCGGCACACGACACTTAACCCACTTTACGTGACGTCATTAACCCACTTAAGTGCTCTCGTGTGCCAGGCGTATAATTGTTAAACTCGACAGACTGCTACCAGTGCCGCAAGTTCCACATGGTAGAAAATCTTTGTACTAAAAAGTAATCAGCTGTGAAATGTCATTTTGTTGTTTTCCTAGATGTTTTCGTGTTATCGTTACTTTACAGGAAATTTAAATTGAGTAAATACGTCAACTAATCTCAAGCTCATCAGGGATCCTCGGGGCTTGCATGATACATAGAGACTCTATCTAATTTAATTCTAGGGACCTTCCCCTATCGTTCGAGATGAGTTTCGTCGGAATCGGTCCTCTAACGGCCGAGTTATTTCGACTTCTGGAGCGTAAGTCCCATGCCAGGGACTTAATTCCTTTGAGGTCCTGAAAATTAAGCATGCGGACGGAAGTAAAAGGACGTAAATTGATATGTTGTTTCTATAGGTCTAATCTATCGTTTAAACCAAAAAAAACCTTTCGTGGTATTTATTTCCGGGTCAAAAGCTATTTTTCCTGGGCTAATTCTGAAGTCGCAGTAATTTAGGGCTCAACCCCTTATGGTCAAAAACACTCCCTCGTGTATTTCGTACATTGAATATCCTAGATTTAAATTCAGAATCGATCTAAGACCGATCGGTATACTTCGAAAATCACGTTTTTTTACGGATTGAAATTTTGAAAAAAGTTTCTCTCTAAACTCCTTGGGGGTCGAGATTTAATTTCTTCAAAATTTCAATCCCCTCTCCCGCCCACCCCCTTGGGCCGATTTGGCTCATATCGAACTTAACCGAGCTATTAACCCTAGAAATAATTTAAAAAACTTGGTTCAAATATCTTTGAAATTACGCCCTCTAGCGTGTAAATATAGGGGAGCGGCGTACAATGTGGCGCAGAGCTTTTTTGGGTATTATAGCAATTGGTAGATGAAATCTGTCCGGTGTCATAAGTGTGTTAGTTAGTAACCCAACTTTGTCTAAGTAACAGGTGCGATCAAGCGCGCATTTAATAGGTCTTGTGAAAAAAATCAAAAAACCCCATTTTGCAAGTTTTCGTTAATTTTTTTCATTCCTTCACAACATCTAGAATTTTTAAGACATTTATGAAAACTTTATATGCAAAGACTCACTGTGATATCCTCTTTTAAAATCATAATTGATTTTGGATTATCTTAAATTTTTCTTATAACTTCGATCATTTTTCAAAATAACAGAAAAATTCCAATGTGGCGCACGCGGTTCGTACAAAGTGGCGCATTAAGAGGCAAATTTACCAAAACGTGTAAAATAGGCCCACTTAATGACCTATTTTCTCCGTTAATATTTGGTGAATCTATATGAAACCTTTTTTAAAAGATAAGACGAAGGGTTTTGTGTCGACTAAGTGGAGCACATTTTTGAAAAAGTTTTTAGTTTTTTTTATAGTCCTTGAAAGAAAGGTCTAACTCCATTTTTTGACCCACTTAATAACCAATTTTCTCGAAAACTATTTGACAAAATTTTGTAAATTGTATTTCCAGAGGTACGTTAAAAGGTTTTGTGTCGACTAAGTGGAGCACTTTTCCAATTTTCGACCCAGGAATTTCCCGAGAGTTTTCCGAATGAGTTCGGTTTTTCCAAAAAAAATTCTTCAGTTTTTTATTCTCTTTTTCGTATTTTGCGCTAAATTTTCCTAATGTTTTTCATAATGTTATGGAGATTAAGGAATTGGTAACGGTTTCAGCAAAAAATCTGATTATATTTCATGGAAAATATTGGAAAAATTTAACAAATTGAAAGTGCTTTTTTTGCCTAATTTTCCTGAGTTATCCTATGCAAAACGGGGACCACAACCAAATTCTCGCAAATTTGGTTCAAAGAGTTGAATGTAGATGGCCATTGGCCAGAATTGCTAGAATTTGTAGAAAATACGTCAACTGCTTTCGATG
The DNA here is from genome assembly GCA_963082835.1 of Leptogaster cylindrica. Taxonomy (NCBI): domain Eukaryota; kingdom Metazoa; phylum Arthropoda; class Insecta; order Diptera; family Asilidae; genus Leptogaster; species Leptogaster cylindrica. The sequence goes on from OY720106.1 coordinate 13,729,444, forward strand.
CAGTAAGTGGATATTTTTACACACACATCTTAATAGCATGCTACCAAAGATCTTGAAATATGAAGATGTCGCATAAGGCGAAATTTTCGTTTCTTGCCGGGTCCTGATATCAGGACCCGCTCTCCCAACAGTGCCACCGTCATCAGAGCCCGCTCTCAGCAGAACCTGATTTTCATCAGCGCCCGCTCTCACAACTTGTTGAGCTGCAAAGTCTGCAATGACAGAGTTCTGTGCAGAAATTTCAAATGATCTGCGTGATGAAACGTCAGAGCACGTAAAAAATTTCCAATTGGGATTTTTGGCCTGTACCTGTTTTTAAATGTCAATAAATGTCCGGTTTTTGTTTTCGTTAATTACTTGATCGTTCATTTATGAATGGTTTCTTTTCCATTTAAAGTATATATTAGAAGAATAATACTTGTTAGTAATTAATATAATAATTTATACTGCCTGATGTGATCAGGGAATATGTATTTCATTCCAGTTTTTTTTTTTAAATTAAAATTTTTAATTGTTTGGACAGCTGTACCGAATAATGTACTGCTATTTTAGCGAAATCATATAGTTTTGAAAGTACATACTCGTTAGTCATTTTACGGTTGAAATTTATTGCAAGTAGGGGTACTAATTTATTCATTAATGAATGAAACAAAAAAGATTGATAGGGTGAACAAACGTTTCCAAGTGACCCGTGAGGTAGTTTGTCCACTCGATTTTTTTTTTTTTTTTGGGGGGTTTCGCCCTTAGCCCTATTCCCCAATGCGGTGAAAATTAATTTTTTTCCAACAACCGTCTTATAAATGCAATCTTTTAATCTTTGTTTCAGTGAATAAATTAGCAAATGCAATGTAGGAGTAGGTTTTTCTTTTTTTTTCAGTGCGGCTAAAACTAGAAGTTTTAACTCTTTAAAATTTGCAATTTTTTGTTTTTTTGGACTTCAGCTTTATCCATGAACCACGAACAATGCTTTCTTAAAAGAAGCTTGATCATGAAATCTGTAATTTCTAATTTATGATTGGAGCAAACACTTTCATCGTGAAACCATTCAGGAGTTACAAGCTTGCATTGATCAATAATGAAGTTTTTAATATTCCTTTTTTCAGGACTACTTTTAAATATCTGGTCAATGGTAATTAAATGATTCTCGTATCTGAACTATATTTTTTGATCAGGTGCAACAAGTTGGAAAAAACAGTGAACAATTTGTTTTGGTTGGTAGTAATAATGTTTTTTTTATAGGTAGGTCCATAATATATATTATAAAGTAGTTTATAATTTTCTTAAAATTATTTTAAATTTCTTAAGAAAATTTTCTTAAAATTATTTAAATTTTCTTAAGAACCCGAATCCTTTTTTTTCGGATTTAATACAATTGATTTTGATTTTTTAGTTTCAGCCATAAATATGCGCTAATAAATCGCAAATTGTCTTTACTTTCTAAATTTTGCGGCCAATATTTGTTTAAAATACACATACATATGTATTTGTTTTTTCCAAACAATTTGATATTTTTGAAAGCTTTTTACAATTTGAAATAGTTAAAATATTATTAAAAATAACTTGCAGATATATACCTAGAATAAATATGTTTATAAATTTATAAATTGCTTCAAGTTTGTTTTTAAAAAATATTGTTCAAATCCGATCTTTGCAGGTAGCAAAGTGGAAATCCGAAAACCAAGAAACCCAAAGAAATCAACAAATCAAGAAATCCTTCCTTAAACAAGAAAATAATTTTGTGGTCTTTCGCAGGGACATAAAACCAGTTTCCAGCTCACGCATCAGGCAAGGGACATGGCTGCACAGATTCCCGTCTCGGGCATGTGTGGCCTGCTGAGATTTGCAGGCTGTGCAGACAGAGAAATATCGATTTACTTGGCACAGCAACTGCTCAAGTGCTCACTGTGCCGGAGAGCAAATATTTCATATGCTCCCACCCCGACCGACCGTGTCTATCGCGCCAGAAAATTTCAGAATTGTCGTTTGTTCGTAATGCGACCTCTTGGTATTTTCATTCTCTTTGATGCTACACTTGCTATTGTGTAGGAAAGCGCAATTTTTGCTTGTTTTCTGGGGTGATGTTATTTATTAGTTTTTTGCCGCCACAACCAGTTTAGGTAGAAAGAACTTTTGCGGGTGTGCGCGGTGATGCCGATGCCGAATTGTAGTTCTTCGTGATTATTTCAGTGCCGACAAGAATATGAATTTCTTTTGTGCTGCGGCACACTTTTTTCATTCTATATTTAGATTTGATTTTCTGAGCAGTCGTCGCAGGATTATTTTCCCTTTTTCATTTTCTGGCCAACATTTTCGTATAAAAAAGCAAGTGTTTTTCTGGTCTTGAAAATTTTGTTTGGATTTGTTTTTTAGGATGCACGTATTATTGAGTAAGGTGTGAATTTTTCAGTTCTAAATAAATAGTCAATGCCAACAAAAATTTTGTAATGAATATTTTATTGCAATTTCAAACAATTTCAAGTATTATTGATTTGAATGATAGTTGGGTCATTCCACGCATCAAATAAAAATATGATTTGTCACACTCAACCATCATCTCAGATTTTGATGAGATTTTGTAATTTTTATCTATGCATAGCTATGAAAAAATACCACATTTTATCTCTTTAGCCCTATTAATTATTATTACAATTAGGTAACTATATTTTAGAAAAAAAGTTTAATAACAATAATTCCCTACAATATTGTTGAAATTGACTATTTTTTTTACAAATGAAAAACCCGCACCTTCCTCAATAATTCGGTCACCCTGAAATAAAAAACAAATCCAAAAAAAAAATTGTCAAGGCCGGAAGAACGAACGCACTTGTTTTTTCAAAAGAAAATGTTGGCCAGAAAGCGACGGCTGCCTGGGCAGATCTTGGTTTTCGAAAACCAAATCAGAATATAAAATGAAAAAGAAATACTCAGAAAGAACATCAATTCGACTTCCGCATCACCGCAGTGCATACCCCGCAAAAAGTTCCTTCCATATGTTATATTCACGTTGCCTTTGGTGGCAAAAGAATAATAAAAAAGATCACCCCAGAAAACAAGCAAAATTTGGGCTTCAATAGCAGGCAAGTATGTGTCTGTAAAGTGTAAATCGAATATCGATCCACTGCCATTGAAGCTCTGTGACGTATCTCTGAACACGCTGCTGATCTGCTGGAATAACTCCGCGCGCGCTGCCGAATTTTCTTCTTTGTTTTGTCTTGTTCGCAAAGTGTCTCCACTACTGCGGTAAATTGTCCATGCTAAGAAAACGATTTCTGCTCTAGGTAAATTTGCCTCTTAATTAGGTGTGTTCAATGACAAAGATGGTATGGTTTTTAAATGTTCCTTCTAGTGCCGAGGAAAACCTGAAAAAGCACTTGGAATGTCTAATATATCCACTGGTTTTTTTATTTGCATTCAATGTGATTTCGACTATGATGATTAAGCCAATCAAGAATTTTGCAATTTTTTCACATACTTAACCTATTATTCTAATAAATTTTTGAAAAGTATCGAAATCTATTGTATTTACTTTTTTTTTCCACGCAGATGTTACATTTTTAATAGTGCGCCACATTGTACGCATGTGCGTGCGTGCAATGTGGCGCAAAGAGGTCCCAGCAGTTTTGAGCTATATCTCCGAAAATATCTACAACTGAATAATGATTACTTCTGTAATAACAAAGCTTAGTAAATTTCCTTTCAACTCATGCCTTCACTCCTAATCTAAACCTCCTTTAAATATCCATAAGTGATAAGAGCTCTAAACTCAAAACTATAGGCACATTGTCGCCGCTCCCCTATATAAATATATATATGTAAATAAATACATACATGTATATAAATACATATAAACTGTTGAATAGGGAGTGGTTTCGTACTCAGGGAGGCATGACACAAAAAACTATGAAAGAATTTTTGGAAAGTCATAACGATATCAATACGCAGATGTTTCTTCAAAATCTTCATAAAAAATTTTTTATGACGTTTTCGGCTGAAAATCCTGGGCTAATTATATCGATTATAGGCTTATTTGTCCCAGATACTTTTTGTAGAGAATTTTGTCAGCTTTAATTTAGTATGTAGATGTTTTAGTCGTGTAATTGATATTTGAAGAGATATTCGCGAAAAACCAATTTTCGAGCAATTTTCACCCCTAAAAACCACCCTTAAAAGTTAAGCACATGCATAATCACCGGGGACTTTTGGGAAAATAATGAAGACCCTAAAATATATCGAAAAAAAATAAAAACATTTTGTCTGAATTATTCCGAATAAGGCCCTTTTTTATTATTATAAGCTTTTTATAATTATAAGCTTTATATACGTTTCAGTACGAGTTTGTCCGGGCGGATTCTCGCAAGTGAATTTTGACCCACTTCTAGTTGTCCGATTAATTTGTAATTTGGCAAGTGGGCAGATTTCAGGTGACAATAGTTGTTTCTGTATTTTTTTTTTTTAAATATCCAAAATTTTTTTAGTTATCGTAGGATTTTGGTTAAACAATTTGTTGCATATGTTTAGGCGTTTCCGGCAGCCAATTTTCCAATAAATCATTTATCAATTATATTGGTAAAATATCGTGATTGCATACATATAGGTGTTTTGGCGGAAATTTCATTTTCTGTGCACACTTCCTTTTAGCTCAGCTGGTTGGTACATTACACTAACCTGAATAGTTTTATACAAAAACTCGAGAACACCTGTAGCAAGAGACTTGAAATTTGGCACGATGATACTTCGTTAAAGTGGTAAGATCAAGTTCGAAGATGAGAAAAATCGGGTAACTCCTTCTTAGTGATGCCATATAAGCCTGAATCGTTTTTATACAAAAATGTTGATTTTGTGTACTGAATATTACAATTCGAATTTCTTTCATTAAACATTGTTATAAATAAGTATTACAATTGATTAATTATTTGCGACAAATTTTGTTTACACAGTTTCTTTCTACACGATATTAAAGATAGAAATAAAGATAGAAATGGAAGAAAATTCGGAATTTTTACAGTAGTAAAAGTGGATGGATTTACATAGGGTTTTTTTTTATTTAGAATGAGTGAATGAAAATCTTTCCGCTGCGGTAAATTGTTTTACGTTTTTGTTGGTTGTTGGGGGGGGGGGGGGTACTGGGGTAGTCACCAACTGTTTTGGTGTTGTGCAGTTTGGCCCATGTGTGATATCAAATTAAAGCTCTTGCTGATTACTATTAAATCAAGCAGTCGCGGACAACTAGCCTTAGTTACATAGAAAAATGAATATCAAGATTTTTACATAGAATGGTACCTAGGGTAATTGTTTTGACCAATTGCTTCTTTACTAGTTATATGCTACACCCGTAGTCCGTACAATGTGCAGCAAAGTTTAGCTCTGGATCTGCTGATCGAAGGATGCTCCCGATCGCGAAGTTGCAGTCTTGGCCGTTGGGCTGCTATAGTTCACAAGATGCAGGGTAGTAAAGTGGACTATGCGGCGGTCTATCTGGGTCCAAAATTATTTGCTGCTGAGTGCTGGCCAGGCATACGTCGCCCTTATGTTTAGTAGGGTAAGGTCATGGGACAGTCTTCAAATCACAAGCACAAGATTAAGCGGCCAAAAGCTCTACAATACTGAAGCGCTTAAGGAAATGAACCGAATGAGGAATCATGAAAATACTTACGACTAATGCCGGGTCCACATTGCACAAATCAAACGCAAACAAATGTATTTGCATTTGCATTTGCCATGTGTGGACGTCTTTTCAAACGATTGCAAACTGTATAAAATGATTGCTAGAATGATTGTTCATATTTGTCTCGGTTTTTGTATGCAAATTTGAGTTCAAATTTGAATGTATACGACAAATCAATGACAAATCAATTTGCACAGTTTGGACGCTATCACAAACTTTTTAAAAACAAATTTGCAGTAAGCGATGAACAGTTTGGACGTTCACAAAAATTCGACAAATCAACACAAATTTATTTGCCTTTGCAAATGTAGAAATACGCTGCGCGATATTTGTGCGTGATTTGCAAAACTATTCGTTAATCGTATATTCAGTCGAGTGTCTAGTTTGTGTGCGGGACTGCGGGTGCTGTTGAGAATGGAGGAAGAGAAAAATTTAATTACAGTTGCTGTAGGTTTTATTTTATTATGCAAATTAGTTGAGAAAAAAAAGCAAAAGAAAAGTCGAATATGGATGAAAAATTTGTTCAAAAATCGTAATTTGCATAGTTCCGAAATTCTATTCCGTGATCTCCGCGATGACGGAGAGATCCTATTTCGTAATTTTTCTCGGATGTCTACTCAGGACTTCGATTATTTATTGAACATGGTGTCAGACAAAATTGGCAAATGTTCCACTCATCTCCGAGAAGCGATAACAGCAAAAGAACGTTTATTATTAACGTTACGTTTTCTAGCAACCGGGGATTCATACACCAGTTTAATGTATTTATTTCGCATATCGAAACAATCTATTTCAAAGATTATACCGGAAGTTTGTCGAGCAATTGTGGAGTCATTAAAAGATTACGTTCGGGTGAGTATTTTTATTTTAAAATTTTTAATTAATAATATCTTAATATGGGTTTTCATAATAATTATTTTGTGGTTGATAAGGAGTCACTGCAGTCGTTGATGAAGGCGATTGTGCAGAGTCGTATTTTCCCGTCGAACCTTCGAATAAAATATTGTTAATTTGAAATTGAGCCATATTTTTGGCTTCAACGGAGAAAGTCCTCAATTTTTCGGCCACATATTCTCCAAATATTGTGATTTCATCTCGCTTTTGCTTATTTACACTTTCCTTTAGTAGTTCGAAGGTTTCCTTTATGCGAGGATCTTCCCCGTCGTTCAATCGCCTTCTCTTTGGTTGTGGAGTCGCTGCAGCACGAAAAGCTGGGGTCTCACTAAAAATGTCTTCATTTGATGCTGAAGTTGTAGCTTCAGTTTCTTTTGAACTCTCAGTCTGTTCCTGAAAAAAAAAAAACAATTTGTCATTGATGAAAATTTGTAATGATTTATTATTTTTAATTAATAATTATAATTATTTCAGGTACCACAAAATGAAAATGAATGGGATAATGTCGCACGAGGATTTTTCGAAAGATGGAATTTCCCGCAATGTTTGGGTGCGATAGATGGCAAGCATTGTGTTTTGCAGGCACCGTTCAACTCCGGTACTGATTTTTTTAACTACAAAGGAACATTCAGTATCGTATTAATGGCCATAGCAGATTTCGATTACTGCTTTATTTATGCAGACGTTGGCTGCCAAGGACGAATATCGGACGGAGGTGTTTTTAGAAACACATCTTTCTGGGAAAAAATGTCTAGAAATCAACTGCGAACACCACTGGATCATCCTCTTCCACACCGGGAAATAACTGTACCATATGTTTTCATTGCCGACGACGCTTTTCCCTCACAGCCGAACCTTCTTAAGCCCTTTCCAGGATACCATCGAAAAGGATCAGAGGAAAGGATATACAATTACAGATTGTCCAGAGCTCGTCGCATAATTGAAAATGTATTCGGAATAATGGCTTCAGTTTTCCGGGTACTCAGGAAGCCAATATTACTACAGCCAGATTCGGCAACTTCGGTCGTACTTGCTTGCATTTACTTGCATAATTTTTTACGAAAGAGAAAATCTTCGAGAAACGTGTATACTCCAAGAGGCAGTTTCGATAGAGAGGAGGACGGCGAGCTAATTTTAGGAAGCTGGAGACAGGATGCAGATGATCCTTCGTCTTTCCAACCACTTCAGCGGATTGGAAGAAGAAACACGAGGGACTACATTTCAGTTCGAAAGGAATTCGCTGAATATTTTTCTGGACCAGGAGCAGTAGAGTGGCAAAATTTGTATTCATAAACTTAATATACCTACATTATGTATAAAAAAAAATTAAATCATATTTGTACTTACATCCATTGTATTTCTCGTATCTTTCGGAATATACTGATCATGCAGAAATTGGAAAGCGTTGAAAGCGAACCAGGATGACTGGATTACTTCGTCCTTTCCAGCGCCTGATTTTCGACTGCTTATGGCTTTTTGTCGTTCTCGGCGATATGAAGTGAGCAGGGAATTCATTTTTGTTTTCATTTTTTCAGGGTCCATATTCAAGGCTGCTCCTATTTCCTCCCAACAATCCTTTTTTAAAGTGGGATTTTTATAATTTGAACGAGTTCGATCCCATAAAATTGGCCTGTTCTTGTATTCCTCAATTAATTTAAAAACCGATTCGGCTGTCCATTCCATTGTGACTAAAAAAGGCACAAATTTTGTTTTACACCTATAATTGGTGAGAAATATTCCTTTTACTTACCTTTTGTTTAAAGAATTTATTCAACAAAAAGTTATTTATTTTATTATTATAAATATAAATTCACCAAAAAGTTATTTTTTTTTGTTATTATTTAAATAATATTCTATTCCGCTTGAATATATTTACGGTCAGGAAGCGAAAATCGATCACACACACAAATATGGGCAAATTCAAATTTCAAAACGTCCAAACTTTTCAAATGGATGTGAACGAAATGAAGCAAATTATTCACAAATTCGTCCCCCTTCAAACGCGTACAAATGAGTCGGAAGGATTTGCGCGACGTATACACCGAACGAATAAATATTTGGAAATTTCGGCAAATGTGTACGCAAACGTAAAATTGTGTTTTTGCTGTTGTTTGTGAAAATTACATTTGACAATGATTCAAAGCCGTCTAGACTATGTTTTTTGAACTCAAATTTGCAACAAATTTGTTTGCGTTTGATTTGTGCAATGTGGACCCGGCATAAAAAGGAAAAAATAAAAATAAAATAAAAAAAAATTTTTAGGCTAAGCTTTATATAAGTGTACTAAAAAGGAGAAAACAAGAAAAATATGTAAGTGTAGTAAGGTGATCGGATTGAAGTTGATCAAATACATTTGTATTCACGCTGAATCCGTTGTTACCTATCTACTATAAAGTTTGCGATGTGCAAATGCAAGAATAGAATCTATATATCTAGAGCAGTGACGGCCAAGCCTATTCTCGCGGGCATTTGAGATTTCAGAGTACGCTACTATGTTCTGTCTATGATAAGACGTTTTGACGTGAATGGTTTCAAGTTTCCCAGCGACAAGCTTTATAGTAGATAGGTAACAACGGATTCAGCGTGAATACAAATGTATTTGATCAACTTCAATCCGATCACCTTACTACACTTACATATTTTTCTTGTTTTCTCCTTTTAAGTACACTTATATAAAGCTTGTGCCTAAAATTTTTTTTTATTTTATTTTTATTTTTTTTCGCCTAAGTTCCGTGGACTAAAAGGAGAGTTTCCCTTGGCTGAGGACGCAATAAATGAACATTTTTATGTGGACGATCTAATGGGGGGAGCCAACGATGAGACTCACGCCTTCCAACTTTACAAGGAGTCAACGGAATTATTGGGAAAAAGAGGTTTTTCACTACGTAAATGGGCTTCAAACTCCAATTGGTTCTTAAATCAAATTGAGGCGGAAGACAACAAGGAGAACATTAAAGTTATTCCAGTCGATACAGATTCAGTTAAGGTGCTTGGCCTCAAGTGGGTTCCATCCTCAGACAGTTTTACATTCGAGGTATCTCCTATCAAAGGAACAAATCCAACTAAAAGGTTAATACTTTCAGAAACTAGCAATGTATTCGACCCGTTAGGCTTTCTAGCGCCAGTAATCGTCACCTTCAAGATTCTACTACAGAACCTGTGGCTTCTGAAGTATGATTGGGGCGAGGTTTGTGAAGATGTCGCGAACACCTGGAACAAGCTTTGCAGCGAGCTTAAATACTTGGAAAACCTCTCAATACCAAGATGGATTAATCTTTAGGCACATGACGTAGAACTTCATGGCTGCTGTGAAGCCTCCGAAAATGCTTACGCAGCGCAGGTTTACATACGAAACATAAATTCAGACGGAAATATTGCAACGAATATAATTGCATCAAAAACCAAGGTCGCTCCAATCAAACAGTTGTTCATCCCAGTGCTTTTAGCTAAATTATTGAAAGTTTTGAATACAACTCTAAAGGCACTTCCAACAAAATGTTTTGCTTGGACCGACTCACAGGTGGTACTATGTATCATGGCTATCCGCTCCACCACGCAAGTGGAAATGCTTTGTTGGCAACCATACATCCACTATTCTTTCAATGATCCCGCGACAGCAGTGGAATCATGTGGCTTCATCCGATAATCCGGCAGATCTAGCCTCTCAGGGTATTGCAGCGAAATATCTACTAAACTCATCCCTTTGGTGACAAGGACCGTCATGGCTACAAAAGAGTACGCAAGAGTGGAATTTCATCAAACCCAGTGTTTCAACAACAGAAGATATCGAAGCTGATAAAGAAAGAAGAGAAAAATACATCGGCTTACTTGTGGCACAAATTGAGGAAAATATTCTAGCGGCGTTATTTAAGAAATACTCATCCTTAACGACCATTCTGAGAATTCTTAGCAGGTACTTTCAGTTTATCAGAATTTGCCGCAGTCAACGGGATCATAGAACCTCTTGGACAACAGCAGAGGATACGAACAACTCCATGCAAGCAACTATTCTGTGGGCTCAAGCTGATGCCTTTCCAGGAGAAAAAAGTCGCTTAATGTCAAGGCAGCAGATTTAATTTCGGACAACATGTTCGGACGGTCCAATTTTTTTTGCTGTTTCACGATTAGAAAAGCCAACATCCTTATAAACAGAAATCTTGGCTTTTTCTTCCGCTGTTAAGCATTTTCCTCTACCCATTCTAAAATATGGCTGTCTACGCCTGCAATTAATTATTGTGCAGGTAACAAATTCCACCTGCCCGGGACATTCGAACGGGCAGTTCTTATCGGAACCGCGCACCGAGCCTTCACCTTTTTCATAATTAATTCTTTCATATTGCTTGTTAATTAGTTGTTAAAATTTTAAATTAGAATTGTAAAGTGTTTAAAGTTAAATTAGATAAAGTTGTATTGTGATTAGTATTGTGTAAATTTCTGTTAATTAAAAATAAAAATCGTGTCGGACAAAATAAAAGGTGTGTGTAATTTGTGTACTCCCACTTCAATCTTTCTGAGGAATCGAGGCTTCAACAATGGCACAAATTCGATTGAAAAGGGCCATGAATATGGACAAAAAAGCAGAATACAAACCTTAACAATTTCCAAGATGAATAAAACCTAAAAACTTCCAAAAAATACCAAGAAATGAAAACAAACCGTTGTGCGTCTATTTCAATTTCGTACTGAAATCACACCAAAAACTTCCCACTTTCACGTTAACTGGTTGCAATACAAGGCATACTGCGAAAACAGTTATAAATTTGGATTCTAGATGTAACTGTAAACATAAGAAAAATTTTCCGAACACAATAATCCATTCGCTTTTGCGAGAAAGAATCGAAAAACCCGTTATAAGGGGATAACTAGGTACGCGCCTATTTCAATTTCGCGGACTGTACTATCAAAGTATACCTCATCAAATACTTACATCAAAAGCATCTTCACGCCGGGACTTCCTTACTTACAAGTATCATACGTCAACAATATTGAATCATTTCCAGCCGGAATCAAGTAAAATCTCAATTAAATAAATGTCTGATTTGCGTTAAACAACGCGCTTCGTCTTCACAACAATTAATTGCAAATCTACCCGCTCATCGAGTAGGTGCATACAGAGCTTTTGACAATGTAAGAATCGATTATGCAGGATTCTTTCTACTCCTTCCGCGCAGAGGCAGAGGAGTTCGCCCAGTCAAGGGCTACTTTGTAATCTTTGTATGCTTCAGTACTCGGGCTGTACACATTGAACTAGCTTGAGATCTCACTACAGAGACATTCATTGCCTGCTTAAGAGGCAAATTTACCAAAACGTGCAAAATTGGTCCACTTAATGACCTATTTTCTCCGTTATTATTTGTTGAATCTACAATATATCTAACTTTTTTTTAAATGATAAGACAAAGGGTTTTATATCCTTTAAGTGGAGCACATTTTTGAAAAAGTATTTAGTTTTTTTCTATGATCGTTGAAAGAAAGGACCAACTCCATTTTTTTGACCAACTTAATGACCAATTTTCTCGAAAACTATTTGACCAAATATAGCATATTTTATTTTCAGAGATACTTTAAAGGGTTTTATGTCCTTTAAGTGGAGCACTTTTCCAATTTTCGACCCAGGAATTTCCCGAGAATTTTCCGAATGAGTTCGGTTTTTCCAAAAAAAATTCTTCACTTTTTTATTCTCTTTTTCGTATTTTGCGATAAATTTTCCTAATGTTTTTCATATTGTTATGAAGATTAAGGGATTGGTAACGGTTTCCGTAAAAAATCTGATTATGTTTCAATTTAACAAATTGAAAGTGCTTTTTTTGCCTAATTTTCTTGAGTTATCCTATGCAAAGCGGGGACCACAACCAAATTCTCGCAAATTTGGTTCAACGAATTGAATGTAGAAATAAATTAGAGGACCATATTATGCATATTTATCGTGCATTATGGAATTACGGCCAATAGTGCACAACTGCTACCACTCAAAGTATTGATTTCATAAAAAAAATAAACGTTTCCAAGTGATCCGTGAGGTAGTTTTGCCACTCGTTTTTTTGTTTTTTTTGGGGTATCGCCGTTAGCCCTACTCCCACATCTAAAAATAAGCTATTTATGCCTGCGTATGCCGTTGCGTCGGGCGTCGCGACGCGATTTGCGCTCTCCCCTTACCTTGCACATGGCTCTTCCACTTCCATGCTTGGCACAGAAAGCTAGCTGAATGTGCCTGGGGAACTACGGGGTTAGCTCACAAAATGCTGAATAACGTCATGGGGTTCTGGCGCGGCGACCCCAGGCACAAATTTTTGTCAAACGCGAAGTTGTACTGGGTGCAAGTTCTTTATGTTATACTTTCTTTGGTAGAAGGAACTTTTGCGGGTGTGCGCGGTGATGCGGATGCCGAATTGTAGTTGTTTGCGTTCGTTGCACTTCCATTTGAGTGACCTAACAGTAATCGGGACTTAAAGCCCGGTCCAGACGCTCAGTTTTAAACAACGACTTGTCTGCGCAGATCAGATCGTTGCAGACAACTCGTTGCGTGTGGACTGGAAATCTGCGAAGATTTGAAGTCTGCGCAGTTGCAACTTGCAACGATATCTGAGCTAAAAAGCAAAGATATCCGTGATCTGTGCAGACAAGTCGTTGCCGTGTGGACGGTAGTACCAAAGTTTAGTTAAATAAAAATAAAATAAGAAAAACTAAAACCCCAGTACGGCTTTAACTCATATTCAAAAATTATAAACATGACTTGGTAACTGCTAATTAGACCTCTATTAGTAAAAATACCGTAGTCACACGTTTTATCTCAATTCAAATAAAATTAATTATTAATGCAGTGTGACTACGGGCTACGGCGTTTTTACTAATAGTCGTCTAATTAGCAGTTACTAGGTCTTGTTTATAACTTTTGAATTACTGGGGTTTTAGTTTTTCTTACTTTATTTTTATTTTATGTTTTTTCGCGACATACCTCCCTGAGTACGTATGTATCTACTAGATTTCTATCTAGAATCTAGAACAATCAACTATAAATTATATTAATATAATATATATTTACTTACACGCTAGCGGCCGTAATTTTGAAGATATTTCGACCGAATTTTATTATATTATTTCTAGATCTAACAGCTTGGTTTAGTTCGTTAGATGCCGCAAGAGGGTAGGCGTGGGAGCGGGTTTGAAATTTATAAAAAATTATATCTTTGACTCTCTGAAGTTTAGAGAGAAACTTTGTTTGTATAAATTATAGTACTCCCTATGAAGCTTATGGCGGAACAAAGTACCTCAAATTCCTTGTTTCTAGTAAAGGAAGGAAATACGTAATAACATACCTTCCTTTACATAAGCGACAAAAAGAAATCGCAAGTAATGATGATCTTTGGAAAGAAAGAAAAATAAGCTCGTTGCTTTTAACAACGTGAAATGAGTGGAATTAGGGTTGCTACATATAGTTTTTGAACACAATTTTCAAAATAATATGTAGATAAATAAGTTAAAAAATTTTGTTTTACGGGTTATTTTTAAAAAAATTTACTTAGGTACATTTAAAATTCGTTTACCTTTATATTGTAAATTAAAAGATTTCACTTAATTTATAAAAACTCTTGCGCAAACATGCCTGGCTTTAAAAATTTTCTGTCTCCTTTTTAAAGGATTTGTTGAGAGGATTCATGTTCCTTCTCTTTCATGCGTTGTGTTATTAAAGGGAGGGCAGTCGGAAAACTCTTCTGTTTCCTAACTTTAAGTTTTATTTAACTAAACTTTGATAGTACCGTTTTCCGAATCATTTTGTTCCTCAGTTGCTCAATGTGATGCGACAATGGCTGATCTTCGGCAATGTTCTCGGGAGTTTCTGACGGAATTTATTACATTATACTAAAGTTTCCCATGTATTTGGCGTGTCAAGTCTAAAGATTATTGTGACAGGGATAAAAAGATGGAGGCTTTTAACAAGACAACATGCCAAAATTGACCAGAGTAGTACCTCCTCCATGACGATGTGACACAAAACTGAGCAAACTACGCAGATATGTCGTTGCCGTGTGGACGCTCTAAAAATCGCAACGATTTCATTCGGTCATAAAGCTGCGCAGACAAATCGTTGTTCAAAACTGAGCGTCTGGACCAGGCTTAACAGTAATCTGAATCAATTCCAATATTCAACAAAATCAGAATCTATTCAGTAGCAGACCGAGCCGGTCGCAAGCAACCATAATCTAGCCGTTACCACACAGTATAACATAAAGGAATAAAGTGCAGTCCTGCTTTTTAAGCCCGTGTTTTATTTCTTCTGTGATTGTGCCAAGCACTCAGGATTCCATCACCCTCATCTCCTGAAATTTACAACATTTGGTCCGTCGAGCCGGATCTTTTCCGGCATATTCTGGTGAGTAGAATTCTGCACATTGTTTTAGTGTTTTTTGGTACTCTCATTTTCATGATTGGTGCGGAAAGAATAAAAAATTCTCTGCCGTTGTGGAATCGCATTTTTATTTGAATTTGTGTGGTGTGTGCATTCAATTTACTCGTGAAATCCAGGAAAAGTGGATGTGTTGGATTTGCATTTACAGGCGATACAGTTAGGGCATTCTGCTACGTAATTACAGTTACCTGCTCATGCACAGTGTGTAATTTTTGTGAAAAAGAGTTAATTGCACAGGCCGTCGTGTCCACGGAAAGTTAATTAAATTAAATCACGTAAAAATTAAATTTAGTAAATGAAGTCTGATTAAATCAAGTAAAATTAGATCACGCCGGGCATAATTAGTGATGTGACGGCATACCACTGGAACAGGTTAACAGTTATAATATTTAACTTTCTTGTTTTTAAAAAAAACACTTTTTAATTTTAATATATTTATTATTATTTTTTAACATTAATGTTCACTTAACTATCTATTATTTTAACTCAACTTAACTTTTTATTATTTCAACTTAACTTTCACTCGAGCTTTTTACGAACTGGATATATTTAATGTTGCCACTACCTTTGGGCTCTGGACCGAAACTAAAACTTATATTAAGGATGCCCGTTTTGATACCTCGGGAAAATGATTTTCTAATCTATGTTTTGTCAATGGGTTGAAGAATCCATTGACAAAACATCCGCGATTTGTTTAATTAATTTTTCTCTTCAAGTGCCTGGGTGGTCACTTGGGATCATATTTCTTACGATAAATCTATTTCATCTATCTGCAAGTGCTTCGGATGATCACTTGGATAGGTATTTCAAAACATCCGCGCTTTGTTTAATTTATTTCTTTTGCAAGTACCGCGGGTGGTCACTTGCATAATCAAAATATTCGCGATCTCTTTTAATTAATTTGATGATTCAAATGATATACATAAATGTGAGTTAATGTAAAGTCCTGTTCGTAACACGCCCATCCTAAGAGTGAGGCTCCGACGAACCAACTATGTTATCGGTATTATCGGTACTATTATTTTCAACTATATATTTTTTTCCAGATATTGTTTTATACATTTTAATTAAAATGAACAAAAATAATCCTAAAATAATCAATATATTTATAACTACACTAGTTATATTATATTTATGGTTATTAATGTTTTGCTTTTCGATTAACTCTCTATTAATAATATTCTCTAAATATAAATCATTCATATTTAGTTCTTTTCGAACTTCTTTTTCTTTTGTTTTGGTGACAAAATTAGGCATTATTATTTTATCATGAATGACTTGTTCAAAATTTTCAAATTTCTTATTGTCTACCGTAATCTTACAATTTTTAAACTTGATTAAATAATTCCCTTTTATTACAATATTATCTTTGTTACAATTGTGTATTAACTTACTTTTTTCATAGTTCTTTGTTATAATGATGCCTTTGTTAATTTCTTTAATTTCTTTTTTATATGTGAATTTTTTATTGCATGTTGCTTCTTTTAAATTTATTATGTTATTAACACATTCATCGGAAATTAAAATCAAATTCTTTTTAAGACTATCTTTTACAGGGTATTCATAAACTTTATTAAACTCATCTTTCAAGATTTCAGTAATTGACAAATCCAACGTTTTATTTTCCAAATCAGGAATAGGTTCTATGAGAATCTTTGAAAATTGCGTGTTAGTGAAACGAGGAATTAATAATATGATTACAATCGTATTCTTATATTCTGTTACAATTATTTTAATATTCTGATAAGTCTCAATATTCGGGATTAATTTAAATTCTTGAGTGTTTAATATGTTTCTGGATAATATACCTAATTTACTAGAGAAAATTACTTGTTCGATATCATCTAAATGGTTTTTTAAAAGCAATATATCCTGATTTATATGAAAAAGGCATTGAATTAGTCGAAGTTCACTTTCCAAAGTTGACATTTTGTTCCTAATTTCTTTTGTGAAATTTCCTAGATATTGACCTACTAAAATTTGTTGACCATTAATGTAATTTGTAATATTTTTTATTTGATCGATTAGTTGTCTATTGATTGATATTTGTTTGTTGCTTTGATCAATTAGTTGTCCGTTACTGTTATAGAGTTTATCTAATCTTTCTTTAATTTCTACCTCATCATCGTGGTCCATTATTCCTGTAATATATTTCAAACTTTTTCCTACTATATCGAACAAGCCTCGTTTCTGTCTTGGATGTGGTTTAATATTCTTCAGTTTTTCTTCTAGTAGATTAAAACTTTGATTAACCGAATAGTACATTGGTCCAATTAATACTTCATCAGGTTTAAGAATTTCCAAATTTAACCTTATAATGTCTTTTGATTCTTCTATTTGTGTGAAATTTATTATATGCAATATTTTATGATAGTCCTCTATTATTTTTACTTTTCCCAATTCCAATGTTATATACCCATTGTTATTATTAAAATCGTGAATCCAAATTTCCTGAGCTGATATACGAAATCCGCATATTGTTGATATTATTACCAAAAGTAGAATCCCGAATTTAGTCATTCTTCTCTCTTTTCTCTGATTTCTTAATTTTTTAAATTCCTGAAAATATTAAACTAATTAGGGTTTTGTTTCTGCTTAACTTTAATTGTAGGATTATTATAATCTTGATTTTTCTTTTTGGACTTAACATGTTTTTTATAGTATTTAAGCTGGTTCTTTGTATCTACGATGTGATCGTCATCAATTTTTTCAGCGTTAATTTTTCTGAACTTAGCATGATTTTTGCCGCCCCTGATTTCTTTTATAAAATTTTTCCCGGATTCTATAACATTATCAATTCTATTTTTATTTTTTTTCTCAATGGTATATTCCTTCTTCTTTTTGATTTTTTCAAAAATCTCTGGATATTCATTTCGATGTATATTCCCATTCACGAAATCAATCGGTTTTCTTCCTATAGTGGAGTGGATTGTATTATTGTAGAATGATACTATACGAAGAATCTTTTCCTCGACTGTACCCTGATTTCTTTCTGCATCGTGCTTTAGCAATCTAATATGTTCATTTAATGTATTATGAAGTCTTTCGATATCAGCATTCGACGTATGGTTGCTGTTGGACGTAAAATGAACTTCTATATTAAGATTATTCAAATATTCCCTTAATGGTATGGCCTTGAATCCTAGTTCGTTATCAACAATGATTTTCTTTACATTTCCAAATTGTGCGAAATAGTAGCTTAATGCTTTTTTAAACTCCGGCCATGATCTACCTAATATTTTTAATGCGCAAGCGTGTTTTGTAAAACAGTCTATAATTGTTAAAAATAGTTGCTTTTCTAAACTATAAAAAACATCCACATGAATTATTTGTTTAGGTTCGCTAGGGGTTTCTGTAATTTTAAATAAAGGTTTTGGTGGTTTGCGATCATATTTTTCGCAGTTGCATATCTCACAGTTATTAATAAATTGGGTGATTCGCTCCCTTAATTTTGGATTATAATATTTTAATTTGAGCTCCTTGTATACCTCTTCGATTCCGCGATGATTGTTTTTTAAGTGTTCTAATCTTATTAATTCTGCTAATAAATTCTCATCTGTAATATCTTCAAGAACTGTCTTGCATTGTATTAATTTCATTTTTTTATTGTTTGAAAAATGCTTAAAGTACGTGGTTACCAAAATTTTAAGAAATTCCTCTTCAGTTACTAGAATAGCATTTAAACCATCAGGGTTGAAATGTGCTTTCAAGAGCGCGATAGCTGTTTGCTCATCCATTGTTTTCATATGAATTGTGGTTCTGTTTTTATTAAATATTTTTCGTTTTCTAATCCTCAGAGAGCCGGTATTAGTTTTATTTAGTATTATCTGAGTTTTGAAGATATTTAAGACAGATTCACTTAGAGGAATATTTGGAATTTCGTTGGCTAAATTTATTTCTATTTGATCCATTCTGGAGAGAGCATCAGCATTTCCATTTTTCCTCCCTTTTTTGTATATTATTGTATAATCATATTCTGATAATTTAAGCCTCCATCGTACCAATTTGGAATTAGGTTCCTTTACCGAAAAGAGCCATGTGAGTGGTTTGTGGTCAGTTTCTATGACGAATTTCCTGCCAAACAAGTATGGTCTAAAATATTTGGTCGCCCATACTATAGCTAGCAATTCCTTTTCGATTGTGCTATAGTTTACTTCATGCTCATTTAGTGTACGGCTCGCATAACATACGGGATGATTATCTTGGGACAAAACTGCTCCCAAGGCGTATTGACTTGCATCTGTTGTTAAAGTAAAAGTTTTTTCTAGATTCGGATAACGTAATATTGGATCACTGATCAATAATGTTTTTAGGGTCTCAAAGCTTCGAATATATTCTGGATCAGACAGATCAATTTTCGTATTTTTCTTAAGATACTTAGTTATTGGTTTCGCAATTTTTGAATAATCTCTAATGAATTTTCTATAATATCCCGTGAGTCCGAGAAATTGTTTTATTTGTTTACACGTTTTTGGTATCGGGAAATCCTTTACACATTGTATTTTTTTCGGATTAGTTTTGATACCTTCGCTCGTAACAATATGCCCTAAAAACTCCGTTTCTCTCTTGAGAAATTCGGATTTATCCATTTGAACCAACAGATTAGCTTGCTTGAGTTTCATGAAGATTTTCTTCAATGAGTCCATGTGCTCCTGTAATGAAGTTGAGAACACAATTATGTCGTCCAAATAGACTAGACATATTTTATTTATAAATTCCTTTAATACCTGATTCATTAGACGTTGAAACGTCGCGGGGGCTGTTTTTAAGCCAAATGGCATTCTTAAAAACTCATAATGCCCATTTTCTACACTAAAAGCGGTTTTGCATGTGTCCTGTTCATCAATTTCTATTTGATGATAGCCTTTAGCCAAATCTAATGTTGAAAAATATTGACAATTACCCAATTTTCCTAATATTTCATCCATATTTGGGATAGGGTACTTGTCATCGATGGTTACCTCATTTAGTTTGCGGTAATCAATGACAAGTCTCCACTTTCTTTTCCCACTAGCATCGATTTTTTTTGGCACTATCCATATAGGAGCCGAATATGGTGAATCACTGGGTCGAATAATATTCTTCTGCAACATTTCTTCGATTTGTCTTTCAACCTCTTCCTTATGCACATAAGGATATCGATAAGTCTTACTCTGGATTGGTATGTTATTATTGGTTCTTATTTTGTGTTTAATAATATCTGTACACGTCAGATCAGATTCCTCCCTATAGAAAATGTCTGTGAATTTTCCAATTAATTTTAGAAGCGCATTACGTTCTTCTTCATTTAAATGATCGATTCTCAATTGATCGAGAACTTTCCGTTCATTTGAATCTTCTCCTCCTTCAATAATATTATAATTTTGACGGTCAACGTTTTCCACTTCTAAAGGCTGTAATATTTCTAACTCCGTATTATTTCCCTTAATTATTTCCACTTTTGCCTGTATTTTAAAATTTTCAATATTGTAGATTCCTTCTTTGATTAATATGGAATTATTCTCCTGTTCCTTTATATATCCCATACCATTTTTTTGTATAACAGGTAGTTCCATTTCTATTTTTTCTGAGTCCATTTGCGACTCCTCTTTGTTTACTCCGAAATGCAATTTAGCTACTTTGTTTTTAGTTATCAATTTTTTATTTTTAAAGTCTAGTATAGCTCCTAATTCAAATAAAATGTTATTTCCGATAATTCCATCAAATTTATCATGAAATTTACATACAAGGAATTCGACTTTGTCGGATGGGTTTCCTATTTCCTTAAATAGTGGTATGCTAACTTTTTCGTTGATCTCTATCATATGGTTCAAGGTTTTTAACTTAAGGGGATTTGACACATTTACTTTCCATTTTGGGTGACACAAGTTAGGGTTAATTATTGAATGCGTTGCCCCTGTGTCAATTATAAATTTTAAAGGATGTGTTTTTGTAGATACCATTATATAGGGTAATTTGTAGCTGAGGCCCGAGACTGAAAATTTCCTGGTTTAATACACGTCTTATTTTCAACCATATCTACCTCCATAGGTTCTATTTTGTTTTGTCTATTTTCGTTACTCTGGTATCGGAAATTTTGTGAAGGATAATATGTTGTATTAAATCTATTACCAAAATGGTTAGGGGAGTTATTATTGTTATTAGTCCTATTGTTTGGTACGTTAAAAGTGTAACCATACCTTGAGCTGTAATTATTTGTCGTATTAGGCCAATTATTTTTATTGTTCACCTGGTTACGAAAATTAGAATTTTGTCGTTGAGTGGTATTTTGCATCGCGTTGTTGTTTGTGTTTCTCTGAAATGGTTTATTCGATTCATTTTGGTAATTCGGTAATTTGTTGTTTGTTTGATTTTGACCGTAATTATTTCGATGATACTCCTTACTTCGCTGTCCCATATTTCGATTAACTGGAGATGGGTTATGGTATGCATACCCGCATTCATATAGAATGTTCATACATTCTTCAAGACTATCTGGGTTTCTGCAATGCAGAATGGAACGCATTGGTTCAAGTATTTTATTTTTAAACACTGTGAGTGCTGAAGATTTATTTATTTCAATATAACTCGCTATTTCTGTTCCCGCGGTTAAAACTTGTTTAGTTTTTATATTAAGTCGTCGTAAAATATTTTTAATTTCATTATAAAACTCGACACTCGTTGTTTTGAATTTAATAGCACGCAATTCATCAAAAAGTTCTTCCATTGTAAGTCTATCACCAAAATTCTGAATTAGAGCATTTCTTATTTCTGCCCAAGAAGTTATGTGTACGTTAATTTCTATTATTTCTCTGGCTTTACCTCTTAATTTAGATTTAATGTAATCAGAGAATATGCTCTGTGAAAGTTCATCGTATCTTCCCAAAATTGGTTGGATTTTGTCAATTAAATCTATGAAATTTTGTAGTTCTTTATAGTCACCATGAAACTCCGATAAATTTGCAAGATATTTCAAGGGATCAATACTTAAAGCTAGGATTTGTGGATTCTGCTGTGCAGGTACCTGTGCCTGCGCATCTCCTACCATATTTTCTTCCATTATAGGGTTTGTTGAAAAATTATTACAAATATTACTAATTTGATTCGTTTGTTGTTTAACAAAACGAATTTCACCTAACAGATCAGCTAATGTCTTTTCTAGTGCTAATGTATTTTCACTTTTATTCTTTTTACTCATTTCATTTCAAAATTTAAAAAACTAATTGTCTTTCTGACCTTAAATTGATGTGATGACCTCTTTTGTGTCAATGTGGTTGTTAATTCAGTCTATGTTGCTCCTCTTCTGATATCGTCCTTCTTTTGGGTTGAATACAGATTCCCGTTGATTCCTCCAGTCCTGAACTTCCGTGGTTTCCTCAAGTTACAGTTGATTGCACTGCACTTTTGTTTTGTTTTAGTTTTGTTTGTTTTATAATTGTGTGGATTAATTTATTAATAATTATAAGTGATTGATTTGTATTTTATTGTGCTTCCCTTGAAGACACTATGAACTGCACTTTTCCCTTTGGGGTTGTAGGTTTACTTTTAGTTGTGCTTCCCTTGAAGACACTATTAACTACACTTTTCCCTTTGGGGTTGTAGGTTTACTTTTAGTTATGCTTCCCTTGAAGACACTATTAACTACACTTTTCCCTTTGGGGTTGTAGGTTTACTTTTAATTGTGCTTCCCTTGAAGACACTATTAACTACACTTTTCCCTTTGGGGTTGTAGGTTTACTTTTAATTGTGCTTCCCTTGAAGACACTCAATTTCAATTAATTTCTGAACAGTTCTACACTTCCCTTGAAGATGTTAAAACTTTGCACTTCAGAAATCCGTTCCGGCTGCGCCAGTTATAATATTTAACTTTCTTGTTTTTAAAAAAAACACTTTTTAATTTTAATATATTTATTATTATTTTTTAACATTAATGTTCACTTAACTATCTATTATTTTAACTCAACTTAACTTTTTATTATTTCAACTTAACTTTCACTCGAGCTTTTTACGAACTGGATATATTTAATGTTGCCACTACCTTTGGGCTCTGGACCGAAACTAAAACTTATATTAAGGATGCCCGTTTTGATACCTCGGGAAAATGATTTTCTAATCTATGTTTTGTCAATGGGTTGAAGAATCCATTGACAAAACATCCGCGATTTGTTTAATTAATTTTTCTCTTCAAGTGCCTGGGTGGTCACTTGGGATCATATTTCTTACGATAAATCTATTTCATCTATCTGCAAGTGCTTCGGATGATCACTTGGATAGGTATTTCAAAACATCCGCGCTTTGTTTAATTTATTTCTTTTGCAAGTACCGCGGGTGGTCACTTGCATAATCAAAATATTCGCGATCTCTTTTAATTAATTTGATGATTCAAATGATATACATAAATGTGAGTTATTGTAAAGTCCTGTTCGTAACAGTTAACCTCGTTGACTTTAACATTCAAAATAGCTTAATTTACCGTTGCATTATTTCGAAATCGAAGTGATTCGTTTAGTCGCGAATCTGTAACATATCTCATATTTTATAAAAGGGTCTCGATCTTGCCGGTGTGGTAACCTTTGATTTGTTCATCTCTTGTGTCGTTTGCATAATTACCATGAGCACTCCTCCAGCTCTTGAGGATCGGATTAAGGTTCAAGTTGCTGTACTGGGACAGCTGAAAGATTTCATTTCAAATTTTAAAAACACTCCTAAAGAGAGATTAGCTAAACTTGGACATATTAACGGTAGAATAACAGCATTAAACACTTTGTGGGATCAATTTAAGGCAAAAGATCTAGAGATACGCACGTTAGAGCCTGATGACGACAAAACTAAGGCATATTTTAGTGATACGACCGATGAATTTGTTGAACTTTATTATGAATACATAGGAAACCTGAATGATATTCGCTATAATCTCGAGTCGCCCTCTGCCCCTCAACCAACTATTGAAAATGCTGCTGATCCAGATGCAAAGGCAATTCCCAATGATGCTGTGTGGTAGGAGAG
>OY720106.1:13753594-13890744 GCA_963082835.1 Leptogaster cylindrica
CAACTAAATTTTGTGGATATAAATACGGCAAAAGGCCGAAAAATTACATGAAATTTTTTCATCGTAAAATGTTTTTTTTTCCAATAGTATAAAAGTGAACAAACTTTTTTTTTGCACATTCTTGTTTTTTTAACTAAAATACATGTCTCCAGCAAATTTCATTGAAATACGCCATAAGTTGCGAAAATCAACTTGTGCCAATAAATACAATACAAGGGCCCGATTCTAGGTAAAAGTTAAGAGCTCTTAACCTCTTAATTGCAAAATTAGCAGAAACGATATTCCAGGTAGCCAGCTAAAGGCCTGTCCAGATAGTTCCGCCTCCTTTCGTTCGTTCGCCTCCGTTCGTTTTTTCAGTTTTTTGGTTCCATATACTGCCCAAGGAAGTGTCCACATAGAGGCGGACGGAGACGAACGAAACCGGACGGAGGGGAAAAACTTTGAGAAATTTCGAATTTTAGGCGAAAGGGCGGACGGGCATAACCTCACTTTCTGCCTATCACAATAAATTTGAATTGAAATACGGTGAATCGTACGGAGACAGTAAATTTAATGTAATAGAGTGAATTTAGTGCAATCCCGAATAGCTCACTCAATATTTCCATTGCTATTAAATTGTAAACAATGAATGACAAGTGTCAAAGGTCCAAAAGACGAAAGAAACGAAACGGTGCTATGTGGACATTACAAAAAACCGGACGAAAACGAAAGAAGAAGAAAAAACGAACGGAGGCGGACGAACGAAAGGAGGCGGAACTATCTGGACGGGCCTTAAGAGACGTCAAGAATCAGCTGATCTCTTAACTTGAGTGGTGAGTTTTAATTAACAGATTTGGTATTCTGCGTACAAAATTAAAAGAAATATCTAACCTCAATCGTCTCTTAACTTAAGAGGGTCAAATTCTGTATCTCTAAACATCTCTAAAGTCAGTTTTACATGTGCTTTTTCGACAACTATTAACGATTTTCGTATCGCTGGAAAATAGTTGTCACCAAATGTGCTCTAACCTCAAACCGGAAAAATACGTTGCGCATTATTAAAGTGTATGCGGAAGAACAAAAGATCCAACAGGAAGAATAGTAACGAAACCCATTTTCAATTCAGCAAAAATCGCCCAGTAGGAATTGTTACGTTTGAAGCGGGACACCTGAAGTGAGTGGAAACCTTGATT
This sequence comes from Leptogaster cylindrica, assembly GCA_963082835.1. NCBI lineage: Eukaryota > Metazoa > Arthropoda > Insecta > Diptera > Asilidae > Leptogaster > Leptogaster cylindrica. The sequence goes on from OY720106.1 coordinate 13,754,767, forward strand.
TCTTTAGTAATTACGTTTAAACAGCATTGACCCCACAGAGACTTACAAGTAATATCATATATGCGAATTAGAAACCATTGCATGAAATCGGAGTGCGTGGGTTTTGTTTTACCTGTGTTTGTTCGACAACTATTAAAGATTTTCGTATCGCTGGAAAAGAGTTCTCACAAAATGTGCTCTAACCTCAAACCGGAAAAATACGGTGCGCGTGATTAAGGTGTATGCGGAAGAACAAAAGATCCAACAGGAAGAATAGTAACGAAACCCATTTTCAATTCAGCAACAATCGCCCAGTAGGAATTGTTACGTTTGAAACGGGACACCTGAGGTGAGTGGAAACCCTGATTTCTTTAGTAATTACGTTTAAACAGCATTGACCCCACAGAGACTTACAAGTAATACCATATAACGGTAAACGCACAAGAATGCACAAGCAATTTATATTGAAATATATCGCTAAAGTGTCTACCTATTTATCATACAAATGACAATCATGCGAAATAGTGCGAATATAAGTAAAACTTTTCGCTAAAATGACATATGAGAAAAAATATTTATAAAAATTTACATCTGCTTAACAACTGTATACATCCACAATCTCCAAGTAAAAATATTTAATATATAGTGAGAGAAAACTATATCTATACTTTTTGCTTGAATATCCATTTGAAATTTATCACAACTAACACGTTTTTTTTTAAAAACCCTTTCGTGAAATGAAAGACTTACTAATAATATCAAATTATGGCGGAAAATGCATTCACTGTAAATTTAATGAAAAATAAGCAATAAAGTTCTGATTGTATCGGTTGTCTGCCAAAATATGGAAGCACAAGGCAGCACGTCCACTAAATCCACTGAATTTTCTGAGTCATCAGATAATACTCAGTCGTCAAAATTTTTATCTAGTGGCGATGAAAAATATATAGAAATTCCATATGAAATCGTTGCAGGAAAACGAAAAAATTCGAAATTATTGTGGTCTTCGAGCGAACGACAATTTTTTAAACGTAACTGCGACACGAAAATTGGAGCGGCTTATGTATGCATAGAGAAATCGTGCAATGTACGTGTTTATTTAAAATACGACAAGTGCTTTAAAGTTAATAACCTGAAGGAGCATAACCATGGCCCCAATGACGATTTGGAATATAGATGCCGAGTAATGAACGAAATAAAATCAAAGATTCTTTCATTGTCACATAACAAAATGTCGAATCGTGATATATATAATGAAGTTATGAGTCGGTGAGTAGTTTAATATTTTATTTAAAAAAAAAAAAAAAAACGTAATACACGTATATGTTTTTTTCTGTTACGCTTTCATATTCTGAAATAGAAACCAAAACTCTACATTGAAATTCGAAGAAATCGAGCGCACACTTCAAAATATTCGGAGCTCGGCTATGCCACCACCACCGAAAAATGCCACTGAAATTGCTACGGCGTTTATGCGAGAAGAAATTATGACCGAATACGGTAAAACTAAAGCGGATGTTAAGCAAGTATTTTTCAAACAGACCAATTTCAATATTGCATTTTTGCTTCGCACAGTATTATCGATCAAATGAAAGATATTCCTGATAAGACATTTTTAATGGATGCCACATTTAAAATTGTCCCGTTCGGCGAATTTAAACAATTGCTTATTGTTTATGTTGAATATTTGAATAAGGTTTGTTTCTGTTTAATTTCAACTTTAATAGTTTCCAGTCTTCAAAAACCAAATAAAGTATGCACATACAAACATTACAAACATATCGTTTGTTTTTTTTTTTTAGATTTTCCCATTTCTCTTGGTACTAATGTCGCACAAATCGGAGGTGGCATATACACACGTTTTTCGTTACATTAACGAAGAAATATGTCCGATGAATTGCAAAACATTCATTACTGATTACGAAATCGCAATGAAAAATGCACTTAAAAAGACATTTGGTTCTCATATAGAATATTTGAGTTGCTGGTTTCATTTTACACAAGCCGTTAGACGAAAAGCATCACAAATTTCAGGCCTATACATCATATGCGGCGACAAGCCAGAGCTAAAACGGTTATATTATAAATTTCTGTGTCTACCATTGTTGCCAGTTGATGAAATCACCACAGCTTATCATGCATTGCGTGCTGCAGCAAGTGTTTACGAGAGCACCGAATTCAATAAATTTATGGATTATTATAACAAACAGTGGATTTTAAAAGTAAACAATAAAGCCATTAAACTTATATAAACAATAATTAATTAGTTTGCACTTTTTTTATTCCTCAGGAGGGCCCTAAGAGCATTTCTGTTTTTAATAAAGAAACACGAACAACATGTGCAGTCGAAGCATACAATGGGAAGCTTGGACGTAAAATCATGGCACACGGAAATTTTTTTAAATTTGTTGAGCACATTCAAGCTGAAGAGTTGGTGAAATCAATCGAATTTCGCCAGCATATTGACTCTGGTGGGATTGAATCCAAGAGAAAAGATTCAGCAACGGTAACGAAATAAAACTGTTGCTGCGTATTGTTTACTAACATTTCGATTATTTATAGCAAAGGAAGGAGAGAATATCTAAAGCGACAAAGGATTTGATTAGCAAGAAACTTTCCGTTTCTGATTTTTTGAATCGAGTAAGCTACCAACAGAACAAAATTATGCCTTCGTCCATTGAAGACTCCGACGACGATGCGATTATGCAAGCAAACTTCATTTTTGATGACGAAGTTGATGAGAATGAACTTCAGCTATCAACCTCGCATCAGGTAGTTACAAGGGATTCAACAGCTTGCATGGTTTGCTTGGATAATAGGGTTAACACATACCTGGAGCCATGCGGACATATTTGTGTTTGTTTCGACTGCTGGAATATTATAAGGTCCAATTTCATTGAAAAGTTTGTGAAAGATTTAGATCTTGATTACCCAGAAATGGAGAGAATTGCTCGTGAAAATCCAACTGTGTCGGAGCTACAAATTAAAGAAGAATGGTTGCCAAAATGTTCTAATTGTCGTGGCGCGGTTTCTAACGCAAAAAAAGCCTTCTTTCCGGAATAATTTTATGTAAAACACAATTCTAAATATCTTAATAATAATAATCTTAAACGAATACAAATGAAATGAAATATTTTTTTTAAAAAAAATGTCATATGCAGCATATTATATTCTTCTCCGGATCTTTAAGTAATTTTCTGTGCAATTTTAATCTTTATTTAATTTTAAGTTTTGAATCTTTTCAATGTTTTTGTTCATTCAACTCATACATTTTACACAAAAAACTTGTTACAGCGCTTATGACTGCACATTGCACAATAAGTTATTGAAATAAATTGATTTGCTTTTTTTGTTAAGATAGGGGATATAGGATTCAAAAATCTTTGCTTGAAACACACAAATGATAAAAAATTATTTATTATGATAATTCGAAAACAAACAAAACTTACACTAAGATTCAATTGTATTTTAAATTAAATATTTTTTGATTGATGGTTTTAGTTATTCAGAAACTTTATATATTATCACTTTCAGTAGAAACCACAAAGGGGAGAAAGCAACTCATTTGCCTGGAGCAGTGCCTCTGCTTTTATAGGCCAACGAAGTCAAAAATTATGATTTATTTTGATTTATTTCGTATATTTTTCTCGAGTTATTGATTGCTATGATTTGATTTTTTGATATGATTATGATTTCCCTTTTTCTAACTTTCAATACATTTTTCTTTTATCAATTATTCACAAGCAATTATTTTCACAACCACCGATCAGACACATCTCTCTGCTTGACCGTGTGGAATTGACTTTTCCTAAAGTTTTATCTTTATGAATTGTAACTGAATATAACCTAACTTATTGAATATATATTTTTGACCTAATTATAGACAAAACATATCATATTTTATTGAGCTGATTTAATTGAATTATATCTCCTCTCGAACCCCCTACAAACTCATTAGAGAACAATATCGGCCTAGTGTTTACATCAAAAGACGTCTGCCTTATGAAGTAGTATGCTACAAGAACCTTAAGGTAATCCAAATATTTTGCACTCGCGGCATTTTGCGCGTCATTACGTTCACCCAATGAACATATTTTGATGGTTTGACAGTTTGTTGTTTACGAATTCGTGTGCAAGTTTAAAAAGTTTTTAAAGATTTTTTATAGTTGCTAACATTAATGGATACCATTTTGTTTTAAAAATGGTTAAGTGTGCACAAAGAACTGTAAAAATATCATGAAAAGAAAATTTGATGAAGCATCATTGAAATATTTGGCTTTTCCGAAAGCCGCTGAAATACTTTCGAAATGGTTGGAAGTGTGCAGAAATAAAGAAAATAGTAATATGAAAACTGCTCGCGTATGCACTGAACATTTAGAGGATAGTGACCATGAACTTGAAGGAATATCGCTTAATGATCCGTTATTCACAAAAAAACTAGAACTTTCAATCATTTTAAATAATTTCTGAGATGATTTAATTGCCGAGGGCAACGCTTATTTTTCATTTAAATTATTCTTAAAAATTATGAACTTTTACTTGTTGAAACCATTTTTCAGTACCTAGCTAATATCTGGATTTACGCCCATTTAAATATTGTTTTTTGTAAAAAGTGCGGCTATAAATTTGAACGCATTTTAATATAAGTGCACCTAATGACGTCGCGCCAGCTGTCAAAAAAAATCTGACATACCTAATGCACCTTGTATCATGATGAAGTAGCTACGGAGAGCATTCAAAAACTTCAGTAGTTAACTATCCCGTCGTTAAATTTTGGCTATTTAGTCTATTGGCTATTGGATATTTGGCTATTTATTTTATTTGGAGCAGGTTCAGTCTGAATAAGTAAGAATTCGAATGACAGAAAGAAGCAGAAATTGTTTAACGATTAAACTTATGACAAAAAACAGACGTAAAAAGCTAAACAAAAATGTAAAACTCAAAAATATACCTTTGTTAAACTTTGCGCAATTTTTTTAATAACCTTAATCAAAGTAAAAATGTTTCTTGAAAAATTTACCCAACACTGACGTGAGGGAAAGAGAAAATGGTTGCTGTTACAGCAAACTCATAGTTAACTACGAGTCGTTCAAAAACTCCAGTGGTAAAACATAATTTCAGTAGTAAAGTGACATTTAACAGCATAACTACAGTTTACCACGTAGTTGACTATGGTAAAGTTTTTGAACGCGCTCACTGTCATCCAATAAAAATTAATCATTTCGAAATAAAATCTGAGACTTTGGGCCCGATTCTACGTAACAGAATTTTAATAGATCTCTTAATATCTTTTAAAGATTTGTAAGAGATGATGGTATTCTAGGTAGCAGAAATTTGGTGAATTTAAAAATTAAAAGTTAAGAGATTCACCACAGCTGTCGAACAAATTTTTAATAAAGTGCACCACACTATAAATCTCGAAAGGGTTTTTTGATAATCCCTCAAGTTTCGCATTACTGCACGATGGATTTGGCTTAAAAAAAAATTATTTAGCAAAACATTTACTATCCGTTTTTTTGCCTTATTTAATGTTGTTTCTCTCCTCGATTTCACGCACTCTCAATTATCCATGAAATCATGTCTGGCACAACACTTTCCAATTTTTGTTGACACTTGAAAGCGTTTTACAGCAGCGTCTCACTTTAGAGACGTTTAGACTAGAGATATGAATTTGACCCTCTTAAGTTAAGAGACGATTGAGGTTAGATATTTCTTTTAATTTTGTACGCAGAATACCAAATCTGTTAATTAAAACTCACCACTCAAAAGTTAAGAGATCAGCTGATTCTTGATGTCTCTTAACTGGCTACCTGGAATACCGTTTCTGTTAATTTTGCAATTAAGAGGTTAAGAGCTCTTAACTTTTACCTAGAATCGGGCCCTTTAAAATCTGAGACTTTCTTCCGGATTTTTTCCAGACGAAATTTTTTCAAACGAAATAAGGTCTGGAAGGAAAAACGAAGTAAAATATTAGACTTAAGTTCGTTTTTCAAAACGAAATAAAATCTGAGACTGTTTCTGAGATTTTTTCCAGACCTTATGTCGTTTTTCCTTCCAGACTTTATTTCTAAAGACTTTATTTCACCCCGCCCTTTTTTGTAAAAGCGCTACAAAATATGGAACAATTTGGATAAACAAACGAAATAACATCTGAGACTTTATTTCGTTTTGAAAAACGAAATAAGGTCTGGAAAAAATTCGCAAGAAAGTCTCAGATTTTATTGCGGAAAAAACGAAATAAAGTCTCAGTTTTTTTTTCGTTTCCTTCCAGACTTTATTTCCCCAGACTTTATTGCGGTACACCGTATCTATTCCTAGTGAAATTCCGACAATCTCTTTTTATTCCTCATAGTGTAAGTTTGTTTCAGGAAAAGTTTGCAAGAACTTTGTAAGGGGGAGAAAGCCCCGTCTTGCGCTTTGAAGGGGGCGAACCCCAAACGTTAAAGTTGGATAACTAAAAGAAAGAAAAAAGGAAAAAGAATCAAATAATAGTTGAAATCCAGAGAAAGAAATGTGGCCACAGTTCTCCCCTCTGCGTACCTGAAAATCTAATTGCCTTTGTGTCTGATTATATCGCTGATTTGTAGTGCGTGCGCTGGAATTCGGGCCTCCTCACCCCAAAGTCTGTTTAGTTTCTTGTTTTTGTTGACGTTAGATTAGTTGGAGAATTAATACTATTTTTGCGAGCCTTAAAGTTTAAAGTAGAAAAAAAATGAGTGAATTTATATCTAAATTTAAGTGAGCAGGAATAAAATGAATTATATGGGTTAAATTAATCCTCGAGTCTTTCTTTCTCGCCACCTCGTTCCCCGTTTGTTTTTGCTCCAGTGCATGAGCGCTTAACTTTTTGTTTCAGCGGGTTGACACCAACAAGATGGGCAAGAAGGGAATAGAGGGAGGACAGAGTGCTGCCCAAGGGGATAACTCCATCTAATCCCCCACTCAGCACAGGTAAGTTGGGACATGTCTGCCCCCCCCGTACTGTCATTTGCCCCTTTTTACCCTTCGCGATTTTCGTCGTTCCCTTCGCGCGAGATTTCGTTGCTTGGGATAAAGCCTGGAGACGGCGAGGGTGTTTTGGCTACCCCCCCCCCCCCCCCCCCCCCCCCACACACACACACACACTACCGCGATGCTAGCCGATCAAGCTCGCGCCTCCCACTGCTGTCTCCGGGGGAAGTATTTTAGCCGGGTACTTCCTGGCAACAGCCGCTCCATCATCCTGCAGGAATCAGCCTCTGCCTGCATATTTGCAGGCACCAACATTCTTTTTCGCAACATAAAGTGGCGCGCAACATGACTTTAGAAATTCGCATATTCGAGAAAAGGAGTTTGCCTTGCTTTTATGAATTCCTACTTTCTAGTACCAATTTAATACGCAACTTGTCTGTAAAAATGCAAGTTGACTACAATATTATAATAATTTGGATAATTTTGTACGTAGGTAGTTAAGATTGTAAAACAACTAAAGAAAAAAATAATTTAAAATAACCATAGACATAGTAAATAATTACATTTATCTAAATACTAATCCGTATTCAGTTTTCATGCTATATAGTATACTAGCAGGTCTACCCGGTTACACTCGGGCGGTGTAAATTATAATATCTATAATGTGCATCAATGCATCATATTGTATATTAAAATTTACAACTACTCCCAAACGCGACGTACAATACATACAACCGGTTCCGATATATCGGGCTCCAATAATAGTTCGTTAGTTAGTTTTTTCCACTTAAGGGTAGTTTTGGGGCGTTGAATTAGATTAGGATAGAGGTTAGCAGTTCTGATTGAGCTTTTTTTTTAACCAAAAGGCCAAATACAAATTTTTATGAATGTTTTTACTTCATAAATGGTGGATTTTTATACAAACTCCGTTATCTGGTTAAAGGTGAAATTTCAAAATGTCCTGCCCTACATCATGTTTACATCACAAAAGCATCCTCTGCGCAAAACTTTAGATAGGTTCAAAGACTTAGGCTGGGTGTTAATGAATCAGGCAGTCAATCCGGACTTCTTTTTTTTTTTAAATATTGCAACACAACAGAGTGAATAAACATTTTTCTAGAAAAAAATTTAAAACTTGAGCTTCCAGGTGTAGCCCAATAGTAAATTTTAGTTATAAAAAAAACACTAAAATTGAAATGAAGTACCAATTTAAAAAACTTAAATGCAAACCAACGGTATATTTCAACAACCATTTTCTTTTTACCCGACTGCGGCAAAGCCAAAAAGAAGGGTTATGAATATAGCAGTCTATGTATGTATGTATGTACGTATGTTCCATCGTAGCGTCTAAACTACTGAGCCGATTTTGATAAATGAGGTGTCAATCGTTTCGTAATTATGGTCCAAGTAACAATAGGATGGATGTTACAACCGGATGACAATATAACGAATGTTACATCGAAAAAAGGGGGGCGCTGAAAAAAAAAATTTTTGCTATCATATCGAGTGAGATGTCAAATGAAAGACAAGAAAATTCTGAGTTCAAAAATATATACGCACGACCACGGCATTTGAATTGAAGTATAACGTTATTTGATGTGCAACTGCCAGACTTCAGTAGAACTTAATAAACAGCAATATACTTAACATATCAAAAGGCTAGTCTTACTCAATAAGACGATGATAGCAATCAGTACCGAACTTGTTTCTTACTTTTTAGTTTATTTTATTTATCCCTAGTCGGGTTAAAGATTTTGGAACTTTTTAATATAATTATATTTTTTCGTAGTCGGGTTAAAGTTTTTTAAACTTTTCTTTTTTTATTTCGCTCTTGCCTTTTTGTTTTATTTCTGTTTTTCTATCGCAAGTAAACTTTGTCAGTACTCAAAACACGATTGATCACGATTTTTGTTTTTTAACTATCTTCTTCCAGTTAGTTCCCATTCAATAAAAAAACAAACGATAACTAATGTCTCCGGCCCAACACTTCTCGTGAGTTTGGTTGTGTCACCTAGGATCTTTTAGCGATGTTCGGCTCTGCGACACACGCACGCGCTTCTCGATCATTTCTATGCATATATATGCAAAAGAATGCCTTCTGGTGACTTCGCTCTTCGCTGTTTTGCCACTTTGATAAAACTGGAGCAAAAGACGATAGCGAAATTCACAAATTTTTAAGAAAATATTTTAGTGGCATATTTTTGTGACATCGAGTCTCACGATAAGCAAATGTCTACTTTTCTATAGCGGCTGCAAAAATTATAAAGTTTTGTGCCTACGAGTCACACGATCTTCGTTTTTAAAAATTTCTAAGGTTGTAACTGAGCTCTGAGAATGAGCATTGAGCATGAGCAGCAACCTATGATATGTGTACACAAAGTTATGTGTCGTGTGACTCGGACAATGTGAAACTCTCCCGATTCCTTTGATTTGCAGAAAATTTTCCGAAATTTTCGGCACATTTTATAAGTGATATGCCACATTGCATATTGTCGCGTCACATGATAAAATATTTTCAAAATTACTTATAAATGAGGGGTTTTTGCTATCGTCAGACTCCGGCTTAACACATACTTATGTAGATCGGTGAAAGCGAATCTACTCAATATGTACATATTCAATTGATACTCAAGATTTTAAAAACGTGGAATTGTTTTTCTTGGGAGATAAGTAGGACAGTGAATTTTACTATTTTATCCATCCACGATTTTTCACGCCCCTCTTCATCCCCTTAAAAGTTGAATTTTAAAAAACCGCTTTAGGATGATAGCCTGTGAGGAAAGTTGAAGAGGTATTTCAATTTTTGTAGAAATCAGTTCAGGAAAACCCGTTTTCACCCCTTTTCACCACCTTAAGGGTTAAATTTCAAGAAACCGTTTCTTAGTGAGCACCTATGAGGTAAGTTGTAAAAGTATTCGGAATTTCATTGAAATCGGTTCAGGGTTCCACAGATTCACTGATATATAAGTGAGCACGTGGTATTTCGCTTTTATATATATTGAAGATTGAAGATGAAGATAGAAGATAGCAAGTGTCTACTCGGTTACTCCCCGGTCGGTCAAAATCATATTATAATGTACAACAGATTACATTTTGAATTTACAACCACCCCTGAACGCGATGTAACTGTATTACCATAGAACCGTTTCCCGTACTTCGAGTTACAATAATGGTTGGTTAATTTGTTTTCAGTCAAGGGTAGTTTTTGAGGGTTGAATGAGGGTCGAGGGTGGTAGTTCTCATTGAGTTTTTTTTTAACTTAAAAGGCAAAATACCAATTTTTATGAATTTTTTTTACTTCAAAAATTGGCGAATTTCCATAAAAAATTTCATCCCCTATTTTATCCCCCTAGGGGTGGAATTTCAAAATCCGGTTCTTAGTGAGCACTAATGAGATAAGTTGAAGAAATATACGAAATTTCGTAGAAATCGGTTCAGCGGTTCCGGAGAAACCGTTTTCACCCCTTTTCATCCCCTTAAGGGTTGAATTTCAAGAAATCGTTTCTTAGTGAGCACCTATGAGGTAAGTTGTATAAGTATTCCAAATTTCATTCAAATCGGTTCAGAGGTTCCGGAGAAACCGTTTTCACCCCTTTTCACCCCCTTAAGGGTTGAATTTCGAAAAATCGCTTCTCAGCTATAACCTGTGAGGCAAGTTGAAGAATTATACAAAATTTCGTGGAAATCGGTTCAAAGGTTCCGGAGAAACCGTTTTCACCCCTTTTCAACCCTTTAGGGGTTGAATTTCAAAAAACCGTTTCTTAGTGAGCACCTATAAGGTAAGTTGTATAAGTATTCGGAATTTCATTGAAATCGGTTCAGTGGTTCCGGAGATTCGCTGATAGTGTATGAGTACGTGGTATTTCGCTTTTATATATATAGATAGATTATACCTAATATGCAACTTTTGCATGGTTTAGAGAAGGCGAAGTAGAGGACGGGGGAAGGAGCAGATCTTTCGTTTCTAGTTTTCCCCAAAACAGTTTTTTGTAAACAATGTTTCCCCTATAAAACACCCGTCAGGACCCAAAGTAAAAATGTAAAATTTAGGGGGAAAATTCTGTTTAAAAAACCTATGAATCAGATTGGTTCTGAGTTATGGTTATGGGTGGCGATCTGTAAAGAGTAGTGAAATTTTCAATTATTCTCACAAGTCTCGTACGCGAAAAACGGCCTGAAGAATTACTCCTGAAATAAACATTCTTCGTTACTGTGTCAAACAGTGCAAACCCAAAAATCGTGGTTCTAAATTCAGTTTATAATTTTTCAAATACGCAAAGCGAATATTCGCACAAAGCTTATGAAAACAATGTTTTGCTTTGCTGGGAACAGCAAACAAAACTGTTGCGGACCCGATGACCCGGCCAACGACCGCTCACCTCTAGATCAGCACTCGATGGTCATTCACCACACGCAGTCAGCAATAGGCCGATCAATGGCCTATTATCAATGACCGATCGAGCAGCAGCTGATCTAGCACTCACGTGGACAACTCACGTTGCACCTAAGCCACAATCGATCACGGCTCAATCAGGGTAGAAGGCAGTCTTCACCAAATCGGCACCGGGATCGGTTGTAATTATCGTATTTTATAACTCTTGTATTGTACTCTTGTAAAATTAAGTGTCTTATTGACTTTGGAAATTGTGGTAAAGAATAATTGTTTCCTTGAGTGGAATTTGATTGAATTTGTGTTAAATGTTAAACCTTATTTTCATTGTTCATTAATTAGTAATAAAAATAGCTTATATTATCTCCGGCGCGGTTTTATTCTTCACACCTTTTTTCGTTTTTCGCACAACACAAACGCCATCCCTGAATTTTGGATCAATAGCCAAATCAATATATTATTTAAATGCCTACTGAGTAGGTTATGTGATCATGACTGTTTAGGCATACCTAAACAAAACCGAGGTCATCGCCACTCAGTAACGTTCTTCCCAGGCAGCGTCAAATTTCGGTCACTGCCCGCGAGCTTGCACTCATGCATTTTTCGTGTCGTCACTTACCTGACCGGAATTTGCTGCATTTGCAATTGCGCCTGGGAAGAAAGCTACTGAGTAAATTCTCAAGCTAAGGAATATTGATTGTTATAAATTAAGAACCAATTTTGAATAAAGTTAGTCGTAATTTTCAAGGCGAAGTGTGCAAGTCTTTTATTAATCGTTTTCATTTTCAGCATCGGCAGTGGTATTGCGGTACAAGCACCGTATTTACCAACTTATTACAATTCACTTTTCTTTCTATCATTCAGCGCTCAATATTACGGTACAAGAACCGTATTATTGAATTTTCGGTCCACAGTAAAAGAACTTTGGACGTTAAACAATGTCCATGATTCATGAGTTTATTTTTAACCGTCAAATCAGTATGTCAATTGATACAGCCAACTCTCTCTAATTCTATTCGACTAAATTGATAAAATAATTATTAATTAATAATCTTTACAAAATCATACTCCTATTTGATCAATTGTTTATTAATTAAATCAAAATGTATCCCTCATAAAGGGAGAAATGGATGATTATATCCACAATTATTTAATTGATAAAAATTGTAGGTATAATATTACTCCAATATTATTATTTTTATCTATAATAATCTTAAATTCTAAAGTATCTAAAAAATGAAACTAAAAGAAAACAAAGCAATGTTAACAAATTTTCTTATCGGGCAGGCACTCACAATAGAGAAATTCAAAAATTAAATTTATCCAAAACTGGGAACGAAAGACCTGCCCCGTCCCCTACGTCGCCCTTTCCCATCAACCGTTTTTTTCCGCAAGCGCCAAGTACTAGCCGAGGTGATCGTTATAGTGCCCATACACTTACCGGACACGGACTGTCGTCCTGGACAGACGGCCGTGGACGAAACTGAGGTGCCCCATACATACACGGACGACAGTCCGTGGCCGGTAAGTGTATGGCGCACTTCAGTTTCGTCCACGGCCGCCGTCACGGCCGAGACTCCGTGGCCGGTAAGTGTGTGGGACACTTAATGCAGAAGACAACCAGAAAGCGAAGCCCAAGGAAGGAAAATTGATATTTTGTGCGTGCCTCTAAAACAGAGATGGGCAGGCCCAAAGAATATCTATCAATAAGAACTAAGTCTCTGACGTCAAAATTTTATACATGTATGCAAACAAGTAAAAAACAAGGCAAATTTGTGCGAGACGGCACGGCACTAATGTAAATTACGTGCAATTGGGAAAGAGTGCCAAGTAGTGTCGCTGCGGATGACGTAGACATTCTCTGCCTCTGACTATCAGCTGATCGTTTTTTCTTGCTGTATTTTAGATATGCAGCAACTCGAGGTGAAAGCCTGACTCAAGCCAAAAGCTCTTTGGGTCAGTTGAGTTGCAAAGAGCTTTCACAGCAGGGCGATTCGGAAGTTCGCACCGATTGCAAGTCAGATTGTTTGCGACTTTTGTTCTAGATGGCAAATATGAACCGCCCTGTTCGCCAAGCTCACTTTTGTTGTCCCATTTCAGCAAAAGCCACTCTCATGCTATCTAATTTTTCAAAGCTTCGATGTACACATCGGCAATTCAGCCGTATACAGACGTGCTTTCGTCAGAGACTTAGTTCTTATTGATAGATATTCTTTGGGCAGGCCTACGCCCGCGGGCACTACAGCTTTTAGAGCTTTGAATATGTACACGACCAGCTCGCAAGTCGAGAGCGCATTATTCGGCCGCTGGCCGTCATGCGAGCAGGACTGTTTCTTTGCGCTTTGCTTTCAGATAAACTGTAAATTTGAAGTCATTTTGCCATATGGCTTCACTTTTACATGACAGGTGACGTCACCAAAATTAACAGTGTATAAAAAGCAGGAGAGAGACTGTGGTTGCATGCCCATCCCTGCCAAAGAATATCTACAATAAGAAGGGTCACAAATGTCCGTACACGTTTCGAGTTGCGATTGTGTACAGCAAGCGTCATAGAAATAGATGGCAAGTGAAATACATTTTATGAAAAGGGAAAGGAAATGTAGGCGTCACGTTGTATATAATAAAATGTAGGCGGTGGTTGTATATAATAAAGCGCTATCGAAGACAGCACCCCACATTTTAACAAGTAAGAGATAGTTCGAACTCTTTCTTTCTAAATCACATTTGACAGCATGATAGAATATACCTGCTTCCGCTTATGACGCGTTTTATTTTTGCTTTTTGGACAAAAATGTACCCACACAAATATGCAGTAGAGTGACCCTTCTTATTGTAGATATTCTTTGATCCCTGCTCTAAAACCAGAGAGCAGAGAACTTAAAGGCCACACACAAGCAAAAGGGACCTGCGATTGTGTGACGATCAGAATTTTGGCTTGTTTGTAGTAGTTTTCAACTCGGAGAAATTTTTAGGTGTATCCTCCTCTTAAAGGCTGTTTGTTAAATTTGTAAATTTTTTTTTAAAAAAGTTGTTAATATAATAAATATTAATAATGTACATAATTAATATGCATAATAATTATTATAGTTTCAATTTTACTTATTTTAATACACAATTTTCACTTTAAAGAATGGCCAGAATTTATGGACCAACTTAATACAATATGTGACTAACAATAAGTTAAGTTGAGCCGCTACAAATTATGTATTAATAAAATTTAACCAATTCATATTCAAAGAAACATCCTTTGAGTTCAGAAACATTGAAGACTTCCCTTTTGTTCATGGGTATTAGAGCTCTTATTTATTAATAAACCTAAATCTTTGCGTTATGTTCAGTTATAACAAATTATAAAAGTTGTACAACGATGCCCCAGTTACCCGAACTTACTTATTTTTTGATCACATAAATTAAAATAGTGAAATTATAACTACTTTATTAATTTTATTATAGGGAATGGTTAAACTGAATTTTAAAAGTGCGCAATAGAGTTAACGGAAATTATTTATTAAATTTTCACAATTTCCATAATCACATCGAAATACTTCAAATCGATGATTAAGATCTTTTACACAATGAAGCTTTAACTTGGTTCCGAGGGCTCCGTGTTTCGTCTTTCGTGTGTAAAATACTGTCCTTACCCTACTATGAATCAATGCCATGGAGCACATGAGACAGGGTTCACAAACGAGGTAAATATCATACCCAGTACAAAGGTAAGGTCCATATTTCGTCAAGTTATCCACCCTCGAGAATTCTATATCACGATACTTGTTGTTCACATCAACTTTTTCTGCTCCAAATTTTATATTTTTAAAACTGTTAATAATCAATTTATAATAACTTCTAGAAATTCCTTGATAGTTGCTGCAATCATCATCGACTAGAAATTCATTTTCCTTGTATTTATATGCACTGCCACCTTGGGATCTTGCCACCAAATCAATCAGAACCATAGGACAATGTTGCACAGTACATTCTGCGAAGTTACTAGAAGCAATAGCAACGATACAATTTGTTCGAGGATCAATGCATATTCCAAACTCCTTATCGTCTGCAAATCTTGATAGTTTATATAAAACCTCACACATTGTTTTGTGAAAATCTTTTTCTTCTTCTTTAAAATTCCTGTTGTTAAACAACAATTCCATATCATTTTTGGGATAAAATTTACAAGACCAAAACAGGTTCACTTCATCGTACTGCCATTTCAGTTTGGGCTCTCTTGATGCAGCTTTTTTGAGTTGTATATTCTCCGATAATTCGATTGATAAGTCCTGAGACACACCTTTAAAAATCAGAAATGACGCAATTAAATAAGTCAATCTATCTTGATTCAAATTTTCACTATCCAAAAATTTTTCTATATCTGCAGTCGAAAGATTCTTCAGTTCTTCATATGAATCTGCATTTCCATCTTTTTTTAAAATAATATTATTTACACTGCAATAATTTATGTACTGTACTAAGCATTTCTTTTGGCATATTATAATTTCCTTCTTTCGAGCACGTTTTAAGTGCTGTAATTCTTTTATTGGAACGCATGAATTTAACTCTGATATGATGTTCGAAGTATTTTTTACGTTTCCAATCAAACCAATGTAGACTAACGTTAATTCAATTGGTTCAGTGTATTCATCCGATAATATTGAAGTGATTGAAATATGATTTCGATCCTCTTCAGAACGTATTTTTTTCTTGAAATCCTCCATAATGATGGACTATGGCAGTTTTTCATTTAAGTAGCACACTATAGAAGCAGTGTAGGGATAATGTTGCATAAATTTCCAACGATAAATTATAATCTGTAAGATTTACAAAAACATCTTTGTATCTACGTATTTGGATTTTAAATTTTAAATATTATAATAGTATTTTACTTACTACACTATGCTTTAAAATAGTACATACTTAAACTCCGAAAACGTCTACATTCATTTTATTTAAGTAAGTACCGTGATTTTCAAAGTAATATTATGATCGTACAGAATAAAAGCTGAAGGGAAAAAAATTTAATTTGATTTCAAATTTAGTTTATGATATTTGTACTGTTCTCCAATATAATTACTTTTAGTTCCATTTCCAATGTACCAAGAAATGGTTGTGTTGTTAACGAATGGAAATATGTTTCTCAAAGGAAAACTGTGAAACTCAAGGGGAAACTTCAAAATTGATTGAAATGAATAATAACTGTCTATTGTCTACTAGCAAAAAAAAAACTCTTAGTGAGTTTAAAACTGACGGGGTGCCCAATAGCGCATTAACTTGTATCCACAAAAGAGTTGATATAAATTTTTGTAGTGCGCATACATTATTGTTCCTTAATAAAGTCAATAAAAATTTAGAAATTAAGAAATACCTATGCGCATGCAATCAAAAGTTCGCATTATGACCTTTCAAACAGTGTCTCACATGTCTCGGTTCCTTGGCAAATGTGGATAATATGATTGTTCAAACTTAAAATTTTGAAAACTTTTGGTTAAAAATTTACATTTTTATACTTCGTCCTTAAAAATTTCCTTCAAGAATGTTTAAAAAAATTTACCAGCCGATATCAAAATATTTTGCACTAAAAAAAAATTAGACCTGTGTTTTAACCCTTCTCCGAGAAGAACACAATTTGCATTTTAGCTGTCGCACTTTTCCTGAATTCCACCAGAGAGCATGAAGATAAATTGTTTTTAAATTTTTGATTACACAAATAAAAACATAGGTGCTGGATGGTGAAGCAATACTAACAAAACCAAACAAACTTTTCAACAAATACACTGTTTCCAGTTAAATGAAAGTCCCTCTCTCCTTCTCTCTTACACACCGAATTTTGTCTAGTGCTTATTTTATTTCATCACTCTTCGATAAATTAAAGTTTTAAATTTATCCCACTATTAATACAAAAGTTTTAGGAATATTATTTTGAATGTGAAGTATTTCGATGTATATTTATGTTCCAATTAAGCTCAGAAAAGTTCGATAAGAATTAGCAGACTAATTTTTCTACTGATCTGCTCTGTCAACTTGGCTACACTTGCTATTATTTTGCGAAATAATGAAATCTGAAAAACTCACACAACTCCGCTAGTCACAAGTTAATATCAATGCAAAATATAACAAAATACTGATTAAGGATAACGAATTAATTATAAGTATGTATAACCTCATTCTAGGGCAATAGTACATTTCTCACTCGTCACATATAATTTATTCTAACTGTATTTTGTTGGTATAATATTATGTCCAGAAACATCGTACTTAGAAAACTTTATCAACTTTAATACATACACCGTTAACAAACTTCACTAAAGTCTCAATCAATGAACAACATTACATAGTTGAAATAGTAACTTCACGCATCGAAATTTTTCAAATTAAAATGTCAAAAAGATGTTTTAGTGAAAAAAAATTTGGAACGCGTTTATCAAACGATAGGCGTAATTTTGTTTACAAGCATGTAAGCGTGTACTTGCAGAAACTGAGTGAATTACTTTATTTTAGTTGGCATGAATCTAGCCTCGTAGCACACTTTTGCCGTTAACTCTCAATTATTTCAATACAATTACACCATGCTAAAAGAGAATTGTGCACCAAGCAGAATTCATTGTGAAGTGTTTTTCATACTGCCCTGCTCATTTTTCCTGAGAGCACATAAATTAACACCAAAAATTCTTAAAATAACTGAAAGTCAGCAAACGCATTGATTATAAAAATAAATCATGGGTTCTGAATATGATAAGATAGCTTTATTTAATTAAATAAACAAGTTCGAAAAATATAATTGGTTTAGGTCAATTATTATAAAAAATTGTAGATGCAGAGATGCACAGTTTAAATTCAGAAGAAATAATTATTGTTCATTTGCGAACACTAAATGTACATGTGGAAGTGTAACACAAAAATTCTTATAATTATAAGTAGTTATATACGGAGAGAAATAATGACATTCATTTCAAATATCCTGTGCGTTTGTTTAATTGCGCATTTTGTAAAAAGATTTTTTTTTTTTTTGAAACAAAAATTAAAACGTTCGATTCAAAAATTTAGGCTAATATTTCACATTTGAAATTTTTGTTTGAATCAAATGTTACAGTTTTTAATTCATCTTTATTAACTTCGCGAAAACTTCCTTGTTTGGGTTTTTGTGGAATTGTGTATTTGTGAAGTTTTAAGGAAAACTAATCGACGATTAATTAACACACTTCCCATGACAATGCATTCTATCAAATTTTTACCTCGTTATCACAGAAGAAAACGTATAAAATCTTTAATATAATAATGCAAAAATGCACTGTCCATAAAAAAAAATTATCTTAAAATCAAGTCAATTTTTCTTTTAGGTAGATTTCGAAGAAAAATCTACCTATTGAGATCTATACCATATCACGACTTTCGAAAAATTCGTTCTTAGTTTTTCGTTTCATGCCACCCTCCTTTCGAAAGTTTCTATATACAGGGTGTAACAGCGAAGATGGTCAACCCGAAACAGGGTCATAGGGGACCTCATGGCGAAAAAAAAAGTGTTCTACGAAAAAATTCTATCTCCACCCCCTTCCGATTTAGAGGGGATTTTCTAGTTTTTTAGTCGTGGGCGAGTTTGTTGCACTAAAATGCGACAATGTCTCTCAAACTACTTGAGATAGCTTAATGTTTTATACCTTGTTGGAAAGGTGATAAATAAAAGGTTATACACTAAAAATTTCCTTTCGGCAGGCCTACAGGCTGAGGTAGATTTCGAAGTATTTGGATTGCGTTTATTGGGGTAATTTATTTCAAAATCAAGAAACTAGTTATAGATTTTTACACTACTCACCAAGACCTTTTCAACGATACTCTAGAAGACGTGGTTTAGAAAAATTCGAATTTTCACCCCCACCCTCACTCGTACCCCACAAACCCCTAATTCGGTGGTGTCACCGTTAACCTCTTAAAAAGTACTCTAATTTATGTAAATAAAGTTTCTCTCTAAACTTCATAGGGGCCGAGATATCATTTTTTTAAAAATGTCAACCCACTCCCCCGGCCACCCCCTTGGGCCGATTTTGCTCATTAGCGAACTTAACCGAGCTATCAACCCCAGAAATGACATAGCAAAATTGGGTTCCAATATTTTCAAAAATACGGCCGCTAGCGTGTAAATAAATATATATATATCTATCTATATTCTATATTTATTATATAAAATCCAAAACCCACTGACTGACTGACTGACTGACTGATCAATGTTTCTCGAAAATCGCTGAACCGATTTCCATGAAATTTTATATACTTCTACAACTTATCTTATAAGTGCTCACTAAGGTTTTTTGAAATTCGACCCCTAAGGGGGTAAAATAGGGGATGGAAGTTTGTATGGAAATCCGCTATTTTTACAATAAAAATTCATAAAAATTGATATTTGGCCTTTTGGTTAGAAATAAAAAAACACGTGTATCAGGGTTTTTTGAAATTCTAATCCTAAGGGGGTGAAATAAGGGGATGAAAGTTTTTATGGAAATGCGCAATTTTTAAAGTAAGAAAAATTTTAACAATTGTTATTTGGCCTTTTGATGAAAATAAAGAAACACGTGTATCAGGGTTTTTTGAAATTCAACCCCTAAGGGGGTGAAATAGGGGATGAAACTTTCTATGAAATTTGGCCATTTTTTAATTTATAAATTGGTTATTTGCTAGAAGTAAAGAAACACGCGTATCAGGATTTCTTCAAGCTCCACCCGTAAAGGGGTAAAATAGGGAATGAAAGTTGGTATGGGAATCCGCCATTTTTGAAGTAAAAAATTCATAAAAATTGGTATTTCGTCGTATTGATTAGAAAAAAAGCTCAATGAAACTCCTAATTCAACCCCCGAAAACCACGCTTGACTGGAGAAAAATAACTGTGCGAGAATTTATTTATTTATTCGCTTAAGAGGAGGATACACCTAAATCGCGAAATTGACCAAAGTTGATACCAGATAACTCCTTTATTTCTCAATGGATTTCAATGAAATATACATCATTTGATAGATTGAAGGTTCGCATTTGATGTGAATAGAGCGATTTTTAAACAAGGTCCTAGATTTTTTTTTATAGCAGTTTTAAAAAAGTGGTTTTGCTAAATTTGGCGAATTTGGTAAAAGTTGATACCAGATAACTCCTTTATTTCTGAAGGGATTCCAATGAAATATACTTCAGTTGATAGATTGAAGGTTCGCATTTGATGTGAATAGGGGGATTTTTGAACAAGGTCCTAGATTTTTCATAAAGGACATTTTTCTAAGAGTAGTTTCTTGAATTTTTTAAATGCATTTTCCTCTATTTTTGGACGGATTTTTTCAGATTTTCCTTCATTCATATACAGAGAAATGTCATTTCTTTTATTTTTTTAACTTTTTTCAATAAAGAAGTGCATAATATTAGCGATATTTTGATGTAAAATTCAGAGAATTTAATTGTAAACGCCTAAGAATAGGCAAAATTTCACACTTTTTGACCAACAATTTGTTGACAACATATACACTCAAACACTTTGTGTATCATATGAGCGTGCCGTTCATGTACACGATTCCTCTGAGAGAAATTTCAGCGACGCTGCGAGTGACGTAGGTAGACCATGCAAAAAACAAGCACTTAGAGGCTGCGCTGCGGCGGTGTAAGATTTCAGGATGGCTAGTGGGATGCAATGTACAGAAAGGTGGATTTTTGCTTACGCGCATTTTTCTTGTTCGGGCAATTTAGCCACTTGACACATTTGGGAATGGGGAGGGTAGATAAAGGGGCAAAACGATTTCTCATTGGCATTTGTATTTTCAATGAATTGCAAGTTTACGTTTTTTATGACGGGGAGGGTGACGTACAAGCGAATACGATATTTCGTTAGAAAAGTTTCATTCATGACTTTAGAATTTCGTATATTCGAGAAAAGGAGTTTGGCTTGCTTTTATGAATTTCTACTTTCTAGTACCAATTTAATATGCAACTTGTCTGTAAAAATGCAAGTTGTATACAATATTATAATAATTTGGATAATTTTGTACGTAGGTAGATAAGACTGAAAAACAACTAAAGAAAAAAAATACTTTAATGTAAACATACGTAGTAAATATAAAATAATTAGGTACATGTATCTATGTACTAATCCGTATTCAGTTTTCATGCTATATTATAATATGCAACTTCATGATACTTTGGAGAAGGAAGTAGAGGACGGGGCAGATCTTTCGTTGCTAGTTTTCGCCTTTTCGGTAAAATTCATTCTTGTATAAATTTTATGATTTTGATTTTTGAATGCCTGAAAAGAAATTTTGTTTTCATGGGTTTGTTTCTTTTAGTTTGAATTATTTTATACTCTAGTTGTAGGGTATATAGGGTGTATTATTTTTGAGCAAATGTATCCAATGCCAAGAAATAATAAAGACAAAAAAAAAGGATTATATGTTCATGAATTTAGGGTCAATAGGCAAATCAATAAATTATTGAAATGCCAAGTGAGTAGGTTATGTAATGATTTCTTTATTTTTTACCTCCGAATCAGCACGTATGTCAATTAATAGCGCCACCTCTCTCAGTCTCTTTAATTCTATTCCACTAAGTTGATAAAATAACTCTTAATTAATAATCTTTTAAAAATCATTCTTTTATTTGGTCAATTGTATATATTAATTAAATCACAATGTTTCATAAGTAGAAGCACAGAATGCAGCTAAAATGCAAAAATATGTCCCTCTTAGATTGAGAAAAGGTTGATTTTATCAATAATTAATATATAAAAATTCCGTAATATATTACTTCAAAATGAAACTATTTTTTATAATAATCTAAACTATAAAATGTCTAGAAAAGTCAAACTAAAAGAAAACAAATTCATCCAACAAAATTTCTTATCGGGCATTTACAAATCACAATCGTAAAATTCACTCAAGAATGAAATGTACCCAAAACTATAAACGAAAGACCTGCCCCGTTCCCTACTTCGCCCTTCCCGTAGATTCATTTTTTTCCGCAAGCGCCAAGTACTGGCCGAGATGCGCAAGAAAACCAAGTAGTAAAGAAACAGCAGAAGCCACCTGCAAGGCAAAGCCCATCGCAAAATCGATATTTTTTGCGTGCCCGTGAACTGCAGAGAGCAGAGAACAAAAATGCCGTCGCTACACACACAAGCAAAAGGGACCTGCGATTGTGTGGTTTGACTTGTTTGTAGTAGTTTTCAACTCGGAAAAATTTTTAGGTGTATCCTCCTCTTAATACAAGTTACAATACTTATTACTAAAACAACTACTAAACAACAAATACAACAGATACCAACAACAAAGAAACGAGAGAGGAGGAAGGTGGGATGGGTTAATTCTGTCCAAAGGTATGGGGCTGGAAGCAAGCAACCCAATGCTTATTGGGATCGACAAATGAGATTTTACATCTTGTTTTTGCTATGGTGCAGATCGAAGGAAGGGAGAGAGTTTGCTTTACGTAGCATTCTGGACATTTGTACATTTTTTCCCTACTGATTTGGGATTCGATTGCTTCAGAAAAGCAGTACTGGATCCTTCTCTTGTCTTGTCTTATTTATTTATTTATTCGCTTAATACAAGCAAGTAACTTAAACCTAAGCCTTAAACAAATATCACATATATACATTACTACAACTAAAAAAACAAAGAAAAAAGAATCAATTAACAACAACAGGAGGGAAGGGGGGTGGGGGAGGGGAGGTGGGGTAGATTAGGCGGGATTGAGAATCAAATCCCTTAAGAAATCCCTGCTGCAATGGAAATCAAAGGACGGGAGGGAATTGGCCATTCGAAGCATCCTAGTGAGGGGCTCGTTGAGGCCGTAGTTGGTACGGTGGTTGATGGGACGGAAGAGAGAAACTGATCGAAGACTACGGGGATTAGTGTTAAGAGAAACCGATTGCAGCAGAGACTGGCAATCGATGCAACCGGATAGAAGTTGGTGTAAGAACAGGATATCAGCTGCGTCACGCCTAAGGTGAAGTGGATGCAAGCCAATAAGACGGAGCCGGTGCTCATAAGGGGGAAGGGACAAAGGGTCGGACCAAGGGAGGTTACGAAGGGCAAAGCGAAGGAACCTACGTTGCACAGACTCGATTCTGTTAACATGAGTCGATTGATAAGGATACCAGACCGGAGAGGCGTACTCAAGGATGGGTCGCACGAAGGAAACGAAGAGGGCTTTAGATAAATAGGGATCGGAGAATTCTCGAGACCAGCGTTTAACAAAGCCTAACGTGGCATTAGCTCTACCAATAATATTATCAATGTGGGACCGAAAGTTCAACTCACGGTCGCACAGCACGCCCAAGTCGCGAAGCGAGGTAACCGACGGGATTCGATGTCCTGATAGCGTGTAGAGCCTAAGAGGAAGAGGGAGGCGTTTGCGAGAGTAGGTGATGGACTGACATTTGGACACATTGAGGTCGAGAAAATTCTTGTTACACCAAGTGCAGAAGCTGTCTAGGTCAGCTTGGAGGAAGACAGAATCGGATGGGGAGGAGATTCTCTTAAAGATCTTCATGTCATCAGCGTATATAGATACACTCGAGTGGGCCAATACATGCTCGACATCATTGATTGCTAGAATGAAGATCAGAGGACCAAGGTGGCTACCCTGAGGGACACCAGAAGGAGAGCGAAATTCTGATGATACGACTGTGCCAAAAAGGACCATGTATACCCTTTCCTCAAGATAAGATTTCACCCATGAAAGGAAAAAAGGGGGAAAACCAAGGGTGTAGAGCTTAAACAGAATAACCTGGTGAGAAATTCTATCAAAGGCTTTACTAAAATCCGTAGCCACAACATCAACTTCATCGCCATCTTCCAAGGCGCCTAAAGTTTTAGACACAAAGTCAATGTGATTAGTAGAAGTAGATCTACCTTTCAGAAAACCGTGTTGGGCAGGAGAGAACAGGGATTTACAATGAAAAAAGATCAAATCATAGAGGATTTTTTCGAGGAGTTTGGGAATACAGGAAAGCTTGGCAATCGGGCGATAATTTGCCACATCAGACTTGCAGCCCTTTTTATGTATAGGAATGATGAAGGAAACTTTCCAAAGGAGGGGAAACACGCCTTGGGAAATAGATTGTTGAAAAAGAAAGGTCAGTGGTTCGATTAAATGAGGAGCGCATCTCTTAAGAACCACAGCGGGGATGCCATCAGGACCAGGGTTAAAATCCTCGTCAAGAGAAGCAATTGCGGTGGCAACGATCGCAGGGTCGATGCGGATAGAAGAAAGAGAGGTCTGGGGACAAGTGCGTAAAAACTTAAAATAGTCACAGTCGATTACGGAGGACGACTCACAAAACGACTGGCTAAAATGATTGGCAAATAAATTTGCGATAGTGGCCGGATCGTTAGAAGAAGAACTACCTAGCTTGAGGAGTTATGTTTACTTGTTAAAGTTATGGACTTAAGTATATTGCTCCACAATACACAGTTTCAAATTACTCACGTTGGGAAAAGTAATCAAAGAACATCAACTGTACAGAGTATTATTTGGCTCACTGAAACCAAAACACCATTGGTTCATTGTCCAACAGTTATTCTTAAGAGTGGACAAAAAACAAAAAAATTTGAAAACATATGTGGGGTGCTTATTATATCTTCTAACATTGTATATGATTAGATTTTTGCATTGCGCCAATATTTTTTGTTTTAAATCTTACAAGTATTTTCATAGTTATTAAAAATTCCCAATAAAATTTTTTTAGGTCACCCTGCATGGAATCGTTAAGAATTTGTATGACGCTAGCAGAAATTATTTTATACTTTTTGGTTCGTTTTAAAATCGTGGCATATTTTATGCTTTTTAGTCTTGTGTGAAATTTTTAAATCGATTTCAAGCATTTTGATGAGATCATGACAGAAACTTGTTTAATTAAAAATTTTAAGTATATTTAAGTTTCCCTTTACCTGATCTTTTCTCAAATAATTGTCACTATTGCACTACTTACAATTGTATATGAAATATGACATTTCTCAACGACATGACAGTTGGAAATTATTTTATACTAGCAAGGGTTTACCCCGTACACCCGGTCGGTGAAAGTCATAATAAAATGTACATCAGATTACGCTTTGAATTTACAACTACCCCCAATATAGATAGATATACAGGGTGTTTCGCTAGCAAGTGTTCCAACATACAACAATCGATTCCTTGAAGGGTTCTAATCAACTATTACTTATTATTAACATTTTGTGAGCTCAGTGGAAACAATTTCTGCGCGGAATACATTTTGCAGTAATTTTTTTCCAATTAGTTATTCCACTGACTCCACAAGAATCTTAATAACTCTTAATATACTAAAGATATTGACATGATTCCTTTTTTATTATAAAGATAACTTAAGGGTATGTTTTTTAAAAAAAATATATCCTTATTATGAAGGGAATTTTTTAGGACGAAGTATAAAAATGTAAATTTTTAAACAAAATTTTAAGTTTGAACATTCATATTTGCCACATTTGCCGACGGATCGATGAGACACTGTTGGAAAACACATAATGCGTACTTTTTATTGACATCATGTTTGACCTTCTGCCGTATTCCGAACACAAGTTATAGCGTTTTTTATAAGCTCACCTCCCTTCAGAGACGAAAAATTTCAACCCTTAAAAAAGGGGTGAAGGAGGGGTTGTACGACAAAATGTGTCATGGTAATAGTTGATCAGAACACTTCAAGGAATCGATTGGTGTATGTTGGAAAACTTGCTAGTGAAACACCCTGTATAGTTAGATATTCTTTCATATTAGCGAGAAATCATTGCACTTCACGCCATCATCACAACGAGCAGGCAGTGCACGCTCCAGCTTGTTTGCGTAGTGGTCGTCCTAAAAAGGAATTTGGTGAATGTTCTCAACGGTCAAAACGAAGAAACTGTTCAAAGCACCAGGTAGAGCAGTGCTGTGTAATACATCAACCAACAACGCACGGTGTGCGCAACGGTAGGCGGGTTGTTTGAAAAAGCGTTTTTCTGCTAGCTGATATCTCGCTATCTGCCTGCGCACTGCTCTGGTTTCATAGTGCCACAAAAAAATTTGATTTTCTGATGGCATTGTATTGGTGCTGCTTTGAATTGTTTTCATGACAATATTTCAATAGCACTTTTGCACCTGTGGAAAAAAAGGTTGCGGCTTGATTCTTGAATGAATTTTACGAATGTAAATGCCCGAAAAAAATTTTCTTTTGAATTTGTTGATTATTTTTTCTGTGAAATTATTTGTGAAGGAGATAAAAGGATACCAGATTTGCCTTAATTCCATTTATCAATGAATTTTCAGATTTCTGAATGCTGGCAAGGATATTGTATTTTATTAAATTATAATCGTTCGCTCAATTTTGTAATTTAAGGACATTTTGTCACCTTTTTTACATAGTTTCTCCGATCATGACCCCTAGACCCCAAAATATATGTAACGCATTTTAAAATGTTCTTAAGCACACGATAGCTGCCGCAATTTTGAAGATATTTGAACCAAATTTTATTATGTTATTTTTAGGGTTAATAGCTCAGTTAAGTTCGTTAATAAACGATGGAAATTCGAAATTTTTAGAAGCACGTCTTGTGGGGTATCGTTGATGAGTAGTTTCTAAAACAATAACTAGGTAGTTTCTCGATTTTGAAAAAAATTACCCCAAAAAATGCAATTAAAAACACTTCGAAATCTACCTCAGCCTGTAGGCCTGCCGAAAAGAATTTTTTTTGTCAGGGTGAACGAATTATATTATAGGGAAGCTGTGGCTGTTTCATTTCTAAAAAAGTCGTCAATTTAATTTACTGCATCATAATATTTAATTTATTTTTATTAGCTGAAATGCTAGTTTCCATTTTTATTTTCCACGTACAATTTTTTCTTAAAAGGACAAGTATCATGAAATCAAGAACTTTTTTCCTATGCTCAAAGCAAGGATTTGTGTCGGAAAACGTACTAAATGAACCTCGAATGTCAGTATATACCAGTGATGGGCAGGCCTATGCCCGCGGGCACTCCAGCTTTTAGAGCTTTGAATATGTACACGAGCAGCTTTCAAGTCGAGAGCGCATCATTCGCCCGCCGGCCGTCATGCGAGCAGGACTATGCTTCTTTTCGCTTTGCTTTCAGGTACACTGTAAATTTGAAGTCATTTTGCCATCTGGCTTCACTTTTACATGACAGGTGACGTCACCAAAATTAACAGTGTAAAAAAAAAATTATTTAAAAAAACAAAACACCCGACTGCATTAACAAGTATCAACTGAAAAGCGAAAAACAAGTTATATTTAATCTATAGAAATTTGTAAAAGCAATGTATAACACAATATGAAATGTTTATGTGTTCGATACCGTTAAGCAAATAATAAAATATAGACTATGTCTTGTATAAATATAACTTAAATGTTGGAAAGGATATTGCAGGCGGGGACAAGCTAATAGTCCAAGCCTTTAAGTGAAAATATTTAAATTTTTTACTACAAATTTGTTTTGAAATTATTTAGTTGTTTTGCTAAGTAAGTAAATAAGCTGTACGATAAAGTTAGAGTAACAAGATAGAGGTCGAATAAAAGAAGAAATTGATGTTCTAGCTACATAGATTAAATTTTCGGCAAGTTTTAGCCGTCAAGTTAATTGTACGAGTACTTCAATATATTAGTTTGTAGTATTCAACTCCGGTAGACGTTGAAGCTCTTTTAAAGAATTCTCATCGTATGGCCGATTTAACAGCTTTTTGGGATCAAGGGTACTAATAGCCAACTCAGCTAATGTTTTACTCGGCTAAGAGCTATGTATGTTTGACCCATAGCAAAGACATGTGAGCTAAGGTCTACAACGGCCCTATCGAGAGTGGTGCCTTATAGTTTGTGGACAATTACAACCCAGCAAAGTATATTAAAGGCAACATCCTTCGTTAAATTTTTCCTTGCCCCCGAAGCGTATATCAAGTCGACAGTGCAATGTTCGATCCGTACATCTATACTCCTGGTTGATTACCTTTGATTGTAGGATCATCAAATTTAATAAATACTGGCATACTGCTTGCGGTAGCTCTCCTGTTTCTAATTGATCTCTCCTAAGAGCAGGCCATTCAATTCGTCGGATATCACCCATAAGATTTTAATTGCAACATCTATTTGACAGCGGATATGTATAAAATTATGAAATTGAAAACAATCGTATAAATAAAGCATTTCTCGTTTAATATAGTGCTGTGAAGTTTAAAAAAGTTATAAATGCGTTCAATTGAACTTGTGGCGAGATTTTTCGTTTTTCGCAAATAAATTTTGTGGATATAAAGACGGCAAAATTCCGAAAACTGACGTATGGAATTTTTTCAAAGTAAAACGAAATATTTACAAAAACTATATGAGTCTGGCAAAATATTTTTGCATATTCTTGCATTTTTAACTAAAATACATGTCTCCACAAAATTTCATTGAAATCCGCCATAACTAAATTTTACCCAAAAATTCAAATAAATTCAATAGTTTTTTTTTCGAAGACGCCATTTTGAAATAACATACCCTATGTCACTCCTACAATGTATACGAATATAATAACACCTCATTTGTTAAAATCCGTCGAGCCGTTTAGGCTGCAGAGCGTCTGGTAGAAATTACATACATACATATACTCGAAAAACATAACCCTTCCTCGGCAGTCGGGTAAAAAAGGCCGGAGAGAGCTTTGAAGAGCTTTTACACAATCACATTTTGAGACTGTGGTTGCATGCCCATTCCTGGTATATACATTATACGCAGTGATAGATATTGGGCAACATTTGAATTTTGAATGCAAGCAGCATGCATGGATATATCTTTTGGTTCTCATTTCGCACACAAACGCCTCAAGTTGAGATCCACTTGCGTGTACATATCGAAAGTTTCGCTGTGTTCGCCGCTGTGCTGCGACTGCCTTGTGCGCTTAGTGCTTTGAACAGTGGGGGCTGAAACTGACGCTCGCAAAAAGCTCTTTTCTCTGAAGTTGCGATCAGCATTCTCGGTCGAGGCAAGTGTGCACTTCACAGCTTGGGACGTCTTAATGTTTATATAGTCTTTGGTTAAATCCAAAAAAACAAAAAGGTGAAGAAAAGTAGAGAGAATTATTCACAGTACTTGAAAGGTCATTACAGGATAGCCATTTTCTCGATTTTCCTTTGAATCGTTATAATTTGAAAAATACATGACTTAATTTTTTTTTTATTTTTTTGATAACTCTCACCCCTTGGCCTATAACCCGTTTCCGGCTTGACGTTGATTTATGGGACACCCTGTATACACAACACACAACAATTTGAAAAACGTGCGCAGTTGGCACACACGAGAATACAATGCTGAAATGAGAAAACGCTACATGTAGCAGATGCCAGCCGAAAATCTGCGTGCAGCTTGCAGCATTGCTACATTTAGCAAAGTTTAATATTTACTCACTCCGCACGGATAGTGGTTTTGATAAATTAAGTGGAATCCGCTATAAGTAGCAGTTATATACAGCATTTTAGAAATGAGTTTTTCTTATAGCAAAACTATATAACTTGTAATAAATGCTATATGTAGCAGGTGTTGCTATTTGTAGCAGGTGCTGCTATATAGTGTAAACGCACCTAAAAATGTTAAAAATAGCAGGAAAAATTATTACCAAAACGGTAACGAAAAATGCAACTTGGGGCATGCATAAAGCCGGAGGACACGATACGGAAAACGTCATATTTATAAGGAAATATCTTTGTGGATGTCACTTTTGAGACATCGAGTCACGCGATAAGCAAAAATGAGTTTGCAACCTGTATTTTGCAATTCACAGATTACCGCGAAGCCGCGCCGCCCGTAAGAGCAGGAATCTCAAAACTGTGTACATAAAGTTTTGTATGGTGTGACTCGGGAAATTTGTACCCCGCAAATTGCTTGGATGTGCCGAAAATATTCCGAAATTTTTGGGATATTTATAAGCGATACACCATATTGCTTATCGTCGAGTCACACGTTATGTAATATGGAGTATCGCTTATAAATATGACGTTTTCCGTATCGTGTACCTCCGGCTTAACACGGTTTTCAGTTCCCAATCATGAATGTATAATTTTCTTTTTCACCATTATTAATTCACGACGTTGCAACTTGTTACTCAAAACTATATTCCTATTTATATAGAAAGATCAAAGAACTGATTACGGTATTTCAGTATTTGTATCATCCCTTTTTGGGCCCTTAAGACCATTGAATGCAACATTTGTGGAAACCAAGGCAGATAGATCTGCTTTGATGTAGAATTTGAAATCTAAAACAATCCACTTCAGCTGAATTTTAAACGTGGGTAAACTTAATCGTCTAACAAAAGGTACAACAATTTTCTTGGATGAATCATAGCCATTAACATCACTTTAAAAAATTCGATAGAAATGAAACATAAGTAAAATGAATTGGAGAAAAATATTTATAATTAACAATTTAAGAAATTGCAGCTTTTTTTATGTACCTTGTATGGTAATCGGTCAGATTGATGCACTTCTGGGCTGACGGATCAAAATGTCATGTTTGTCATTTTCATAATAAGGTGCGCGTTCAAAAACTTTACTTTACTAAACTATGTGGAGCGCGTTCAAAAACTCAATTATAGTTAACTTAGTTATAGTCAAAAGTTCAAAAACTCCGTGGTTTACTACAACATAACTATGAGCGTAACTAGTATGAGCGTAATTTAGTTAGAAAAAGCCGTGGGTAAAATCCTAGCAGAGGGTCCCTCTAAACCTGTCAACAGTAATTCGAGCTTTATTAATTTCTAACTTTATTTACATTTATTTCTCGATCACGTTTATATTGCGTTTCGCACGGCGGCTGTCAAAAACAGACTTCTCCTCCCTCTCCAAATCTTGTTCTTCTTTGATCGCGGTCATCCCTTCTAGACTCGGTCTAGTTCATCTGTACTGCCTTGTTTATTAGTACTGCCTCATTATTAGTATAAAAGGTACGTTTCTGAGTCAAATTATGATACAAAAAATGTTTTGGTAGTGGCAGCACTGCTCCGTTGCCTGTAGTAAGTCACGTTGTAAGAAACCATTAGGTTTTTGATCGACAATAGTTAACTATGGTTAACTATATGATAGTCGAGTTTTTTGAACGCGCTCTTAATGTCAAAATAGTTTAATGTCTAATGTTAATTGTAAACAAAGAAAAGATGTCGGAAGCGGGAACATCTTTTAAAAAGTTTAATGCGAAAAACAAATTCGCCAGGAAGCGAAAAGAATCTACATCGGAGTCAAGTGCATATGAAGTATACTTAATTTATTTGTTAATACTAAATAGTGAATTTATTTTATAGGCTCTGAAGAAGAAACTCAGCAAACGGTTGTTCGAAAGGAAAGACGCAACAAGGTAAATCCAAATATCCAAAGCACCAAAGCATTAAGTATAAAAAGGAAGAAAAGGGGAAAAAGTGATTCCTCTGAATCAGAAGATAGTGAAAATTATTTAGGGGTTGCATACAAGTCTAATCGGAGTACTGGACCTTTGGGACCAAGCGATCAAGGCGCAACTGCCATCAACGAATTTGAAACAGAACAGGATCGCGATGCTCAAGCAATTTTTGAGAAGAGTTTAAAAATAAACAAAGAGCTGGAGGGAAAGGAAGATGATAAAGTTTATCGAGGAAGGAATAACTATACACAATTCTACAAGAAGAGGGATACCGCAGCAGGAAATGCCAGCTCAGGAATGGTGAGGAAGGGACCCATCAGAGCTCCTGCAAATTTAAGGGCAACTGTGCGGTGGGATTATCAGCCAGATATCTGCAAAGATTACAAAGAAACTGGGTTTTGCGGTTTCGGTGATAGTTGCAAATTCTTACACGATCGGAGCGACTACAAAGCAGGTTGGCAGCTGGAACAGTCTTGGACTACTGAGCAATGCGGCGAAATGGAATCTGATGATGATTCCAAATACGAAATTCATTCAAATGATGAAAATCTTCCGTTCAAGTGTTTTATCTGCCGAGACAGTTTCACAAATCCTGTCGTCACTAAGTAAGATAAAATGCAAAAATATCTCTTTACTTAAAGCAAAAAATTAAATGTTATTACAGATGTAAGCATTACTTTTGTGAGAAGTGCGCTTTGGAGAATTTCAAAAAGTCGTCCAGATGTTTTATATGTGCAACTCAAACTAATGGTGTGTTTAATCCTGCAAAAGAGTTAATAGCACGTTTAAATAGAGCTAACGAACAGGAACACTGCGATTCAACTGATAGTGGATAAATATCATGACTTGAATAAAATATTTTTCGTTTAAGACCTATTCTACTCAATTAGGTACATAAAATATTATTTAACTAGCACCGGTTTCACCCGGTACAGTGTAACGATTGTCGTTAATGAACGTGGCATTGATCAATATTATCATGACGTTTTTTCGCTGATTACTCGGTTTAACTAGAAGTAAATAATATTTCAGTGCCTTGATTAAAAGACATTGTTATGTTACCAATATCGATAATGGTTGTTTTTTTTGCATCAATCGTTTTGTTGAAACTAAAAGGAAGATGTGTAGGTATATCAGAAGCGGATTTTAAAATTGTTTTTGTAATTTTATTTTTTTTTTTTTTTTAAATTGTGTTGAAGGGTCACCAACCAGATTGATTATATGGACCCT
Organism: Leptogaster cylindrica; assembly: GCA_963082835.1. Classification (NCBI taxonomy): domain Eukaryota; kingdom Metazoa; phylum Arthropoda; class Insecta; order Diptera; family Asilidae; genus Leptogaster; species Leptogaster cylindrica. The sequence continues at coordinate 13,787,698 of OY720106.1, forward strand.
TTATAGTTTGTGTTATGCAATTTTCTTAAAATTCAATGGATTTCCAAAATTTCTCGATTTTTTTAATTGCTTCAGCGTTGTCTCCTAGGATTTCGCTTAGGTTTCCTGTTATTTTGAGTTTTCTTTTTTGATCCTGGAATTTTCTGCACTCTGTGAAGATGTGTTCGATTGTGAGTGGTTTCTGGCATTCTATACATCCTGGTCTGGGGCTTTTGTTGAGGATCCATTCGTGTGTCTTCGCTGTGTGTCCGATTCTAATCCTTGCCAAGTTTATTTCAAATTTCCTATTGTTTTGTTTTGCTGTTTCCCATTCTTTAGTATCGTTTTTGATTTTACTTATCTGGGTTTCGGTGTTTTTCCATTCGTCGGTCCATCCTTTCTTTGGCATTAATGTAAGCGTCGGTTGGTGTAATTTTATAGTGTGTTGTAGGAGTCATGTTTAATGCATTTTTTGCTGCTAGGTCTGCTGCGTCATTTCCACTTATTCCTACATGGCTTGGTATCCACATTAGTATGATTTCTTTGTTTTTTTTAGTTAAATTTTTTATGGTGTTGTGTATTCTTTCTATTATTGGATTTTCTATGTATTGTGTTTGGTTTTGGATGGCTTTGAGGGTACTGAGGGAGTCTATCAGGATTATATGTTTGGCTTTGTTGCTTCTGATTATGTTGTCGGTTGCGCACAGTATGGCGTTTAATTCTGCTGTGTATATGCTACATGTATTCGGTAGCCTGTACGTATGCGTTGTTTCATTTGTTACTACAGCAAATGCACATTTATCCTCCTTTTTAGATCCGTCAGTAAAGATTTTGTTGTATTGAATATATTTTTGAATTTCTGTTTGGTACTCTTGTTGATAAACTTGTGAGGAGGTATTAGTTTTGTTATGTAGAGTCAAATTTAGGTTTATTTTATTATTTGTCCAAAATGTAGTTACTTTTCCTCGTTTTTGCCATATATGGTCAGTCTGTATGTCGTTTTCTCGGCAAAAATTATTAACCCATGTACTTATTAGATTCTTGTTTCCGCTGTTCTGAGGATTTGGGTTTCTTTCCCATATTGTATCATTGTTTGGGTGATCTTTTATGCTATTCACTTTTATTGCGTACTTTATGGATAATTGTTTTCTTCTGTATTTTAATGGAAGTATTCCCGCTTCAGCTTTTGACAGGGCTTGTTCTGTAGACACCGGTTGCGATTCTGATTGCTGTATTTTGTACTACGTCAAGTTTTTGTAAATGCGTTTTTGCGGCTGATGCATAAACTATTGCTCCATAGTCTATGATCGGTAGAATGAATGTTTTGTATAGTTTTAGCTGTGTAGTACGATTCGTTCCCCATTCTGTGTTGGCTACCGCCATAGAGAAACCACTAACAGAGTTGTAATTTCTAACAAGAAAATCGGGACAAGAGCTTTTGCTCAAGTGCTCGCGATCTCAACGCGATAGCACGTGGTCGACCTGAAAGCAATACATACACAGGTTTTTGACAGCCCGCCAAAAAAAAGCCACACACCATCAGAATTCTCTGATAAACTCTCAAACGAAGCGGGGCCGGCAGCATGTATGACGAACAGGTCACTAAAACTGGTTTTCTAATGAAAAAAGAGGGTGCACTTGACTTCCGAACGGAAAAATTTAACTTGCAAAGGGGGAACTTAAAGTGAGTGCCAAATTTTGATAATTTCTTCAAATTCGGATAATAACACAAAAAAACAATTTTATTATAATCATTATAAAAAATTGTTTTAAATTTTTTAAATAAATTGTTCAAAAACTATGAATTTTTCTTTTTTTTCCTAATTTCAATTTTATTGTTTTATTTAAAAAATAGTAAATTTAATTTCTTTTATTTGGAGATTTCCACATATATCATACATGGTTTTTTCTGTAACATATCTTTCGCGTAAAAACAGATTTGGGTGTACCTTTTTATTTTTAATTCAGCTATAATAACTCCGAATCCACTATCGTGTCTTTCTTGCTTGATTGATGGCATATATTTCGACAATGACTAATCCACTTCTTGTCAAATAGTATTGTGCACCTGTACAGTGTATAAAATTATAGTTAAAATTTTTTTTATCCGAGTTGGTTTTCTAACCAATTCGCACGCTTACGAAGTAAACTGATCGCAATAAATATAGTTATTCGAACTAATACGGCAATCTTTATATTATGTTTAGGTATTGTTTTATGTTTATATATAAAAAAGCAGTCATTTTTGTTTGTTCCCCATAGACTCATACACCTTACATAATTTGATGAAATTTTCAGGAATAATGTAGTATAGTCTCGGGATGGATCGTGTGAAGTTTGGTGATATCGAGATATTGGTGTATCGAAATATCGATTTTTGTAAATCCCATAAGGAATAGATAAATTGCAGGTACATTGAGGTGCAGGTGACTGATTCATCAACGCTCTACCTAAACCCTTGAACATAGAAAACTGCAATTTTGCGCTATGGTTTCCTATATAATCTAGAATAATAAAGTCGGGTTTTTTTAAATTTAACCCATAAAGGGATAAAATAGGGGGTGCAATTTCGTATGAAAGTTAGCCATTTTCAAATTAAGCAATTCATAGAAATTTTGTACTTTGTCTTTTGGTTAGAAATAAGGATACACTTATGCTAGAATGTTTGAAAAATTCACCTCCAAAGGGGGGAAAATAGGAGATAAAAGGCTCTCACTACTTTTTTATAACTTCTAGGAGTTTTAATTTAGAGCGACTGTTCTTGCACCTTTAAGATAAAGCACAATAAAAACTATCAACAATAACCTAATTAAACCCCTCCAGAATCACCCTTAACTAAAATTTTGTTTAAATATCTTCAAAATACCGACAGTTATCGTGTTCCTAAGAATATAATATATATTATGTATATGTAAACAAAAATATAAACTTTCGGACGCAGGTCATTTTTGAGGTTCAGAGGAGAAATTATGTAAAATATTTCCGCCATGAGGAAGACTACAATAGGTAGATTTTTCTTCTTAATCTACCTAATAAATTCTCAATATATTGCTCAAGTATTATTTTATTCTGAACACTAGCAGTAGCAGTAAATGGTCATAAAATGGTTCAACCGGTTACAAATTGAACGATTTTATGATAGACTCGATTTTTTTCCACATTCGAATAGAATTTGCAAACACAAGTAAAATACAATGTTGCATTCGCTTAGATGTAATACAAATATTCAGAAATTTGTTTTCATTGTATGGTTCAGGTCCTAATGAACAATAAAATTTGTTGTTAATTGTCCTTTCTCGAAGCCATAAAAATATGACCACATAATTTTCGGAAAATGTCTAAAAATAACTCCGATGTGCAACAGTGGGAGTTGCAGAAGGATGGGAATTGATTATTGCAATGCAGTATGGAAAAGAATGATAATTATTTGTTAGAAATGTTCGAACATTCAAATCGTGCACTTCAAAAAGATCAATTGCGATTTATGTATTATATTGAATTCTTTCATATTGAGATTGCGTTCGAAATGGAGTTTTTCATTTCATTTTGCTTGTTGTGGTTTTCACTCGGATGTTTTTAAAACACCTAACCCCTGTTTTTGTTTTGTTACTACTTTGTGCTTTTTATAATTCCGTATCCCTAGCACAAGTGTAAAACATATTATATGAAAAACTAAAGTGGAACAGTTGGGGCAAAGAATAGTGGCCTATCCTATTACTTTGGTGTTTTTTCAGTTACTAGTGTTACTGTAAAATATACAAGTAAAGTTCAATTTCTGCTGATTGTTCAGAGGGAAACATCATCAGTAAGTTTTCGTAAGTTTAAACTTTCGAATACTAATTCATTACATTTTTAAGCACGCTATATATATTTTGCTTTTCCTTACTAATTTTTTAAAATTCTTGTAATCTATTATCGCATCTTTTGCTTTGTATCTCTTTCTTATATTTGCTTTTGATAATATTACCACTATATACCATAGTATCTAAGATTATAGTATTAATTTTATTTATATAAGTACATAGTCGTTTATATACATAGTACATATCCGTATACCTAATTTATAATATACGGTGAAAATGGCTAGAACTGGAAGGAAATGTTGCATTATTGATTGCAATAGTAATTCAAGGGATTCGAATGTAAGGTTTCACAGTTTTCCTAAACGAGGCACAGAAAAATGGAGGGAATGGTTCAATATATGTTGGGAATCAGAGAGCAAAATTTTACAAAGTAAAAACCCTTCAATTTGTGAACTACATTTTGAAAGTAGATACGAGTCAGTGAAGAAACTATTTTCCGACGCTGTTCCTTCTCTGAAGCTAAAGAATTGTGACCCGGAAGAAATTTTACCATCGACTAGTAGCGAAATTTCAAACAGTGTACGGGGAGAGATGGATTCAGTGGATATAGATAATGTGATTGAAAATGCAAACATAATCGGCACTTGCTCAGAGTGCGAGAAACGCGAGAAAGCGCGTCACGCATATCAGATGAAAGTTGCCAAATTAGAAAAGGAACTGGATGGTATTAGAAAAAATAATATATTTTTGAAAAAAGCTTTGCGGAAAACTAAGAAAACAGTTGGCAGGCTGACGATTGCGAAAAAAAACCTAAAAAATAAAATTCTCCAATCTACATTATCGAATGTAATCAGTTCTTGTGATGTTGCAGAAGATGCTAAGACGTTCTGCAATCTGATCCTTAAACCTGAGCATTCCTATACATCTAAAGAAAGAGAAATTTGCCAAGTGATCTATTTTAAATCAAGTGCTACTTACAACTTTCTCATAGAGAAGTTGAAATTCAAATTGCCTTCCCCTAAATCAATTTATAACTGGCTTCCTATAACTAATTTAACTGCAGGAATTCATTATGAAGTTTTCGAAAAAATTAAAGACCAAGTTAATGCAATGGATGCAAAATCTCGTCAAGTCATACTAATTTGCGATGAAATGACAATAAACCGCGGTTTAAAATATAATAAGACTCGCGACAAAATAGAAGGCTATGTTGATTATGGATTTGGTGAAAACCAAAGGAAATCAGGCATTGGAAAATCGAACTGTGTTTTTATGGTGAAGAGCCTATTTTCCGATTGGAAACTGCCAGTAGCCTATGCTGTTTCTCAAACCGTTATTCCAGTCAACAAATTAAAGATTATGATTCAAGGAACTATAGATGCTTGTCATTCTGCTAATTTAGTTATTCGTGCTGTTGTTTGCGATCAATGTAGTGTGAATCGATCAGGGTTTAAGAAACTCGGATCAATAGATCAAGAAACCCCATTTTTTTACTATAAACGAGAAAAGAAAATTTGCCTCTTTGACGTACCGCATTTATTTAAATCTTTTAGAAATAATTTGATGAATTATAGGCTTAAAATTGGAAACGAAGGTTACGCAAGTTGGGATGTTTTAAGGGAATTATATAGCAAGGATTCTACATCTAGAGTCAGAGTTTGTCCCAAACTAAAACCTGAACACATTAATCCTAACACATTTAAAAAAATGAGTGTTTCGTTGGCTACACAAGCAATAAGTGCAAGTACAGCAGCGGGAATTCGGACGATGAAAAATTTAAATCTATTCAGTGATAAGGTTAAAGATCATGTTGACCTCACTGCCGACTTGTTTGAAAAATTCAACAATCTATTTGACTGCTTGAATAGTCAATCATTACATACGCGGAATCCGTACAAACGCCCTTTAGAAAAAATTGGCTCTGTTAGAGAATATTTAGAAGAGATGAAAACTTTTATTTCAAAACTGAACTTTGAGGTAAAGAATACAAAGACAAAAATCCATTGTCTTAAAGGATTCATTCAAACCATTAATGGTATCCTTCAACTCTCTGACGATTTATTTGAAGAATTTGAGGACTGCAGGTCTTATTTATGCACTAAAAAATTGAACCAGGATCCGCTAGAAAACCTATTTAGCCAAATAAGGTACAAAAAAAGAAACCCGTCGGTTTGGGAATTCAATTATATCCTTGGACGAATAATTTCAGCAAAAATTATTTACGTTTCAAAATTCGCAAACTGCGAACTAGATAAAGACAAAATGCTAGAAATTGATTGGAAATCTATTCATGGAAATAGATCAGACTGCAGTGAGTATGAAACACCTGCAGATTCTGTGGAAAAAGAAACAGTCAATGAAATTAACCAAGGTTGCAGCACAAGCAGGGCCAATGTTTTAACAGATAATATTTCATTCGAAGATTGGGATACAGAAATTACTATAGACTGTGCAGAAGGCACATCATTATCTGATAATGCAATACGTTATTTTTCCGGATACGTAATGCACAATTGGCTGAAGAAAGAACCCGGGAAAAGTTGTGATACTTGTAGACAAAACGTTCTCCATGAACGAAATGCAGTCGTCTCTTCCCCAAGTGAATTTCTAATTCAATTTAAGAATTTTAAAGAAGGTGCGTTTCAAGCTCCAACAGAAGAATATTTTCAAATTTGTAAGAAAACTGTGGCAATGTTTAATGTAATATTTGAGAAAGATTTTTACAAAATTGGAATTTTGGAAAAGATTGTTGATAGATGTATCCAAAGTGATCCCGTTTGGTACAATGAAAATCATCCATGTCACAATCATCGGAAATCTACATTGTCTTTTACGATTCTTGTGCTAATTCGGAAAAATTGTTTTTGGCAATTAGAAAAAGCAAAAACAGCAAATGAAAGAAATTATAGCGCTCGACAGAGGCTGCAAATTTTAAATGCATAAGATAAAATAAGATAAATTTAAACTTTTAATTTATGTAGGTATTTAATTTAAGCTTTAGAAAACGTGAAGTTTTTATTATATGTAGATATTGCTCCTTTTTTATACCCTAGATGTAGGGTATATTAGTTTTGAGCGAACGTTTGCAACGCCAAGAAATAATCGTCACAGAAAAGAAAGAACTATATATTCATGATTGGGAAGTGAAAAGAAACCGTTTTATGCATGTCCGTCTGTCTGTCTGTCTGTCTGTCTGTGTGTCTGTCTGTCTGTCTGTCCAGACGATAACTCGAGAACGCTTGTAGCTAGGGACTTGTAATTTGGTACAATAATATTTGATTAAAATTGCAAGGTCAAGTTCGAAGATAAGCAAAATCGGGCAACTCCTTCTTAGTGTTGCCATATAAGCATGAGTCGTTTTTATACAAAAATGTTCATATAAGAATGATTATATTTTTCTACATCTAGGGTATCACGTAATTGGTGTGACCAATTGCTTCCTTACTAGTTTTTATATTTATATTTATTACTTTAATCAGGGTTTGGGTAGAGCGAGGATTAGGTCTACTGGAGAAACCTCATTAAAAAAAACGCATTCAATGTTCTACCTCTTTGGGCAATGTGGAAAGGAGCATATATTCAATTTCGAACTCATAATACAATTCATACTAAAATATGGAATATATGTTTGTTCACAAAATTGCGATGCAAAAGACAATATAAGAAAAAGAGGCGATGACCAGAATTTGTTTACTTATTTCCTGCAATCAGTCTTTGCGGTAAACAAACTGCATAATGCACGCGCCAAGAAAACCTGGCACCATAAAACCAGTTTACCCTCCAGTAACATTGCAATACACACGTAGCTCGCAGGCATGAGATATCTTGACATGCCTAACACATATGGAGCAGTACACCTATTACAAATTAGAGCTGTCAACTTAAAAGCTCTTTTGCAAGGAGCTTTCAAAAAGTGGACACAAATTTTCTTAGAATTTACAACTCTGTTAGTGGTTTCTCTATGCTACCGCTTTCATAATGTTTAATGCTTGCATTGCTCTCTTCTTTGTGTGTTCAATATGATGTTTCCATGTAAGTCTTTTATCATATATGACTCCTAGTATTTTAATGTTGTCACTATAAGGTATTTGACTGCCATTCAATGATATTTTTGGATGTAGTTTTGTTTTATATCGTTTTGTAAAGTGGATAGCTTTGGTTTTTTCGGTAGAAAATTGGAATCCTGTGTTTTTTGACCATGCTTCTAGGTTGGATAGTGTTTTTTGTATATGTCGTTGTATTTCATCTGGGTCTGTGTGTCTCATGGATATGCAGAAGTCATCTGCGAAGAGTTGTCCTTGTGCAGGTGATGCATAGTTTTGTGTAATGCTGTTTATGACTATTAGGAATAGGGTTACACTCAGGACCGAACCTTGTTGTATGCCGTTTTCTATTTTGTAGTCATTTGACTGGATGTTATTGAGAATCACTTGGAAGCTTCTGTCTTCAATAAATGTTTTAATGAATTTTGCCATTTTTTCTTTAATATTTATTTCGTGGATGGCCTTAAGTATACCGTGCCTCCATGTTGTATCGTACGCTTTTGTTATATCTAGCGTTACTAGTATGACATCCTCTTTTTGACTAAAGGCTTTTTGTATTTCCGTCACTAGTTTTGTTGCGTTATCGGTTGTCGATCTGTTTTTTTTGAAACCCGCTTGTTGGTTGTTGAGGATACCATTTTTTTCTATGTAACCCATTAGTCTTCTGTTTATCATTCATTCGAGGACTTTGCAAAGGCATGAGGTTAGTGAGATTGGTCTGTAGTTTTCTGCTTGGAATTTATTTTTATTTGGTTTTGGTATTGGTATTAGGAATGCTTTTTTCCACTGTTTGGGTATTAGTCCTTTGTTCCATATTTTGTTGTAGTGTTTGAGTAGTTCGTATTTTGCTTCTACATTGAGGTGTTTGATCATTTCGTAATGTATCTCATCTGGGCCTGGAGATGATCCTTTACATTTGTGGAGTGCATTTTGTAGTTCGGTCATAGAGAAGTTTCTGTTGTATTTTTCTTGGTTGTTACTGTGAAAGTTAAGGTTATGTTGTTCTTCTATGGTCTTGTAGTTTATGAATTCTTCACTGTAGTTTCCTGTAGATGATGCTTTTTGGAATTGTTTGCCCAGTATATTTAAAATGTCTTCTGTTTTTGTAACTATACTGTCTTCTGAGTTGAGCATATTTATTACTGTGTGCTTTCGCTGTCCATTAATTTTCCGTATGTTGTTCCACGCAATTGTGTTTGTTGTATTTAGATTTATTGTTTGTACAAATTCTATCCATGACTTCTTTTTTCCTTCTCTAATCATTTTCCTGGCTATTGCCTTTTCTTTTTTGTATTGTTGGAGTAGTTCTATGCTCGGTTTTTTCTTGTATTTGTTTAGTGTGTTTCTCCTTTATTTTATCGCGTTCTTTATTTTATTAGTTGGTCTCATTCACTTTTTTTGATCGGCTTAGAGTTTGGTGGATATATTGATGCTATTGTTGTTTTTGTGGGATATTCTATTTGCACTGCTACTGCTTGCAAATTTGTGTTTAAGTTTACGTTCCTGTATTTTGTGTTGTCTCTTACTGCTATTGCTACTCCTCCACATGTATTTCCACCGTTCTGGTAGTCTTTTCTAAAGATTTCGTAGTTTTTTAGTTTGTAATTTTGTTTTTCTTTAATTCTTGTTTCTTGTAGACATATTGTTATCCCAACAAAAACACTCTGTTTAGTGCACACATGCACTAAAACCCTAACAATTGTGAATAACTTAATTGGGCATGATCGACCAACTGCAACTCGCAGATGATCGCTCAGAGCGCTTACAATTTCGGAGTTCTAACTCCGAAATTTGAGCACAACGACCACTGTACAAAGTATAAAAGCCGCAGCGCGGTTGAACTCGCTCTCTTTTCGCCTGGATCCGCCAGCAAGAACAGTCCTCTAATCTAAATTCTGAGTCTTGATCAGAACATTCCTCTAGTCTAATTCTGAGTCTTGATCAGAATATTTCCGCTTCTTCATTCTGAGTCTTGATCAGAATAGTCCTACTACCTAGTTCTGAGTCTTGATCAGAACATTTCCTCTATTCAATTCTGAGTTTCGATCAGAATATTCCTGCTATTTAATTTGAGTCTCGATCAAATTAATTAGTTCTTTTCCTCTTACACTAGGTATTGACTAGTTGAGTTAATTATTCCCGCAATCGATTATAATTTCGATTTAATTGATAAATTTCCTACTTGTTTGAGTTCTGATCAAACAAGGCATTTCCCGTTATTTGCTTGTGTCACGAACAAGAAAATAACTTCCATCACTCGTTTGGGTACTGACCACTCGAACATCCTAGTGTGCTGGGTACCGAACAGTACAAGATTTCATTCCCTTTCCTTGTGTGGTTTGTAAACGAACAAACCACTCGTATTGCACTCGCTGGTAATTACCACGAGATCCGTTGTTGTGAGTAACGATCAGTGCAACATTCCTAAATTTCCTATTGTTTGGGTATTGACCAAACAATTAACCACATTTCAGTATCTCCATTTCATCAGTGCAACCGGCATCTCAACCGTAAGTACAGTTTTCAATTAACCGTTCGAAACAATCGTCTGGAATCAAGAATATATCACTTGATTGCAGCCAAGTTAAGAACAAGAATAAACCTTCACCTGCTAATTTACAAAGCAGGACAGAACTTCTAGGTAATTAATTATTATCACATCGATATAAGTTCTCGCGGTAGTTAGTGGTACAATTTACAGGAAACTGATATAACACCGGCACCCTCTTCAATTTTTTTTAATTGTTCATTCACTCACACTCGTGAGATCGGATCGAACATTTTATGGTCCTTCGAGCCGGATCATTACTGTTGTATCATTTTCCGTAAATAACTGCTACCCATTTCCACAACCATCACCATGTCGCTCAAGGAATTACTCACAAAACAACAAGCCCTGGGTGAAATCATTACCAGATCAGCTGACAATTACGCGCAAATGGCGTCAACAAAACGTACTAAAGGTCTCATAACGGAACGGCTATCAGAGGTCAAGCAAAATTGGAAGGAATACAAGAGGAATCATTGCGCTATACTGATCGCTGCCCGAGATTGCACAAAGGAGGAAAAGGACGAATACGAATATCTCAAAGACAGTGGTTTCTATGACCTCGAGGAACAATATTTCGAATTTCTGGGATTGTTGCAAGACGACCTCGCCCAGCTACAAGAAACCTCGACGAACGAGCAGGCAAAAAGGGACGAAAAGCACCATGTTCCCAGTAAATCGGGTCCAAGCAGCTCAGCAAATAGTTCCGTCTTACGCCTCCCAAGTATAACAATTCCATCGTTTTCAGGGTCATATGAAGCATGGAGGTCCTTCCATGATTTATTTAACGCTCTAGTACATACAAACGCCGAGCTTACGGCAGCCCAAAAGCTTCACTATTTAAAATCCTGTGTGAAAGGAGAGGCTGAACATCTCCTGCGGCAATTTCCAATTACCGATGCCAGCTACGATAGTGCTTGGAAGGTTCTCCTAAATCGATATGACAACAAACGGGTTTTAGTGAATACGCAGCTTAAATTACTGTTCAGTTTACCTAAACTTAACATCGAAACAGCCATTGGAATCAAAACTCTTCTAGATAAATCTTGTGAGTGTTTATATGAACTTCAAGCTCTGGGTGTCTCCATAACAAACTGGGATGTCATCTTAATTCACATGCTCATTCAACGTCTACCTCCCGAAACTCATAAATTATGGGAAGAGACTCAGAAGGACTCCGATGACTTATCCACATTTGAAAGTTTCAAAAGTTTTCTGGAAAGGAGATTTCGAACCTTAGAAGCAATTGCAAATACGAAGCCAGCAATTGCGGATCGACAGCTGCAGCAAAGAAGTAACAAGGCCGGAACCTATTTTGCAACATCGTCGGAAAAATGCTGTTTGTGCAAAGAACCGCATCCGCTTTATAAATGTTCCAAGTTCAACAATCTAGACACTAATAAAAGATATCAAGTTGTCACCTCTGGACAACTATGTGTCAATTGCCTTTCAAGAAAACATAAATTACAGTTCTGCTCAAGCAAGGTGAATTGTCGCCGATGTGGACGGCGCGCACTGTGTGGTATTTGACCCAAAAACCTGGCCAAAACTAAAAAAGTTACTTAATTGATGTGAAGTTTCTTAATCGGGGGTTTTGAGGGTCGCTGATTACGAATCCGTTATCAGATTTTCAAAATTCAAGATGACGGATCCAAGATGGTGGACCTTTTTTTCAAATTTTGTATTTTTCGGCTGTAACTCAGTCCACGGGGGTTTTCAGGGTCGCTGATTACAAATCTGTTATTAGAATTTCAAAATTACAAGATGCAGGAAAAAATATTAAAAAACAACGGTTATTTATATACCACAGCATTTATTCATCACTACTACTATCTTCAATAATGCTTACGTTTATAATATCACTTTCTAATAATAAATTTAAAACATCAGAATGTAAAGGCTTTCTTTGTTTGTTCAAATTGGATCTAATGCTGGTTATTAGGGGATCAGACGTCAACAGAAGCCTATTTAAGACATCCATATTGCAGCTCACGCGCGAAAACTTCCTACTGTAATTTTGTCTATATAACCTAAAGTGTTTGTTTCGGGCTTCTGCAGCTTCTTCAGATAGTTGGCCTATAGGAAGAATAGCTTCCTTTATGACATCAGTTCCATGACGAAGTACTTTGTGCAAAGTTGGAGACATGGGGTAAAAGTTATATAGTGACACATACAGTTCAGACGTTTCTTGGGAATACTTTTCAAATTCTTCTGTATTTATTTTGTATCCGGAACACAATGCATCTAAAATCACTTTAAGCCGATATATTAAATTTTTATCGACTCCCGTTATTGCCGCCGATATTTCGTATTCCTCAAAAAATCTTCTGCTGGTATTCCCGTCATTGGTGTTTCCAAAATTTGCTTTAGGGATATCTACTAATAGGCCAAGTTGTTGTTTAAACTTATCTTGAATACTTTTTTTTTTATTTTCCACCAATTGCTTCTCCTCAGCAGAAAGCCGGACGTTCCATTTTTTTACTGGTAGCCTATATGCTACATGTAATATACTCTCAAAAAATCGTATGCGAGCATGGAGCAAGGAAAGACCGAAACTTAAATTTTCTTTGTTACATGCTCTCTTCTTTGATAAATCATTAAATTCCACTGAAGTAGCATCACATATGTAGCACCTCATCGTGGATTTGTTATGAGTTGCTGCATTGCATACCTTTCCGTCCACCATAGTGAAAAGCATTTTATGCTTTATGGACATATTTTCAATTTCTGTGCTGGAAAGTGCGGTAATCTGTGATTTGATGTAATTGATTTCCTCGTTTGTTATATTAGTTGTCTCCTTGATGAATCTTATTCTTATAGGTCGACAGTAGCGAGGTGATGATGGCTTCGGATTTTGCCAGAGAATTTTCTTTTGGAGCCCATAAACTAATTGAAGTGGAACTACACAACTTTGAAAAATATTGGCATCAGAATCATCTTCATTTTCAAACTTCATTTTGTATTGCACCTGCTTTGACCCGTCACAACCACTTACTTATTAAAATTAAGGATCGTTTTTCTTCAACAGTCAAATTTTGAACAACTTCTCCAAGATGTAATATCAGTCGTCTTGCTGTGTGGTCCATCAACTTTTGCACTTGTACTTCAGCGCATGTTTCGGTTACGCAGTGAATTTCCGGATAGCATTCTTTTTTTACTTTTTGGAGGACAGAATAGCACGGAAAGAAGCTTTTGTTAGTTTCTCGTATTCTTTCATATTGGGCCTTAGTAAGTCCTGCGTCTGTATACATGGATAAAGCACTTAAGGGTGATAATTTGAGCGGTTGCTCTTGTTCTTTCCTACTTATTTTCATAGCCGTTACATATTTTTTTGCTCTTCGGGGACTTTTCGTAAGATCCTTGACGATATTCGAAGCATCGACTTTGCCTATGTACCGCAATTTCATCTGTGTAGCATAGGTCAATTCTTCTACGTTATTTGATCGAAGGTCTTCGGTTTTTCGTCTTTTACTTCTTTCACTTGACTCTGAAAAAGACTTTTGAGGTCGACCGGAACTGGCTCCTGCACTAGGAAATGATATAGTGCCGTTTAGCCATTCAGCATTGTTTTCCTCGAATCTTGCTTTCGTTTTGCGAGCAGCTAACCATTTTTGTCTAAATTGGTAATTAATAATTGAGAGTTTTTTCTTCATATCAGCTCTTCTTGTATCATCTTCAGAATAATTTCTTAACAATTTTTTCTCCATAAACTGAAGCTTTCTTTCAAATGTTGATTCATTAGAGCCTTGCATGATGGCATACAACTCATTTCGAGTCATAAACCTCAATCCAGAAGGCCCTGTCAACAAAATAAACAGAAAATAAATAACCATAATTTATTACAGAAATTGAAAAAAAAAAATCGTTAAAAAAAGGTGGGCGGTTTCGGGCGGCTATTTTTTTTATAACTGTCTTTTATACTAAGTACTGCATATTATACAAAAATTTTCATTGCTTAGAAATCATTAGAAATATAACAAAATCCCTTTTTAAATATAATAACAAAATATTTATGCATCTTTTTATTACACCTAAGTAGTCGACCTTATAGACAAAATTCGATTGGATATTTATTAAAAAAATGTAGTGCTAAATAAAGTACATACCTGTATTAGAACAATCCATCACAAAAATAACCACAAGATCGTTAGTTCTTAAAATCACAAAAGCTTTTAAAACAATAGAATCTACACGTTTCAAAAAATTTCACGAATTCTGAGGCGAACGGAATCTTTTGACTGATCGTATGGCATGCTACGTCCGGTTACCGTATTGCGCATTTCACCTCTGGATGCAGTAACTACTTAAATTTTGAGGAATAACTGTATAGGGTAGTAAGCGACTGAAAAAATAAAATAGTTTTGGCCAGGTTTTGGGGGCAGATACCACACAGTGCGGCGTCACCATTCGTTACTGCATAAGGGAAGCAATGCAGAAGCTTCTCAGCCTACTCCATCTGCTCCAAGTTCTTCCGGGACTGCGCCACCACAGACTGGGTTCCATTCTAGCCCTTCAGGGGACCTTCAATGCAGCCCCAATTCTGCACAATCATTTTATGCTAACAGAGGGCAACCTGCACCTCAAGCACTTCTCTCAACAGCGCGAATTCAAGTAACATCAAGACACGGAACTATTTACACGTTGCGTGCCTTAATCGACTCAGGCTCTCAGGTATCCTTTATTACAAAAGCAGCGGCAAACCGGTTGCAACTAGCAATACAACCCACACATCTTCAAATTACTGGGTTAAGAGACTCCGAAACAACCAACATAACCCTTCAAACAACCCTCGAAATAATCTCACAGCGTTCTCAACGTACTTCTAACAAACTAACCGCATACATTGTGCATAAAATAACCGATTTGTTACCTCCAGAAACTGTTGTTACACAAAATTGGCAACACATCCAGAATCTCCCGTTAGCAGACCCGTTCTTTGATAAACCTGGGAAGGTTGATATTCTCCTCGGAGCTGACGTATATGCGGACATTATTCTAGAAGGTCTCCGTAAAGGACCTCCAGGCACTCCACTAGCCCAAAACAGCGTCTTTGGGTGGATATTGTTCGGGCCGGTGTCTCAGCAATCCAGTATAGTGTCCCAAGCAACCACATTTCTCAACCTGTCGCAAGATCCGGTGTCTTTGGACAAGCTAATTCGTAACTTTTGGGAATCTGAGGAAGTTTACTATGAAGTCAAACAGAGTGCCGACGACCGAGAGTGTGAGCGAATTTACGAACAGACACATCGCCGCAACAAAGACGGTCGTTACGAGGTTCGTTTGCCTTTTAAAACGTTTCCTCCGAACCTAGGCGAATCTCGGAACATGGCTGTCCGCAGATTCTTCGGCCTTGAAAAGAGACTGTCTAAGGACCCGGAACTGTATGACGAGTATCGCAAATGTTTAAACGAATATATTTCAATGGGCCATATGAAATTAGCTGAGACACAAACTCCTAAAACACTAACATATCATTTGCCTCACCATGCAGTTATAAAAGACAGTACTACGACTAAGGTTAGAGTTGTGTTCGACGCGTCTGCTAAAACCTCAAACGGAAAGAGCTTAAACGATCAACTATATTCCGGCCCAGTGTTGCAATCTAAATTATTTTCAACGTTATTACGATGGCGAATGCACCGGTACGCCATGTCAGCGGACGTGGAGAAAATGTACCGTATGATTGAAATGCATCCTGACGATCACAACTTTCAACGTATTTTCTGGAGAAATGATCCCACTGAGTCAATTAAAGAATACGTGCTTACTACCGTCACGTTCGGTACAACACCCGCCCCATATCTTGCCATCAAAACACTTCATCAGTTAGCCCAAGATGAAGCTGCTAATTTTCCTCTTGCCGCCGATATAGTCAAGCGCGATTTCTATGTAGACGATCTCCTTACAGGGTCAGACTCCGTGCGTGAAGGCCTGCAAATTCAGGCACAACTTCAAGGCCTTCTTTCTGCGGGAGGTTTCAACCTGCGAAAATGGGTCAGTAACTCTTCGGATCTCCTGGTGAATCTGCCAGATTGCCAACGAGAAATAAAGCTCCCACTAAGGCTTGCAAGTGATGAATCAGTCAAGACAGTAGGAATACATTGGCATCCAGGACCAGATTATTTCACGTTGCAATATAGGCAAATTAATAATCAGCTGGATACGAAACGATCCGTCTTGTCAGAAATTGCTACACTATTCGACCCTCTCGGGTGGATTTGTCCTATAGTAGTAACAGCAAAAATTCTGATGCAATCCTTATGGCTTTCTGAATGCTCCTGGGATGATCCTCTTCCGCCGAACCTCCGTGCAAAATGGCAAGACTTTAAATCCGAATTACACTTCATTAGCTCAATACCCATCCCAAGATGGCTTCATACAACCAAAAATCATAAATCAGTACAACTACACGGCTTCTCCGATGCATCCATTAAGGCGTATTCAGCTGCTGTATATATCCGAGTTATTGATGACCTAAAAAACATTCATACAACATTAGTAATTGCTAAATCCAAGGTTGCTCCAACCAAGCCAGTGACATTACCTCGTCTTGAGCTCTGCGGCGCTCTTCTGTTGGCTAAATTGATTAAAGGCGTAAAATCTGACCTAGAATTGCACTCTGTTCCAACGTATGGGACTGATTCTAGCATAACACTTGCTTGGATTCACAGTGAACCAAGAAAACATAAAACATACGTGGCAAATCGCATTGCAGAAATTCAGGACTTGTCGGAAACCACTTCTTGGAAACATGTATCGTCTCAAGACAATCCTGCAGATTGCAACTCCAGAGGAATAAAACCCTCTGCTTTAGGGAACCACACTCTGTGGTGGAATGGGCCCGGATGGTTGCACCAGCCAGAAAGCACCTGGCCACACGGACTGGTACCAGTCATTGATGAAGCAAATCTCGAAGAAAAACGAACTTCGCTTACAATCCGTACGTCAATATGGTCCCAATTAATTTCAAAATTTTCATCCTACCCCAAGTTAATAAGAGTGATTGCATACTGTATCAGGTTTATACGTAATTGTCGCAGGAGTCCCGGTAATCGATTATCTACTTTAATCTCCACACACGAATTTCAACACGCCTAGTTACTACTTATAAAGGCTGTTCAATTAGAATCCTTTCGATCAGAAATTAATTGTCTAAAATTGAATCAGTCAATTTCATCAAAAAGTGAAATACTGTCCTTAACTCCCTTCCTTGATTCTGAGGGTGTGTTAAGACTGACAGGTCGCCTCCACCATGCAAACATCCCCTGGTCTCAAAAACACCAAATAATTTTGCCAAAAAGGGGACACTTTACAGAATTGGTAATAAGACATTTTCATCAAAAGACATTGCATGGTGGAACACAGCTAGTATTGAATTCTATTCGAAATGAATTCTGGGCCTAGCTTAAATTTCTAAACATTTTTAAACTACGTTGAATTTTCCCCGGGGGGGAACATGTTTAGTGCACACATGCACTAAAACCCTAACAATTGTGAATAACTTAATTGGGCATGATCGACCAACTGCAACTCGCAGATGATCGCTCAGAGCGCTTACAATTTCGGAGTTCTAACTCCGAAATTTGAGCACAACGACCACTGTACAAAGTATAAAAGCCGCAGCGCGGTTGAACTCGCTCTCTTTTCGCCTGGATCCGCCAGCAAGAACAGTCCTCTAATCTAAATTCTGAGTCTTGATCAGAACATTCCTCTAGTCTAATTCTGAGTCTTGATCAGAATATTTCCGCTTCTTCATTCTGAGTCTTGATCAGAATAGTCCTACTACCTAGTTCTGAGTCTTGATCAGAACATTTCCTCTATTCAATTCTGAGTTTCGATCAGAATATTCCTGCTATTTAATTTGAGTCTCGATCAAATTAATTAGTTCTTTTCCTCTTACACTAGGTATTGACTAGTTGAGCTAATTATTCCCGCAATCGATTATAATTTCGATTTAATTGATAAATTTCCTACTTGTTTGAGTTCTGATCAAACAAGGCATTTCCCGTTATTTGCTTGTGTCACGAACAAGAAAATAACTTCCATCACTCGTTTGGGTACTGACCACTCGAACATCCTAGTGTGCTGGGTACCGAACAGTACAAGATTTCATTCCCTTTCCTTGTGTGGTTTGTAAACGAACAAACCACTCGTATTGCACTCGCTGGTAATTACCACGAGATCCGTTGTTGTGAGTAACGATCAGTGCAACATTCCTAAATTTCCTATTGTTTGGGTATTGACCAAACAATTAACCACATTTCAGTATCTCCATTTCATCAGTGCAACCGGCATCTCAACCGTAAGTACAGTTTTCAATTAACCGTTCGAAACAATCGTCTGGAATCAAGAATATATCACTTGATTGCAGCCAAGTTAAGAACAAGAATAAACCTTCACCTGCTAATTTACAAAGCAGGACAGAACTTCTAGGTAATTAATTATTATCACATCGATATAAGTTCTCGCGGTAGTTAGTGGTACAATTTACAGGAAACTGATATAACACCGGCACCCTCTTCAATTTTTTTTAATTGTTCATTCACTCACACTCGTGAGATCGGATCGAACACACTCCGTGTAAAAAAGGTGGCCAAGTCCCCTCAATCAATCGATCTTGCAAAAAGTTTCGCCATCTTATGTATTGAGATAAAAAAAGCCAAGTTGTTTGGCCAATGAAAGTACTGATATGAAAGTGGCCAAGTTCTTCATCTCATAAGCAAATTTTAACTTGGCCAGTTTTTTTAGCGTGAAGAATAGCTTAAATTCATTGGAGCCTTCGGTTATGTTGATATCTTTCGCAGAGGTGAAACAGTACGGTAACTAAAGGAAACATTCCATGCACTAAGAATATAAAAAGTATACTTGAAGAAGGAATGCTGGCCAAGTTAAAATTTGCTTATGAGATGAAGAACTTGGCCACTTTCATATCAGTACTTTCATTGGCCAAAGAACTTGGCTTTTTTTATCTCAATACATAAGATGGCGAAACTTTTTACAAGATCGATTGATTGAGGGGACTTGGCCACCTTTTTTACACGGAGTGTGTTCGATCCGATCTCACGAGTGTGAGTGAATGAACAATTAAAAAAAATTGAAGAGGGTGCCGGTGTTATATCAGTTTCCTGTAAATTGTACCACTAACTACCGCGAGAACTTGGGGAGGGGACTTGGCCACCTTTTTTACACGGAGTGTTTTTGTTGGGATCTCAATAATTTTTGTAGAAAAAAGCTCAAAAAGAAATTAAGATTCGGAGTGATTTTTGATGTCTTAGCCGTCGACTAAGAAAAGTGGAATGGACCGCGCTAACACTACTACCTGTGGGATAATTAAGTAGCAACAGCCCGCACAGGAGTAGAATAGGAGCGGCCCTCCACCGCCGCGCGCGCTCCCTTGGCCACAAGAATTCTAATCTGCAACTTAAACCCCAGGCACATGTGAGTTATTAAACAAGTTAATTACGTCACAATGACGTAGTCCATATAAATTTCCTGTTCCGAACTTTTAACCCATTGCATTGGGTTAAAAACCCACATGCTGGAACAGAGTTAAACAGAATTTACTGCTGCCAGCGCCAGCAGTGAAACTTGGAAGAATTATTGAATATGACGGAAAAAGTAATTACAAATATATTTTAATTTTATTTGTAATAAAAGACTCAATTTTCAGTAAACACGTACGTTTTGCATAGACAGAGTCTTTTCTAAGCCTTCTCCTGGATGCAAGCTAACTCAGTTTCAAGTACGGCCTGGACACACGACGTGTTGAACGGTTTACGTGACGTCATTAACTCGGTTAATTACTCCTATGTATTGATGTATTCAAGGTATTAAATGCATTACACCTAACTCAAATAAAATGCGTAAATATAGTCAAAGATTTTTAGTGAGAAGGAGGGCTTAACCAGTGAGAACTGAGAAGAGATAGTTAATGTTAGAAAATTACAAAAAAACATAGAATATAGAGAAAGAAGGTCAGGGGAAAAAGAGCAAAAAAACTTTTTCAAACTTTGAAATTGCAGTCGTTACTATTTTTATAGCGTTCAGTTGTTCAGTAGTAGTAGTAGTCAGTTCAACTGTTAAATTTCAATGTTCAATTTCAAATTTCTGGTGGTTAAGGAGGTCTGAGGAGGACTAACTGGACTTCTGAACACTCAATAACAAATCTTTACCTTCGCCACTGCAGCCAGACAGTTTAAAATAAAAACGTACTTTCTTAGGCCTACTCTATAATTATAAGTTCTAATTTCGATTTTAGCCCCAAAATTAAAATTCTATCCCCCCACAGCCCCATGGGCGAAAAAAATTAAAATGGACTAGAATTTCGATTTTAGCCTCAAATGAAAATTCAACCTCCGCCCCCTCCCCAAAAAACTCCCCAGGACCACGAAAAATCAGTGTAAAACCCACAACCTATATCTTATTACACAAAATGCACTCAAAATTCGATTTTAGCCAAAAAAAAAAATTACCCCTTCCCCCAAATTACCCCCCCCCCCCCCCCCTCGACCAAACAAGTCATTATTAATTAATAGACAGTACAATACTACATAATCTCAAGCCCGAAATCCGAAAGGATATCTCAATGTGTCTCGATGTGAAAGCAGTAGCGATAGCGCAATTAGACTAGGCCTGCAAACCCTTTCATGAGAACATTTTATGCTATAGTTTAGGTACGAAGACACTTTTTCCAAATTTTCGTTTTTTCTCAGTCTCGCAGGGTAGGGTTCTACATTTGTGCAAAATTTCATTTTTCTAGGTATCATGGAAGTACCCGAACATTTGTGTCAGTGAGTCTCTGTCTATATATATATATATTATGAATGGTCGATTCACATTTTTCGCTAATTTTAGGGTGCTCTATTTTGGCCCCTAAAGAAGCCAGAAAGTTGTATTTGCAAAATTTGGTAGATTGGCCCCAGGCAAGGCCAAGAAAAAAATTTGGTTGACCTAGGTCCAACAGGAGCGCTACAGCAACAGCTCAAAAATGCCAATTTTGCGGTTTTCTCTGGTTCGAGAATATCTACTGGGCAGCGCACGAGGCAACTTGGCGCGTGCGCTACCGCGCACGTTGATTGGGTTGTATTTATTTATTAGGTTTAATTCTTCAGTTTTTGCATTAAGTCCGTTTAAGTTCCATTGTATGGTGATGTTTTCTTTTGTATTTTGCATTTTAATTACTAATTATGGTGTTCGTTTCGCCTTCCGTCCTCGTTTTTTACTGTTATTACTGCTTGTTGATTTTTCTGACATAGTTTCTGAGGTTTTGTTATTATTTTCGTGTGTTGGGGTTTTGTTTTGGATTGACGGGTGTATGAACGTGTTTTCTTCTGTTGTATGTTGGATTTCCATTAATTCTTGTTGTAGTGTTTTTGTAATTATGTTACTTTCGTTCTTTTTGTTTTGGTTATTGTTTGCGTGGTTGTCTTGCTCTGTGGCTGTTTTTGCATTAATTTTCTTTGGTTCCGGTGTTTCTTGTATGTATTCTCTTTTCCGTTTGTATGTTTGTGGTTCTTTGAAATAGTTTTTATTTTGGTATTTTCGTGTTGTCATTTGTTTGGGTTTTATATGGAGTGTAGGTATTTCGGTCTCTATTGTGTTTAACGGAGGGAATTCTTCATCATCTTCTTGTAGTAGGTAAAATTTGTTGCTAGTTTGTTGTGAATATGTATATTTGTTAGGTTTCGGTATTTCCATTGCAACTTCGCTATATATGAGGTTTTTGGATGCCATTAGGTTAGTTATATCACGTTGTCTTTGTCTTTCGGGGCAATTTTTGGAGTTTGATAGGTGTTCACTATAGCAGTTCTTGCATTTTGTTCGCTCTTTACAATTTTCATGCTTTGGTGTATTTGCGCAGTTTATGCAAACTGCCTGGCTATGACATCTTTTAGTTGTGTGTCCGAATCTCCAACAATTACTGCATTGTCTAATTGGTGCTACATATGGTTCACATTGTAGTCTTACTTTATATAAGTATACAATTATACATATTGCGGAATTTTGTTGCCGGCGAAAAACACTTGCACTGATCTTGTGTTAATAAATTCAATTTCGTTTTTATCGTTAATTGTTTTCCGTTTCATTCTCCGAATGCTTATGATTTTGTATTGTTGTGAGTCTATGTCCTCTGCTAAAGCTTGCTCGTCAATTTCAATGTCAATGCCTTTTATAACTTCTGGTCTTGCTACGAAACCTAGCGGTATATATGCCTCGTAATTTGTTTGCAGCTGTTCGTTTGCCGTTAAATCATTTGCAATTTTTGGTTTGGTGCATTCTACTGTTACTGAGTTTCTGCCGATTTTTCGTATTTCTTTTATGTCGTTGGCTTGGTTTTTGAATATTTCTGTAATGAGCTTACCTACCTTGAGTTCGCTTATATAGTTAGCTTCCTTGTTCCTTATCATTACCTTGAAACCTCCAATCTCGGTGCTATTTTCGTCGTGTTGATATTTATTCCAGGACCGGGCACCGGCAGAGTAATCTTTGTTTCTTTCCAAGTCTGTTTCCTTATTGGGAGGATCTTTACCTCCTCCCGGGTCTATTTCTATCATATTGTTTGTCTTTTCAATTATCACCTCACTAAGTCACTACTCACTTAACTTGTTTTCTTTCAAATAAGTATCACTTCAACTATAACACACTATAACACGTCCGCTCCGTTTCACTGACTGAATCGGACTGTTTGTAATTTTTTTTTCACGTCATTTTTATCAGTTTATAATAAAAATTACACATTAATAGTTGTTTTCGACTTTTATTTTATTGGTTATACGGCACGATACCAATAACTGTGGCAATTCATTTTGGTCATCATTTCTGAAGGATTTTGGTGCGCTTACCACGAGAAAAATAATGAAAATCTTCTATACTGTACCGTTTACGAGATATCCTTCGTAAAAAATCGATTCATCGCAGTTCACTCATATCACAAAATTCTTCAGAAAGCGGTTAAGAGGCAAATTTACCTAGAGCAGAAATCGTGTTCTTAGCATGAAACAATTTACCGCAGTAGTGGAGACACTTTGCAAACAAGACAAAACAAAGAAGAAAATTCGGGCAGCGCGAGTGGAGTTATTCCAGCAGATCAGCGCATGCGTGTTTAGAGGATACGTCACAGAGCTGCTTTCATTCAATGGCAGTGGATGATATTCGATTTACACTTTACAAACACATATTTTGCTACGCCGAAGTTTTGCTTGTTTTCTGGGGTATCTTTTTTATTATTCTTTTGCCATCTCAGGCAGCGTCGATGGAAGGAACTTTTGCGGGGTGTGCACGGTGATGCAGATGCCGAATTGATGTTCTTTCTGATTATTTTGCGGCAAGAAATGAATTTCTTTTATGCGGCACATTTTTTTTCATTTTGTATTCTGATTTGAGTTTTTGACCAGGCAGCCGTCACTGGTTTATTTTTTCTTTTTTACTTTCTGGCCAAATTTTCTTATGAAAAAGCAAGTTGTGTTCGTTCTGCCGGCCTTGACAATTTTTTTGGATGTTGTGAACAGAAATAACTAAAGCGAGAAACACAATACGACGTTCAGCTTGGCCGACTGTTGACACTTCGAGTAAAACATACGTGCTATAGTTGTGCTTAACACAAAGGCAAAGTCGGCTGACTCGGCCAAGTCGGCCAAGTTCTGAGTTGGTCTACTTTCTACTGGAGCCGAACTTTTTCGACTTTTGATACTTATTTTTTGTTTGACAGTCAGCTGAAGAGTTTACGTTTGTTTGGGCCTTTTTGAAATAATAAAAGAATAAAAGTTTGAAAATGTCATTTGAAGAAAATTTAATATCTCTAATCAAGGAAAAAGATATTTTCAATATCAAAAGCCGTGAATACCGGAAATTCGATAAAAAGGAATGAGACTGGCAAAAGTTCGAAAAGTTGTATTGTGTTAAGCACAAGTTCAGAAAGTTCTCGAAGTCGGAAGTTCTGAAAGTCGGCCAAGCCGAACGTCCAATTGTGTTTAGCGCTTAAATATAATCACTTTTCTTACCTGAGAAATGATATGATGCAAGTACAAAACCAAACGGTACAAAAAAAACCGATTCAAAATGTAAACAAAAGTGACAGGAGGCCGCCTCGATGCTTGGAGAAATCCAGCACGCCGGAATTGTCCGACAATGCCGACAGAATGCCGCCTCGGCGAAGCTTGAATGTGTGCTACTTCATAATATAGTGTGTGTTGGAAGCGCGATGCCGCAGAATGCCGGCATCGGCATTTTCAATGTGTTTCGGCCTTAAAGAATTACCCACTTGCTGCGCATAGAAAGCAGCTGACGTATTCCCTCACGCATGTCAGCCTCCTCTAACTGTTGGAAAGAACTCAGGGCACTTGCGAAAAATCAATTCTGGCCAATGGCCATCTACATTCAACTCGTGGAACCAAATTGTTTTTGTCGAAAAAATAGCCAGTGTAGTTTTGAAAATGAAAGTGTGGGCATTTTAAGTGGTTCAAGACGTTAACGAAACATAATCCTTTACATTTAAGCCAATTTCAAAATTATAGAAATTTTTCAAAATCACAAAAAACATTTTTGAAAATTTGGGCCAAAGTTACCTTGGATTGGGGTAAATTTGTCCCATCTTTTAAAACGATTTTCTTCAAAAGTATTGCATGAGTTACGACAAATAAAAACCAAACCAAAGTATTCCCAAGGAACTTAATTTCTAGTTTTACTTTGTTTTGGCATCAAAACTTTCTTGAATTAACTGAAAAATCGAAATAAATAAAACAAACATTATTGTTAGAAAAATATTATATTATTATATCTCTGAACTCATAAAATTATCTTGGTTTCTCATACAAAATTGTCTAGTTCTGGAACAAGGAACTGGTTTCTTTTTGAAGCCAGTTTAGGAGGATCGATCTTTCCCCAAACATCTTCCCAGTCGTACGTCAGACAATCTTGTTTTTCAGGCCAGCGCCAATACTTCATTTTCTTCTCCATACACTCAACATTTGGTCCACTCTGTGTAAAACTCAAAATTTTCCCCGGATATTTTTGTCCATTGTACTTAACAATTACAAAATTGTCAATGGGAAAGTCTTCAGGTTTTAGCTCGTGCTGCTTTTCTTCGTGAGGCTTGCTAGTTTTACCACAGTTTCCCAGTATAATTTGTTGTACATCAGAAAATGTCTCACTTAAGCCATCAGACTCAAATACCATCTCATCATCTTCCTCACTTGAAGAAAAATCGTCTCCTTTTTTAGATTTTTTTTTTGAAAGTTTGGCCGCAGATTTACTGTTGGTCTTCTTTGATGTTGAGGGTTCGGCAGTTGTTTGTGTTTCTGTTTCTTCAACATCTTGAACCGAAATGCTCTTTCCCGCAGGCACTTGCAATTTCTTCTTCTTCTTTTTTGGGCCGTCTAGAGTCAAATACTCAGATCTTTTCTTCTCCAATAGCTCAATGAAAGATTCTCCAATTGCATCTTTATTAACAGGTCGATTTTCTGGAAAGCGGTCCAACAGTTTTTGCTTATCAAAGGGTGAAATTCCACATTTAGCGAACCCAGCCATCAAATTTTCTTCTTGTTTCTCTGCTAAACTTGCCATTAGTTCTTTCAACAACGTTGGAAAGGAATCTTTAGGAATTGTTGAAAACTTAGACCCTGAAGCAGACTCCTTATACTTGGTTAATATTCCACGCCATAATCTTTTCATTGGCGCAAAGAAGGCCACATCCAATGGTTGTGTGAAGTGGGTAGAATTTGGTGGTAGGCAAACGAACCTCAAATTGTGCTCTTTACAAAGCTTAAGCATTTGTAAACTAATATGTGAAGATAAGTTGTCGCCTATAATAACTTTTGGACCATTTAAATTTCTAACATTGGGCAAGAAAGTTTATTCGAACCAGTCTTCGAAACATATAGCATCGAACCATCCACTTTTGGAACGATTATAACGGGTTCCTTGAGGTCCGTTTTCAGTCCAAGTGGACCACAAATGTTCTGCCTTATATACCACATAAGGGGGCAAGAGAGTGCCTGCGGCACTTCCTGCAAACATTAGGGAGATTGCACTTTTGCATATTACTTTTTTGTTACCCGGATCGTCTGATAAATTCGTTTCATCATAATTCCAAATGTGAGTGGGTGGCACATTGTTGATAACTTCTTTTAAGTTATCCATGTAACCTTCAATAGTCGTAGCACTAACACCAGCTCTAACTTTTTTTATGTTTGTGCTTATGCGGCTTGTAAGCTTCTCATGCCGTTTTAAAAAGGATTTGGTCCACTCGTATCCCGGGAGATTTTGATGAAAATTCTTAATATGTTTTCCACTTTTATCAACGTATGCTTTTACTGCATGTCTAAAATCTATCTCTACCATCGGCAACCCATAGTCAGACATGGTAGTGAGGTGCTCTTCGAAAGCTAGTTCTTCTTTATCGCTAAATACTCTAGCACGGCCCACTTTATTCATGTGACTGCCTTTCAGTTTATTCTTTAAGGTAGACCTTGGTATACCATACCTTGCTTCCGCAGCTCTTTGACTCAACTCACCAGACCGTAATGCTTCCACACATTCCTCTAAGACTTCTGGTTTGTAATTGGCGTAGTTTCTTGTACCAAGGACTTTTATCGTATTTCTGGGCATTTTCCCTAAAGTAAATCAAAAATAACATTGTACTACTCCTGGTTCAATCATTTTCTATATATTTTTACCTGTTTCTATTGTTTTTTTTGTATACCCGTATTATAAATATATATGTCGCTACTATTTCCTTTTGTATTTTTACCTATGTCACAAATTGCAGGTTTAGGAATCGCAAATATTCGCACTAGACTATAATTTATTAACACACGACAGAATACAACCGAATACAACAATATATTAGTAATGAATAATTTCTAAAACAAATGTTGATAGCTGGATAGCTTAGATGTTTCCACGTCCACGGTAAATACTGCCAACTATGATGAAAATGGGTTCAGTGACTTCGGTGAGTGTATTCTCAATCCCACATTCGGCCTTTCCTGATTATTCATCAGACCCTGATGAACGTTCGCCGGCTTCATCCTCGGTTTCTTCGTCGAATAGTATTTTGTCTTCATCTTCTCCTGACTGGCAACGTGTAAATCTGCCTTTCATTCAAACCGTTTTTTTTTTTTTTTTTTTTTTTTGTGGGGAGGGAGGTGAAATGCGTTTATGCACTTAGAGTTTGGGACTAGCCCCATCGTGCCGGACTCCCTTTCGGACTACCGGCTAAAACACCCCCTTATCGCTTCAGGGACCCAGCCTGGAACTGTTTAACACATTACTTCGGGCTAGGCCCACGGTTATCTAAGTCTATAGACTTTCACCTGGGTTAATTTCGGCCTCATGCCTTTCTAAGTCCCTTTTCTTCGCCCGAAGTATACACTGAACCTGATGCGACACAGCTGCCTTCTTCGTTTCAGCATGAAACGCAGCTTCTTTCGTTTTAAAGCATGATATCCACAATGGTATCCGGAGAGAAACCAGCCGCCCCCGTCAGAACACTCTCCCACCATTCACCCCACTTGGCACACTGGAAGAAAGTGTGCTCCGCGTCATCTTTTGTACCCGGGCAGTACAAACACTCGTCCGACTCCGATTTACCCATCCCATGCAGATAAGATCGGAAGTACCCATGTCCACTCAGGAGTTGTGTCAAATAAAAATCAATAGGAAAACTAAATGTTTCCTCTCCCACTAGTGCTTTATCTCACCGATGAGCCGTGCCGTCCAATGTCCATCTGCCTCTGGTCTCTCGGTCCCATGATTCCTGCCAAAGTACCATTGTGCGTTGTCTCTCCTCTTGGTGCACTACCTCTCTATTCGCTTCCCCTCTCCTGAGGAAGACTAACCTGCCCGTACGATAGGCAGAAGCTATTCTGAGTGCTCCTCTCCTCTGCACTTGCTCCAGTCTAATTCTAGAAAAACTAATAATAATAATAATCTCCCTGCATTTTTGCATCTGGTTGACTTCCTGAAGTCTTAACTCAGCTACTCTGATCCCAAAGAGGGGGAAGAGAGTGCACTCTTTGTTGTCGGCCTTTTTCCCATCTGCCGGTTTTGGTGTTCCATTATTTGCAGAGCTTACTCCTACTACTGGCGTTGGTTTCAGACCGTGGGAATCATGTATGTTGATTTTATATTGTTTTCAGTCGTTTAATCATCACCAATTGCGAGCCACCTGAAACAAAATTGCCTTATGGTAACTTTGGCCAATCCAACATCTTGGGCCAAAGTTACCCCAAATCTGGGACAAAGTTGTACAAAATTTTAAAACTTATGAAAGTTCATAAACCACAAATATAAAAAAGTTGTAACTTAACAATATTGTTACCAAATGAGTACCTTAACACAAAATATACTTACCAGGTCTGAACGCCTTAAAAGAGCACTTGTACAGGTAAAAGTTAAAAGATATTAAAATTCACAACTTTAGAACAACCAGAATAGAGCAGCACTGCAGTGCTGGTACACAACTGAACTACTACAACCCTAGCTCAGAGATACAGTTGATGCTGCTGCCTATTGAATGGTGTATCAACTAAGACAATATCTGAATCCAATGGTCCCGAATACCGTACTTTAAACTTTTTCCGACTTTGGGCCAAAGTTACCTTTAAAGGGCCAATGTTACCCCAGTTGACGGTACTGTATCAGGTTTATAAGTAATTGTCGCAGGAGTCCCGGTAATCGATCATCTACTTTAATCTCCACACACGAATTTCAACACGCCAAGTCACTACTTATAAAGGCGATTCAATTAGAATCCTTTCGCTCAGAAATTAATTGTCTAAAATCAAATCAGCCAATTTCATCAAAAAGTGAAATACTGTCCTTAACTCCCTTCCTTGATTCTGAGGGTGTGTTAAGACTGACAGGTCGCCTCCACCATGCAAACATCCCCTGGTCTCAAAAACATCAAATAATTTTGCCAAAAAGGGGACACTTTACAGAATTAGTAATAAGACATTTTCATCAAAAGACATTGCATGGTGGAACACAGCTAGTATTGAACTCTATTCGAAATGAATTCTGGGTGATCAGAGGCAGAAGCATTATCCGTAATATCATTCGTAAGTGCATAACATGTTGGAAGCAAATAATACCCACTCAAACGCAGATCATGGGAAACCTTCCTTCTCCACGAGTAAATGTGTCTCGACCATTTCAACATACGGGAATCGATTTCGCAGGACCAATTAACCTCACGATGTCCAGGCATAGAGGAAACAGATCATATAAAGGGTACATCTGCATATTTATTTGTTTCTTTACCAAGGCTGTACATATAGAAGCGGTTTCTGACTTAACCACTGCAGCCTTTATGGCTGCCTTACGGCGTCTCATAAGTCGAAGAGGATTATGTACCGACATCTACTCTGACTGTGGGACCAACTTCATCGGAGCAAGTAAAATAACTCAAGAACAGTACGAAAGGGCCGTCCTGGAAGCTACCAGAACTGCGGCGGAGAAGGTAGTGGAAGATGGCATCCAGTGGCATTTTAACCCACCATCGGCGCCTCACTTTGGAGGGTTGTGGGAGGCAGGCGTAAAATCAATAAAACACCATTTAAAACGCGTTTTGCAAAACTCTCTCCTCACGTATGAAGAATTGTCGACAGTACTTGCTCAAATTGAAGCATGTTTAAATTCGCGGCCCATTTGTGCACTTTCTGAAGACCCAAACGATCTCCTTGCACTCACACCGGGGCACTTCTTAATTGGGTCCCCATTAAATAGTCTTCCTGACACCCCTACAAAGCAAGTCACATCAATAGCGAGGTGGAATCATCTCCAACAAATTCAACGGCATTTTTGGGACCAATGGTCAAAAACTTATTTGCAATCGCTGCAAACCAAGCCAAAGTGGAAGACTACATCCAAAAATATAACTGTCGGAGACATAGTACTGTTAAAAGAATCAAATTTGTCTCCGTGCCACTGGGTTTTGGGAAGAATTATTGACACACATGAAGGTACTGACAAATGCGTTAGAGTGGTAACCATTAAAACAAAGTCCGGAATATTTAAGCGGCCAATTTCCAAAATCGCTCCATTGCCTTTGTATTAAACTTGTCCAGAATTTCTCATTGCATCGGTTAAATTTACGATGTAATCCCGTTATTCAACTATAAATTCGACACAATTACGTATCAGTGCATCAGTTGTGCAAATGGAGTCACCAATAAGTGTACATTCAAGCCCTAGTCGACCACCCACTCCTGGGCGAAACATTGAAGACTTGTTTGAGTTTTCCGACACTGAAAAGGCGATGCCGGGACTTAGGCGACGATTCACCAATCTGGATTTAAATCGAGAGATTGTGGCGACCGTCAATTTGGAGGGCGCAGATTCGATTTCCACCCAGATTGAACAATTGGCAGAACGCTCAGAGCACTTACAATTTCGGAGTTCTAACTCCGAAATTTGAGCATAACGACCACTGGACAAAGTATAAAAGCCGCAGCGCGGTTGGACTCGCTCTCTTTTTCGCCTGGATCCGCCAGCAAGAACAGTCTATTCATTCTGAGTCTTGATCAGAACATTCCTCTAGTTTCATTCTGAGTCTTCATCAGAACATTTCCTTTTTCATTCTGAGTCTTGATCAGAACATTTCCCTTTTTCATTCTGAGTCTTGATCAGAATATTTCCTCTATAGTTCATTCTGAGTCTTGATCAGAATAGTCCTGCTACTTAATTCTGAGTCTTGATCAGAATATTTCCTCTATTCAATTCTGAGTTTCGATCAGAATATTCCTGCTATTTAATTTGAGTCTTGATCAAATTAATTAGTTCCTTTCCACTTACACTAGGTATTGACTAGTTGAGCTAATTATTTCCGCAATTGATTATAATTTCGATTTAATCGATAAAATTCCTACTTGTTTGAGTTCTGATCAAACAAGGCATTTCCCGTTATTTGCTTGTGTCACGAACAAGAAAATAACTTCCATCACTCGTTTGGGTACTGACCAAACAATTAACCACATTTCAGTATCTCCATTTCATCAGTGCAACCGGCATCTCAACCGCAAGTACAGTTTTCAATTACCCGTTCGAAACAATCGTCTGGAATCAAGAATATACCACTTGATTGCAGCCAAGTTACGAACAAGATTAAATCTTCACCTGCTAATTTACAAAGGAGGACAGAACTTCTAGGAAACTGATATAACACCGGCACCCTCTTCAATATATTTAATTGTTCATTCACTCACACTCGTGAGATCGGATCGAACATTGACTTTTCATATTATTATTGTTTTTCGTACGATGCGTATTTTTCGAGATATTTGTTTGTCTCAACTTAAAAAGAAACACCCTGTATAGTTTAAGTTTTAAGCCGGAGGTTACACGATACGGAAAACGTCATATTTATAAGGAAATATTTTTGTGGGATAGTTTTCTGACAGCGAGTCACACGATAAGCAAAAATGAGCTTGCAACCTGTATTTTGATATTCACAGACTACCGCGACGCCCGTAAGAGCAGTAAGCCGGAGGTACACGATACGGAAAACGTCATATTTGTAAGCGATACGCCATATTTCATATCGTGTGACTCGACTCCTGTTTTTTAATTGATCGGGATCTGCAGGCCTTTAAAAAGCAGCTGTTCCGATCTTTTATATTCTTTACTCCGTGGTTCAACCCCACATGTAAACCAAAGAATATCTATAACTAAGAAGGTGCACCTTCTTGTATGTATGGAAACTTATTTTCAGCAAAAAACACAAAACGAAAACAGGCCAAGAGTACAACTGCACAATAGTACAAAATGCACATAAGAGCGAAAGAGCTCGCACTATTTCTGCTCGGCCGCAACGTGCTTCATATTGTTTTGCCGCGTTTTTTATAAATAGGATTTAACCTGCGATATATCGCGGGATATTGGTTTTTGCTTTTCGTTTTTGTCAAGTTCCGAACGCACAGGGTGTTTGGTAACTTTGCTTTTGTGAACTTTCTGCCAAGAATATCAGCTGATTCTTGACAGTTAATCAGATTTAAAAAATTAAAAATAGATAGCAGGCACAATATTCGATGTGTTTTTTGTGGTGCTCGAAAGAGCGAAAATAATAGTCAAAAGTTTTTTATTGTTACAAAGGACAGGTAAGTTAATAATTCTATGTTTTATTTTCAAACAGGGTTGGCTATAATAATACAATTAACACATTCACTCTCACTGCGAGCTGAAATCAGCAAATTTTCTCGTGCTTGCAGAAAGTATATGAACATAAATCATTCAATTTGTTATTTTCTGTAACATGCCGTTATTGGAGTGAACGTGGTAGTGTAGCAATTGGAAAATGATTTAATTGACTAATTATTATTAACTAAAAATGGAGTGTTGTTTATAAAAGTGGTATAAATCTAAAAGATGCGGAGTCACAATTGCATACAGATGCTTGCAAATATGGTTTTGGAGCAATTCTTATGCAAAAATCAACAAGTGATCAAAAATTTCATCCGGTGTATTATATGTCAAAGAAAACTAACGAGACGGAAGAGAAATATGATAGTTATACTTTAGAATTTTTAGTTGTCGTAAAAGCAGTAGCAAAATTTCGAATATATTTGCTGAATAGGAAATTTACAATTGTTACGGATTACCAGGCTTATCAGAAGACGAAGGATACACAAGATGTAGTGCCACGAGTAGCTCGCTGGGTAATGGAACTACAGGAATTTGATTACGAGGTGGAGCATCGGTCGAAGTGCATCCAGAATTGTGTAAAATGCATTTTGTCGGAGCGGAAGCATGGCAAAGCGGAGGGATACCTGCATCCGATTGAGAAGGAAGAGTTACCGCTGCAGACGTATCACATCGATCATTTAGGACCGATGGTGGCAAATGCCAAAAAATACAAATATGTGCTAGTTGTGTTCAGTAAGTTCTCATGGATATATCCGACAAAAACATTGACAACAAACGAGGTCTTAGAGAAACTGCGGTTACAGGCAATAAATTTTGGAAATCCGAGACGTTTCATTGCTGATAAAGGGACAGGACTCGATTCAAACGAATTTAACAGTTATTGTGAAGAGGAGGGAATTATTCATGTAAGAACAACAACGGGTACAACAAATCTTACGCGTTCATGAAGAGAATTGTGCAACATTCAACAAGAAACGAAAACTGGCAAAAAATTATAAAGTTGGTGATTTGGTAGTAGTGAAGAGAACGCAAATTGTAAACGGCAATAAACTTGCGAACAAATATTTGGGACCATACAAGGTGACAAAGGTCAAGGACAACGAACGGTAGGATTTAGCTACAATTGTTGTGATAGGCAGGACAAAGATTATCTTGTGAGATTATATATTAGGGTTAGAATTTATTATATTTTAAAAAATTTTAATAAGCAGTTTAGTGGGTTAAATGTCGCCAATAAAATGCTTACAGTTAAGCATTTATAGGCATCAAGGGGAATTAAGACACATTCCATTTTCATACTTCAAAGATAGTATTCCCCAGTCTTGTTAGGATTTCTAAAATTATGGGGCGGGGGGCTTGGGTAGATTAAGATAGGGACGCCTTCATTCTTCATTTTTATTTTGTAATATATTTGTTAATTTATTTGTTTTTTTTTTTTTCATTTTAACACTTGTTTTTATTTTTCTTATTTTTGCTTATTTTTTCAAAAGAGATACCAAATGATGAGAAGTTCATGCAAGAATTTTTTTGCTTATCGAAACAATCTGATGGTTTTATGTTTTATCTTAATTTGTAAAACTTATAAAATTTGTTTTTTTTTTGCTTATTTTTTCAAAAGAGATGCCAAATGATGAGAAGTTCATGCAAGAATTTTTTTGCTTATCGA
Source organism: Leptogaster cylindrica (assembly GCA_963082835.1). Classification (NCBI taxonomy): domain Eukaryota; kingdom Metazoa; phylum Arthropoda; class Insecta; order Diptera; family Asilidae; genus Leptogaster; species Leptogaster cylindrica. Next base: position 13,821,877 of record OY720106.1, read on the forward strand.
AACAATCTGATGGTTTTATGTTTTATCTTAATTTGTAAAATTTATAAAATTTGTTTTTTTTTGCTTATTTTTTCAAAAGAGATAGCAAATGATGAGAAGTTCATGCACAAATTTTTTTGCTTATCGAAACAATCTGATGGTTTTATGTTTTATCTTAATTTGTAAAATTTATAAAATTTGTTTTTATTGCTTATTTTTTCAAAAGAGATACCAAATGATGAGAAGATCATTCAACAAAAATTATTTTTTTGTTTATCGGAACAATCTGATGGTTTTATCTAATTATGAATTTGATACATTCTAAATTATTACCATTATGCATTTTATAGAAAATCCACGTTCGCCCAACTACACACAACAAACCTCATACAAATCTTGCCATGGCGACGTCACCTTAACGGACAATTAGTCACAGGTAGGAGATACAGCTGACATCATCAACTTAAAATCTATACTTCAGGTAAACTAAAATTGTAACTGATGATGAATACAAATAAACATAATCTTCAACTACAACAGCTCTGTGTTTTATTTCTGTTATTATTTCAGGGACCGTAATAGTTACCAGTTAATGGTTATATTCAATCGAAAGTTGATTAGAGCCAACAATTTCATGGTGTAATTAATTATTTCGTAAATAAATTGAAAAGAATTTATTTATACCGCTGTTTTAATCACTGGCGCAATTATTTTCTTGATTTTCAAATTAAAATACGAGAAAAAATAAATATGTTACAAAATGTAAAACTTTTCAAAATAATCTTAAAATTGCTCCAAATATGAACTACCCTGTGCGTCTGGCGGTTTTTGCTTTTCTCCCTCACTCAACTGCTACATTGTTCCCATCGATTTCTACATATTTGACAGTTACACGCACAGCATGATACAAAAACATAAGGTAAAGTACACATTTGACAACTGCCTGCTGTGACGTCACTGGCCTGAAACTTCAAAATTTTTGACATTACAAAGGTAAACAAACATATGTAAACATTAAGTAAATTGCACTTAGAACTAGCAGAAAAGTCGATTAGGAAAACTGTTTAGCTATTTAATTTGTAGACTTGCTTCGCAGCTGTTATTAAATCCTACGATTCAACTGTAAAAGACTTTTCAAGGTATCAAAAATGGTTTGCTTGTATCAGATGTAAACAGAAATAAGTAATTCTCATTAAATTCATGCACTTCACCATATAACTTCTCCTTCACTTCTCCTATAAAACGTTGTTTTTCCTTAATTATTAAACCTAAAATCACTTTTTGGTTCTCTAAAATATGTAAACAATGATACTGACAGCACAAAGTTTGACGTTTCAGGTCAGTGACACGCAAGATGGTAGAAGCACTAGTCAAATGTACTTTACCTTATGTTATTGTATCATGCACGCACAGTGTCAAAACGAATTCAGACAGGAGTGACGTCAAGGTGAGCATTCTTATTATTAGATATTCTTTGATGTAAACGTAGCAATCATCACTAAAGTTAGTTGTACTAGAGCTGTGAAGCAAAAGTACAATACTTTCCACAATTATACGACAAAAAATTTTAACCACAAATTTGTGCTTGTCAGTGAAACTTCCTATTTGAGTAGTTGCTCTGGTAACACGTGTCAAAAATAATAAGCATTGAAATTTTCTCATGCTTTCACGTAAAACAAGTCTACAAATTACAAACGTATAGTCCAGGTTCAGTATGTTTAGCAGTGATATAATGATGTGTATAATAGTTACAAGTCAATATTCTTTTTATTACTGACAATTATTAGTTATTCCTTTTTTGTTTTACAAAACAAAGCTATTTTCAAAGTGCGATCTTCAAACAAACCAAAATGTCAGCCGATTCAGACATGGAATATTCTGACAACGACTGTGAATACGATGATTACTATAATTCAGGTTAGTGTGCATATCTTATTTCGACCGAATTAACGTAAATATTGTATGAATGTAAGAAATATGTATTTCTCATGTCCAAGGTTCTTATGTCATCCACATACAATATTCACTTTTTTTATTCTATATTTGAACATTTTCCACTTTAATGCCAAGAATAGATAAAGTAAATATATTGTGGAAGTCAAATGCATCTGGCCGTGAGAGATTTACCAACGAAACCCAGAACCTGCTGCTTGAAATCTGACTCAGATGTGACCTTTTACCATCAGCACCATTTCCAAACAATTCGCAATTTACATTTTATCACCTGACCTTTTGCATTACATTTTGTAAAAAATATGTTTTTTTTCTTTTTAAATGTTTACCAAAGCACCAAAATCGTTATCGTTTTCCGCGATGCGCTTTTCCCGAATCTGCAATTATTATTATTAAGCATATTTAATTGGCCTCGGTTACGCACAAGAAGCTTATTAGCCGACGTCAGAGTTTTCGTCTTGTGCATATTATGTACACGCAATTCATTTGAAGAATGTTTCCTAATTGTTTTATTCCAGGTAACAAAATACTATGCATGCTCCTGTGCTTCCGTTTGTTCTTGCAAAGGAACTTACTGTGAACGGTCAGGCAATTGCATTTCTGTTTGTCGGGAAAAGTCATTAAAACTCATTGTAGAAGCATTAAAAAATGTGGATGGACCTTTTTTTAATGTAAACCATTCAAATCTATACAAAAACGTGCAGCTAATAAAAATACGCTTGATGACTTCTTGCATGAGTTCTCTATCAAATTGGATAATTAACGTTTTTATTAAATTTTAGGTGAAGATTGTGACATCGAACGAATTGATCCTAAGAAAACAGATCCCGAATACTTTTGTTATGATTGCTTAAATGTAGAAGAGGTCGAAAAGTTACTCAATGAATCAGTGGAAAAATTAAGTACGATATTACAAATCACTCCATCACTTGCCAAAGTTCTTTTACATGAACACAAATGGAATACACAAATTATCGTAGAGAAGTATCGCGAAAACGCATCTGGATTGCTTGTTAGTGCACGCGTTAAGCCTCCAACAAATGGGAATGGAAAATTACCAGGAACATCGTCACGTTCATTGCTATGTCCGATTTGCGCAGGCAATCAATGCACAGATAGGTTTTACAGCTTATCCTGTAGTCATTCGTACTGTAAGGATTGTTGGGGGATGCACTTTGAGACACAAATTTACCAAGGTAAAATTTGATTGGGGAAAATCGCAATTAGTCATTATTTGCTTGTATTTAACATTCCTCTTCTTTATCCACTAAAATTAATTAAATTAACCAATATTTTGAAAGGTATTTCTACACAAATTGGTTGCATGGCAACATTGTGCAACGTTCGTGTGCCGGAAGATACGGTTTTAAACTTATTAACCCGTCCAATGATGCGTGATAAATACCAGCAGTTTGCATTCCAAGATTATGTTAAATCACATCCAGAGCTGAGATTCTGCCCAGGACCTAATTGCCAAGTGATAATTCGTAGTCAAGATATAGCTCCGAAGAAGGCAACGTGCAAATCCTGCAATTCCACATTTTGTTTTCGATGTGGCACCGACTATCATGCCCCAACAGATTGCCAGGTTATTAAGAAGTGGCTAACGAAATGCGCCGACGATAGCGAAACGGCCAACTACATTAGTGCAAACACCAAAGACTGTCCTAAGTGTCATATATGCATTGAGAAAAATGGTGGATGTAATCATATGCAATGCTTCAATTGTAAACATGATTTTTGTTGGATGTGCTTAGGCGACTGGAAGTCCCATGGGTCTGAATACTATGAATGTTCCCGGTACAAGGATAATCCGAACATTGCCAATGAGTCTGTGCATGTTCAAGCCCGGGAGGCACTAAAAAAATACCTGCATTACTACGAGAGGTGGGAGAATCACTCCAAGTCACTACAATTGGAACAGCAAACTTTGGATCGTCTAAAAGCCCGTGTTAATGATAAAGTGATGAACGGTTGGGGTACCTGGATTGATTGGCAGTATCTTTTTAATGCAGCTTCTCTACTCGCCAAATGCAGATACACTTTACAGTATACATATCCATATGCGTACTTTATGGAGCCTGGCTCTCGGAAAGACTTATTTGAGTATCAACAAGTAAGTCTACATTAGTTATTAATGCTTTTACTAATGGATATTAAATTACATTGAAAACAGGCACAATTGGAGGCTGAAATTGAGAATCTCTCATGGAAGATCGAGAGAGCTGAAACGACAGATTTAGGCGATCTAGAAAATCAGATGGATATTGCCGAGAAGAGAAGAGCCACGTTATTGAAAGATTTTTTTCCATCAGAAAGTAGTAATTAAATTAGATGCTCCAGCAATTCTCAGAATAATTTTCATCAGCTCAAAATTCTGTATGAATTTTTAGCACTACACACTATCATGAATTGTAATTCAGATTATTCAAGTTATTTTCCGATTTAGTCAATTGTAATTCAGATTAGTCAATTATAATTCAGAAACTATCAAATATAATTTAGAAATTATCAAATGTAATTTAGAAATGATCAAATATAGTTCAGAAATTAAAAGTAATTCAGATATCATACGATCTGACGTCAAGGGACTTTTTTCTTTGGGGTTTTTTTTTAAATCTGTCGTATACATTAATAATCCAGCTTCAATTGAGGATCTCAAACAACATTCCGACCGAAATTTTAAAAGTTACGATAGATTTATGTGAGCACGTCAGCGAAAATTGGACGTCTGCGTATGACTGTATGAGGGCTTGCAAGCACAGCCACGGCAGAAATTTAAATGATTAATATTCAAAACATGTTTCATTCAGACAACGCATTGAGTTTGTAAAAAATCAATCCGATTATACATATAAATTACATTTTATAATTTCCGAATTACATTTGATCATTTCTGAATTATATTTGACTAATCTGAATTACAATTGATTATATCTGAAAATAATTAATCTGATTTGTTTTCTGAATTACACTTTGAAAAGGTGTACATATTAGGCATATTCTCAAATTAAATTTTCTTCATTCCCGGTTTTAGTTTAAGAGTTTAGATTTCATCAATGAATTAAATCAGTCATTTGTTTTTGGAATTTTAGTTGAAAGCATCAACTCAACAAATAAAGTGTATGAAAATGATTTTATAATGTTATACTTATATCAAATTATTATTGAATTTCTCCAGAAACAATTAGAACTTCAGCCAACGTCATTTAATTAGCAAATTTGAATAATATTATATACTGACCGCACTGTGCGACTTTTATGGAACATGTTAACATTATTAATGAAATATTTAAAAGACGTTTTTTACTTGTTTTCATTCACATCCGATGCGCATTTCGGCTTAGCCATTCTCAAGGAGTTTTAAAACTAAAACAAGTAAAAAACGACTTTCACATTCATTAATAGTTGATTTCCTAGTTATTTGCACAAAAGAAAATCAAACATCGAAATTTTAACTGGAATATATGCTTGTATTACAATGATGAAATTGATTTCTTTAATTGTAGATTCTCATCACTATAAATAAAATGATTTGCCTAAAACTCGAAATTGTGCTTGTTTTAAAAAAGTGTAAAACATGTATTGCCTGTCAATGAAAAAAATTATTTAATTAGCAATTTAAACGTATTATTTCATCTGACTTAATTAATAATAGATATCATTGGCGTATTTGTATTAATAGTTTTGTGTAAAGATAGTGAATGTTAAGTTCCAATACAAGGTTTACATTGTATGCTTTTATTATTGAAGCATTTGGTTTAGAACATCGAATTCTAATATGTAAGGTGTATGAAGCAGTGTTAAAATCGATTTTACTTTTCAATTAAAGTACATACCTAATATATTATGAAAAAAAAGTTCATGTAGGTACAATAAAGTATGAAAATTAAATTTTGGAAACTATTACAAGCCTCATTTTCAGAGAAAAACTAAAACATCTGAAATCCAAGAAACAAAATCAATATTATTTGGAAATTTTATGCCGTCTCAACCAGTTCGGTTGTGGTTTCAATTTGCTCCTCGCTGGCGACCTCGCAAAATATTTCATGTGATTGGTATTCTTCTAAGTTGGCGAAAATTACATGGCAGACAGCACATTCATAGAATCTGCAAAGAAGTGAATGAAAGTCCAAATTGATATAAAAAAAGAACAGTGAACTCCTTACACGTCCGCTTTCTCAGTTTTCATTTCGCTAATCTCTTCATGACGCTCCATGTGCTTCTTGTAGTTCTGTACTTGTAAGAATGACTTGTGGCAAATATCGCAGTTGTATGGTTTGTAGCCCTGGTGAAGCATGACGTGCTTCTTCAAATTAACACGCTGTGAAAACATTCGTCCGCACCGTTTGCATCGGAATGGTTTCTCTCCAGTGTGGATCAATTCATGCCTACGTAAATTACCTTGTTGAGTAAAACTCTTATCGCAAATCTGGCAGGCAAACGGACGTTCACCATTGTGCACTGATAAATGTCTTTGCAGATTCGCTGCTTGGGCGAAGCCTCGATCGCAAATCTTGCAAAGGTGCGGTTTGACTTCATTGTGACCTTTCAAGTGCCGATACATGTTGCCTGGATTTGCAAATCTTTTGTCACATACTTCACATGCATATTTATTTTCCGATGGATTCTTTTCATGAACAGTTTTTCGATGAAGCAGTGATTCACGTTTTGTAGTGAAATTCTTAAAACGAAGAGACGCAATTTGATGATTTGTTTTTTAAATTAAATATGAAAAAATACTTACCATTTTGCACCTTCTGCAGTTGTACACTGGTTTGAGCTCAATGGTATCAATTTCCTCCATCCTCTAGAATTGGATTTCATGAAATCTCGTTTTCGGAATGTTTTTATTTAGTATTTCTAATGATTTCAAATTTTATCAAATTGTCATACCAATAAAAATAATTGGATATGCAGCTTCTTTTACCTTGCGTAATAGGATGAATTTTGAACATTTTTATACCAATTCTAATTAAATATGAAGCATTTAATAAAACAATTTGGCAGTTTTCCTGGAATAAGGGGTACAAGCAATTTCGCAATCCATTCCATTCATTACGTACACTACACACTCGCTTGCATAAACATTAGGGAACACTATGAAAATTATCCAAATGACTACAAAATCTCCTCTTGAAATACATTCTACTTAATACATAGTAAACAAACCTTTCTATATAGTTTCTTCTTCTTAAGGATAATTAATTGTTCACACTCCAGACAAGAAGAAGCAATTACAATCTTCTTCTGCTTAGGAAGCCAATATAATTGCTTGTTCCTTAAACAATATGGCGTCTGCTCACTACTGCAGTAAAAAATTCTTTCGGAAAAGTTAATTGATAAACTACAATACATGAGACGTGCAATTACTTAGAATGTTATGACGTATTACACATTACTTTATTAATCACATCAAGGAACAAAGCGTAGGAAAAAAGTGATTGAACAAGTTATTGCCATATCACATGACATAATTTTATGGAAAACGTGAAAATTAAGCGGTAAACACAATACGACGTTCGGCTTGGCCGACTGTTGACAGTTCGAGTAAAACATACGTGCTATAGTTGTGCCTAAAGCCGGAGGTACACGATACGGAAAACGTCATATTTATAAGGAAATATCTTTGTGGATGTCACTTTTGACACATCGAGTCACACGATAAGCAAAAATGAGTTTGCAACCTGTATTTTGCAATTCACAGATTACCGGGGCGCCGTGCCGCCCGTAAGAGCAGTAATCTCAAAACTGTGTTCATAAAGTTTTGTATGGTGTGACTCGGGAAATTTGTACCCCGCAAATTGCTTGGATGTGCCGAAAATATTCCGAAATTTTTGGGATATTTATAAGCGATACACCATATTGCTTATCGTCGAGTCACACGATATGAAATACGGCGTATCGCTTATAAATACGACGTTTTCCGTATCGTGTACCTCCGGCTTTACACAAAGGCAAAGTCGGCTGAGTCGGCCAAGTTCTGATTTGGTCTACTTTCTACTGGAGCCGAACTTTTTCGACTTTTGATACTTATATTTTGTTTGACAGTCAGCTGAAGAGTTTACGTTTGTTTGGTCCTTTTTGAAATAATAAAAGAATAAAAGTTTGAAAATGTCATTTGAAGAAAATTTAATATCTCTAATCAAGGTAAAAGATATTTTCAATATGAAAAGCCGTGAATACCGGAAATTCGATAAAATGGAATGAGACTGGCAAAAGTTCGAAAAGTTGTATTGTGTAAAGCCGGAGGTACACGATACGGAAAACGTCATATTTATAAGGAAATATCTTTGTGGATGTCACTTTTGACACATCGAGTCACACGATAAGCAAAAATGAGTTTGCAACCTGTATTTTGCAATTCACAGATTACCGCGACGCCGTGCCGCCCGTAAGAGCAGTAATCTTAAAACTGTGTTCATAAAGTTTTGTATGGTGTGACTCGGGAAATTTGTACCCCGCAAATTGCTTGGATGTGCCGAAAATATTCCGAAATTTTTGGGATATTTATAAGCGATACACCATATTGCTTATCGTCGAGTCACACGATATGAAATACGGCGTATCGCTTATAAATACGACGTTTTCCGTATCGTGTACCTCCGGCTTTAGGCACAATTTCAGAAAGTTCTCGAAATCGAAAGTTTCGAAAGTCGGCCAAGCCGAACGTCCAATTGTGTTTACCGCTTTAAAAATGGAACTATAAAACACTCACCTTAACGTGAAAATAATATATAATATTTTTAGATGTATAATATGCATTTATTTTTATTTATTCTTCAGTAAATTTGAATTAATTTTAGTAAAAGCAATCAATTACTACGTTTACATGCGGTTACCTGAGTTAAACCAGGTTCGACTCCATGTAAACGTGGGTCGAGTTCCCAAATAGCAATGTAAACTTGTATCATACTTGCAGTAAGTTTGATGTATCAAACAAGGAAACTTGCAGCAAGTTTGTCACGGCAAGTGTGCAAACTTGTGGCAAGTTTAAATCAAACTTCCTAGTTACCATGCGACAAACTTGCACAAAGTTTGTCACAACAAACTTGCACAAAGTTTGTCACAACAAACTAGTTTAATGTTTGTCATGGCAAGCTTTCATAATATTTATCGCGATAAACTTGCGTACGACACATGACTTCTCTTTCGATTGACACTTGACATATGGATAAGGAGGTATAAAAAACAACTTTTTTATCTTTAAACTAAAGTTATCTTATATTTTATATAAACAACAATGTTTTATTTTGGAAATAAATAATTTTCCTGTTGTCTCTCGTTTCTGAAACAAAGAAATAAAACTGAATAAAAATATCGACTTATAACTTCACAACACAATTTTTGTTTCGCAATTGTCAATCTTATAAAAGCTTAAGCACACAACGCGCACAAAAGAAATTAGCACTTAAAAAAAATATCTTTCTGAAATTTCACAATTTTTCCCAACTCAATTTTCACGATACTTGTTTCTCGCCTGATACTGGACTGAATAATATTTTCATTTTGTCTTGACAGTTTCGGCAATTGTCAAGCGGCAAACAGTGCGGCCGACTCTGCTGGACGAATATTTGCTAAATAATTATCAAAATATGCTAAAAATATTGACTATATATAAATAGAATAAGCACTAGCTCTTTACGGAATGAAACATACTAATAATTAATTATGATTGTCGTTGAAAATATGCATAATAGTCATAAAAGATGTTCAACTGGCAAACCTGCTCGTTCACATTGCTTAGCAAGTCTACAGCAAACATAATGCAAACTTGATATATCAACAATAACTTGATTAGTTTGCAGCAAGTTTGTCATAAACTTGACTTGACAAACTTGTCGTGACAATCATATATCAAAGATAAATCAAACTTGCGGCAAGCTTGCATGCTATCTGGGTTGTAATGGAGTTGAACTCGACTCGAACTAGCTTTGCCTACCTGGGCCTCGATTCTCGAGTTCGTTCGAATTCAATCGTACGATATTGAAACCGCATGACTGTTAACGAACGATCTTCAAAACAGCGATTCTCGAATTCCGAACGCTGTCGTTCGTTAACTTTTTCACCACATTCGAATGATTTATTGTGGTGGATTTTTAAACTGTCAAAAAATTGTTTGTTTACGTTAGTTTGTAATTGCAATTGTTGTTACTTTGCGTACAGAAATATTGTGAAGATTTTAGAAGTTTTTAAAAGCGTTTTTTTTTTTTAAATGGAGGGATTGGAAGATTTATCCATGATACTGTCCGTAGCTGCTGTTGAGCAAGCAGAATTAATGGATGTTCCTCGGCGCACGATTTCGTGCAATACCGTCGAGTTTACCGAAAACAAATTTATAAAACTCTTTCGCTTGAAAAAAAGTATGGTGGACGAATTAATTCTTAAATTATCCCCATTTATGGAAACTGGATCACGTTCGTCGGCACTTGACATTGAAACAAAAGTTGCAATTGTTGAATGTTGTTGCAATTTGTTGAAGGCGTAAACAAGGTCGTAAAACGCTTCCTGAATAATTGTTATCCATTTTATGACGAGCAATAGCTGTTCTAGGGTAAAATGAATGTTTATGCGAAAAACAATTTTTTGGATTTATTTGCAAAAAAATATATTTTTCTTATAATTTTGTCTTTATTACTTAAAAAAAAACAACAACCAAAAGAAACATAAAAATTTCTCTTTTTTCCGCCAACAATAAATCACTTCGACCCGAAACCGCATGAAAATTTACAATTCCACACGGAAATAACCAGTCGATTTGAATCCGAACGATTTTCATTCGAAACAACCGCATGCGGAATTCGAGAATCACAAATTTTGAGAATCGTTCGAAAATGGTGAGTTTCCGTATGTAACTACAAATTCGTGTTATATACCAAAATTTGCGCAATTTTATTCTCTACATTTTACTTACATACATACTTAAGCTAATTGTACTGCTTTGAGACTTATTGGCTAAAAACCTGAAAATACCCTGCGGCCATCTTCAATAATCTCCCATAATAGGCCTACGCACCTTCCAGGAGTGGCAGACTTTACGCCATCGTTTTTTTCAGGCATTTTTACATAAGAATCCATTAACAGAAATTATATTACAATTACTTCTAGGTCAAGCACATTTTTAAGCTATTTTTACTCGTCTAATATAGCTAGTATATGGGTGACACACATGTAGTATACTACTAGTATTCAAAATTCATGGCATCCATACTACATGTGTGTCCCTAGTATAAAATGCATGTAAACGCGGATTGAGGAGACGAGTTGACAGTTCGATAGTTTGTTTATGTTTTCAGAGTAATTAGCCAACTCTTATTATTTTGATCGAAAACAAATTTCTTAAAATGTCCATGAACTATAAATAAACCTCGAAAAAATTTGAAATATTGTTAATATAATATATCAAATTATTGCAATAAACAGTCACTTCGACTACGTTTGGACCCAATTCGAACTCGATCCCTAAACCCAGACTGCTCAAAAACGCGGGTCGAGCTCAAAAACCTGTTTTCTACTCGATCTTTCGACTCAGCATATAAACCTTTAAACGTAGTAAATGGCTTTTTTTGCTTATTTGTTTTTGGGCCTTTTGCGAAATGGGATAAATTGCCATCATTACTAACATGAGCGCGTTCAAAAACTTTACTATAGTAAACTACGTAGTAAACTCACATGTAAATCCATTTTTATAACCCAAATTATTGACTCGATAATCAAATTATCTTGACACTTCGTAGCCTGACATCTGTAAGCACTGAACTCAGATTTCGTCAATGTCCTTTGCCATTTTATACCCTAGATGTAGGGTATATTAGTTTTGAGCGAACGTTTGCGACGCCAAGATATAAAAATCACAAAAAAAAAAAAGAACTACATATTCATGATTGGGAAGTGAAAAGAAACCGTTTTATGCATGTCTGTCTGTCTATCTGTCTGTCTGCTTTTGTGTCTTGCCAGACGATAACTCGAGAAGGCTTGTAATTTGGTACAATAATATCTGATAAAAATTGCAAGGTCGAGTTCGAAGATGAGCAAAATCGGGCAACTCCTTCTTAGTGTTGCCATATAAGCCTGAGCCGTTTTTGTACAAAAATGTTGATTTTGTTGACTGAATGTTTACATTTTGAATTTTTTTCGTTAAATATTGTTATAAATACGGATTATAATTAATTATTTGTCAGCAATTTTTTTGCACGGTCTTTTTTTACACGATATTCAGATTATAAAAATGGAAGAAACCGTCGGCAGTTTTAAGATGGTAAAGGTAATGGGATTCACATGGAGTTTTTTGATATAGAATGAATGAATTAATTGGGATCTTTCTGGTGGAATAAATTGTTTTTTTATATTTTTTGGGGTTGTGGGGGTGGGCGTGGAACTATCTCCCTTGGAGTTGTCCAATTTGTGGCGTGTAGGCAGTGTGATATCAAATTAAAGCTCATGCTATTACTATTAAATTAAGCAGTCGCGGACAACTAGCCGAATACCGTAGACAGATCGCACCCCGTAATCATTCATTAGCGCTAATTAATAATTACGCTGCTATATGTCATGGGGTAAAGATAGTTACGACCGCCTAATGATCTCAATATTACTAATTACGGACTGCCCTAATGTACAACTTTTCATGATAATTAGAGCCGTAATGAGGAAAAAGTACTAGCTGACTGTACACGACTGAAATTCAATTGTCAAATGCCACTTGTCATTTTTGTTTACGTTAAAACTATTCAAATAACACTAGTTTACAAGAAAAATGACAACGCATGCGACCCAACTTTTCTATAGTAGAATTGTCCGTGGAATCGAACTACGTTCACCGTTTTTTTAGGTTAGCCCCGGTTTTTGAAATATTCGTTAAAAAGTTTTTTTTTTGACGGTTTTGAACATGGCGGCACATATTGGTTCATAAAAAGTAGTGTATATATGGGAATTGAGTCGGGCTATTTTTACATTTTAGAGAAAGAATAGATAAATATTTTAAGCTATTACAAGATGTCTATCTATAGTAGTTTGGTTTGCAGGAGTATTTGTATCTAAAAAAAAATGATTTTTTTCCACTTTTTTTGAAAATTTTCAAATTTTAAAAAATTAAATATTGTAGAAAACGGTAAAAAAAATTGTTCAGCCCCTTGGTCCTGTAGAGTAATCTTTTCTGAACGTTTTGAGCTGACAGGCTTGCATCTAGAACGAGACATGCGACACCTACCGTCATTTTATCGAAACATTGCCAATATACTGCTTGTCCTACATTTGCCTTATTTTGAGTTACATCTCATATTAAATCAAGTAATAACATTAATTTCATTTATGCAAGTAAAGTTTGGTTTATTTCTGTTTCATTTAAACAGTTTTTACTACAAATTAACAATATTTTGGTATAAAAAAAAAAGTTATGCTGACTATACGTACTGTTGAAAATGTGTATGATGAACTTTTTTTTTGTACATGTTGGGATCAGTTTCTCGTACAAGTGTCCAGCAGTAATCACCTAGCATGGCCTCATCCCAATACCCCTGATACCTTCTTTCCATGGTGATTAAATCCTGGTGAAAACGTTCACCCTGTTCATCACTTTCTGCTCCTAGATTAGGAGGAAAGTAATCGAGGTTTGAGTGCAGGAAGTGTATTTTCAAGGACATATTGGCACCTATAGCATGATAGTTTTCTAGTAATTTGTACGTAATTTTCATCCCTGTAGTTTCCCAAAAAACCACGCACAACAGCCTTAAATGACAACCATGCCTTTGCTTCATTTTCGCTTAATTTCTGCACAAATTCATCATCCTTCTGCATCAGCTTACAGATTTGGGGGCCATCGAACACACCTTCTTTAATCTTTTGGAAAGACATTCTCGCGAAAACTTTCAAGAGGTACTGGAATGCAGGACTACTAACATCTAACGCCTTCACGAAGTTTTTTATTAAGCCTAACTTTATATCTCACTGGCCAGGATGACTGAACATAATGCTGTGATTTTGCTCTACTATCCCAATGGCAAAGAAAATAGCAGAATTTAGTAAACCCTCCTTGCAAGCCAGTGACTATTGCCACAACCTAAAATAGAATAAGGACAATTACAGGGACCTATTTTTTTTTTTTTTTTTTTGTTATATGTTTACCTACCTTCAAATCTGCGCATATACGCCATTTGTAGCTGTCATATTTTATTAATTGTAGCACTAGTGCAATTTGTTCGTAATTTTCTTTTACGCCAACAGCGTGCGCAACTGGTATTGTGGGTAGTTTGTTTCCGTTGTGCACTAGAGCGGCCTTCAAGCTATGTTTTGAGCTATCAATGAAGAGACGCCAATCATTTGGTATATGTTCAGTACCAAAACGTTCGAACAAACCCTCAATATTGTTGCAGTAATGAACGTTATTTGCTTTTGAGAAGAAAACAGAAAAGGTTTTACTTCTGTGACGATATTCTGAAACTTTCACTGATGTTTGTAAGGAATTCCATTGTTGCAAACGTGATGCAAGTATTTCGGCATCAGTTTTGGACAGCTTTATATCTCTTATCAAATCATTTAGTTCCCTTTGTGTTACTAAATGCTGCAGTGTACCGTCATCAGTATCAGATGAGAGTCCCTTAAAGCTTGGTTCAGTGTCACTAGATTTATAATTTTCTGCTTTCGGTGGTTTTGGACGTGGTATAGCATCACTATGTGAAACTGGTTTTTTTATTGAATCAACTTCGGGGTACGTGATAGATTTTCTCTTATTTTTATTAACACCTTCCAGATTTATTACACAGAAATAGCACTTTGAATGGTCCACCACTTCTTTGCATATATCCATTGCACTTATCCATTTAATTAATCCTATACTACACCGTGTACAAATTCCGCTTGGTGTCCATGGTTTATCTTCATTGGTTATAGGAAAACCAAAGTATGAAAAGTAGGCATGTTGTATTAAGGGAGTTATTTTTCTGACACTCCTCCCATCACTCTTCAATTGTTTCCAAGAAGCAATTCCTAAATTGCTAGGTACGGTTTTTTTTACCCAAGCATTGCCAGGTACTGTTTTTTTTATACCAAAATATTGTTAATTTGTAGTAAAAACTGTTTAAATGAAACAGAAATAAACCAAACTTTACTTGCATAAATGAAATTAATGTTATTACTTGATTTAATATGAGATGTAACTCAAAATAAGGCAAATGTAGGACAAGCAGTATATTGGCACTGTTTCGATAAAATGACGGTAGGTGTCGCATGTCTCGTTCTAGATGCAAGCCTGTCAGCTCAAAACGTTCAGAAAAGATTACTCTACATTACCAAGGGGCTGAACAATTTTTTTTTTACCGTTTTCTACAATATTTAATTTTTCAAAATTTGAAAATTTTCAAAAAAGTGGAAAAAAATCATTTTTTTTAGATACAAATACTCCTGCAAACCAAACTACTATAGATAGACATCTTGTAATAGCTTAAAATATTTATCTATTCTTTCTCTAAAATGTAAAAATAGCCCGAGTTAATTCCCATATATACACTACTTTTTACGAACCAATATGTGCCGCCATGTTCAAAACCGTCAAAAAAAAAAACTTTTTAACGAATATTTCAAAAATCGGGGCTAACCTAAAAAAACGGTGAACGTAGTTCGATTCCACGGACAATTCTACTATAGAAAAGTTGGGTCGCATGCGTTGTCACTCAACTTCGTCAAAATCTGTAAACTAGTGTAACTCAAAATAAAAAACTTTAAAAAAGTAAAAAAACGGAAGCCAAGCACATGAAAAAGTTAAAAATTACAAAAAATAATTTTTGGAAAAACTCAGATAAAAGAATTTTATGAAAAAACTGAAACGACGAATTCCATAAAATGAATCAAAAATCTAAACTTTAAACCAAAAAAATAAATGAAATCCAAATAGCAGACCAAGTACCCTTTGATCTACGAATCATAAGGTAACGACAGTTGCTTCAGTATCATACCCAGTGCAAATACAACAGCTTTCATAACGTCGATGTTACAAGAAATGTACTGGTTAGTCCAAGAGTCTAATCAAATCTGACTTTTTCTACTGAAATACATAGTGAAACCATTACTTTGCATTTCCTCATAGCAAGATGGCGATTTATAATAAATTTTTTGAAAAATTTGTTTTTCATTCTCAGTCCATTTACTGTTCATTTTGTGAAAAAGTTGACAGTTTACAAAAGTTTGAACGGCGGAACTTTTGCCTTTTAATATATCTCTTACTACCGAACGTCCTTTATCTTCATCCGTTGTATTGGACTGCATTTCCTTTAAGGAATAATTGAAATATGGTTTATATACTCCAGGTTTTGGAGTTCTAGAAGTCGAATCTAAAAGGGCTCGATCAGGTTCGGGAAATTGTGAGGGAGATGGGGTGTTTCTTTCAGCTTCCGACGGTATTTTATAATTTCTAAGGTAAGTTCTAACGTTATCTTCTCTATTTAATATAAGAGGGGGTGATGGTGGTGACTCACTTTCACAAGGATTTTGCATAGTAGTTGAAACAAAATCAAATGTACGTTTTTGAGCCTGCCTTCGACTGTATTCTTTACGCATCGTATTAGAATCACCAGGTCGACAAGCAGAGTCAATATCATAAACACTACATTTACAGAAAGTATTTTCATATGGCAAGGGAATCGCATTACGTGATAATGATTTCCTGCTTGCATGAACCCTTATATCGTCTATGCGAAAATGTCGTTCACAAATAAATATATTTTTTATATTTTTTGTTCGATTTTGAAAATACATTTCTCCACCGCAATGCAAAACCCACAAATCCTTCCTATTATCAGTAGGAAATTTAAAAAAAACTTATAAAGGAACCGAATTTGCAAATACTTGTGCAACCTTTATAAAAACAAATACTTCCTAAAGACATTATTACGTTTTATAACAAAAAAGCAAAAGTTGTACTTACGTCTTCCAATAAAGCAAATACTTAAAAATACACTTAACAATATTTTAAAGAAATAGAAAACTTATATAAATGAACTTTATATGCAAACAAATAAATGTAATCAATCAAAAAAATCCAATAAAACTAAAAAGTAATTTAAAAATAAAAAAAATTGTTTTTCAATTAAAAGTAATTTTCTTGTGCGAAAAATTATACTGTACTCAGAAACCACAACACTATAAACAAAATTCACAAAAATGCACTATATTTGTTATAGGTAGGTAATCAGATATGTATTAGATTTTCACTCAAAAACAGTCCAAAAATGTAGTCCTCAACGCTACAATATATCTATATCACATATATTATTATTGAAACCAACGGATCACAAAACAACCAACGAAAACAGTTGACCTGTTATATTTTCAAAATCTTTCCAACAAAATTTCCAAAAAATTCTATTATCTCTTCAGCACAAGAGCTAAAAGTGATTAGTTGAGTTAATTTTTACCAGATAGTTTGGACAATTTAATGTTTGCATATAATTGTGGAAGGTACATTTCCCCTACAAAGGGGTTCGATAAGTTAATTTTTAAGTATCCTTTGAACGCTTTGTGCCTGTTGTTATAAGAAAACAAAAGGTATATGTATGTATATACATCAATTATTTTTCTTTTCTGTTTTGCGTATGACAACAATTCTTTTATGGTTGATGCTCTATATATAGATCTAATTGTCCGCCTTTACGACTACCCGACCGACGCCTTCAGAATTGTTTTATGATTTTGCAATATTGTCTTGTTTATGAACGTTTGACATTTTTCCTGAAGTAGGGACGGGACATGTCTCCTTTTTATGTAATAGGCCTTATTACATTCTTTTCTTAAATTTGCAAACCAAATTACACTTGGTTTAAGCAAGTAAATAGTGCTAGTATATAAAATGCGAAATAGTTTAGAAAAGCAGGGAGAAATATATAAGTCTGAAAAACGGAACATTGCATTTATATATTACGAGGTTATTAAAAAAATTAAAACGAATTTTTCAGGTACTGAAAAAGAATATTTGCATATAGGCGAGATCAGACAAAAGAAAAATTCACACATTTATAAGCAAAAAATTTTGGTGACATCGAGTCATACTATAGAAAATTTTCAAAATTGCTTCTAAATGTAGGATTTTTGGTATGGTCTAACAGTAACTCCCACTTCAGATATAATCTGTACAAAGAAATTAGTTGTCATTTTTGTACGTGAATAGAATTTGAATACCTACTACATTACAAAGTAGTCTCTCTACCTTCAGATATGTAAAAAATATTTAATTTTTGAAATTAATATTGATAGTAAATATCCTCAAAAGCATGCTCTAGTGTTCAGTAAAGGATTGTTACAAAGAATTTTTTTTGCCACAGCGTTTTTTATGCCTTGCTTTGTAATGAATGTGGTTTATTCATCACACTTGAAATTGAAACGCGTTTTTCTCAAAAACATATTATTTAGACTATTTGCACGATTAAGAAAAAAATACTCAGTTGATTACTCTAATTTTTAAATATTATGTTGTTTTAGGTAAGGTACATGTAAATTGACGTATGGATATGGCTCGAACTAGGATCTTTACGATCTACGACCAACTTTCCGATTTTCAGTCGGTTTGGCGACCAAAAATATCGCATTTTTTAAAAAATGTGCGTAATTTTGCTATTTTCCGATGAAAACAGTAATTTCTTCTAGTTCGGGCCATAGCTACTTCGCGTCGGTACAAAATAATATCCATTTTTTGTTTTTTTTGTACGTCCAGCCGACTGGAATCACTGGAAACCACTGACTTTTAATGTATTTTTAGAAAAAAAAGTTATGGCTAAAAATGGCGCTTTAAAACTTCACAAACAATTTTTACGTATTTCTCGAAGATCAATAAACTTGTAAAAAAATTTCAAAAAGATGCTTTGTTGCTTATTATGAAAAAAAAAATTTAAACAAATCACTTTGAAAATCTCAAGGTAGAAATACTCCATATAATATATATGTCATGATTATTTAAAGTTAAATAACATAAATAATAAAAACCAGTTTATAATAATTTTTAATGCTATAAATTTTTTATTGTCTATAAATTTTTTATTGTCTAGTAGGTGGTTATTAATTATCCAAAAAAGGGTAAACATTTGAGTAGTAATTTGACTGCTATAACGAGGAAATATGCAGAAGGTATGTAAAAAAATGCATGAAACTAAACATGCAAATATGCAACAAACACATACAAATATTCGGACAATATGCAATATATTCAATGCAACAAATTGTTTAAAATCCCCATAACGACATCTTAAATAATAAACAAAATGCATTTGAATATGACACTTGGTCTAGTTATTATATATACATATTATCACTATAATTAACAAGACCGAATTATTCAAAGATTATAACTTATTTTACAATTGAATTCTTTCAAACTGAAAAAAAAATCCAAATAGGTCCAGGTTCAACTAGAATTTATTTAACATTTAGATAAATATTACATGTACCTAGTAATAAAAAAATCAATTGAAATTCAAAGTCATTATTCAAAAAATTAAAATCGATACAATTCATTCTATTAAAAAAACGAAAGACGAAAACAATATATTCTAACAAAATATTTCTTTTGAGACATTCAATATTGTTATTTCTGATTCCTAATTGTTGGAAAAATGCATTTCGTATACCACTCGCAATCTCAAGGTAGGAAGAAACCAGAAAAACATATCCACTTCCCCTTACACGTCTTTCTACGCTTTTAAACCGCTCTGCACTTTCCTCGAGCGCATGTATGTAGTTGTGCAACGGAGAAATAGCTGGCATGTATTCCTCTTCAGTCTGCACTGAAAAGCTCGTTGCGCTTGACATTGGTTCTTATTTCATTCCAAGCACTTGTAGCGAAGACAGAAAAAGCTATCAAGGAAACTAAAAATGGTACTTCTAGTGCCATCTACCATTGTAACAAGTAAGCATTCTCGCCACCACTAGACATTTATATACACAAGGCTTTTACCTAGAATCGGGCCCATAATCTGTAAACGATCCAATCACAAGTTCCTTCCAAATCCACTAGAGTTCTAATCTAGTTCTCAAACCCTTAGAGAATTAATCTAAGGTAACAACCCAAACTAAACGCAGACGGCAGAGTTGTAATCTGCATTCTGCACTTCAAAATTCAGAGTTTTAATCTGAGAAAGTAAAGGCTATTTGCCAGAGCACTAATCTGACCAACCTAATTTCAGGATTAAAAAGTACGGGAAATATTAAACGGAAACAACAAACCACAATAAAGAAACAAAGTGAAGTTAAAATAAAGAAAACAAACAAGTGAATTTAGTTAAATTGAAATAAAATTATTAGAATTTAGTGCCATTTAGAACTAAGTATTATAGAATTAGCCTTTTATATTTAATCTTATTGATAAGTAAAATAATAAATTGAAGTATTTCTTTTGGATTCTGCCTTTTGATTGGACCTTTAAAATATCCAGCAAAATTAAAAAATATATCGTTGAGGTTGATACCCAACAATACCTAAAAGTAGGTAAAAAAGTTAAATTACAACCGTATAAAGGACTATATAGGATAGGTAGGCAAAATAATAGGAATAATAGTTTCTTAGATATAGATGGGAGAGAAAGTAAAATACATAATAATCTAAAACTATGTAAGCATAAAGACAGGTAATAATAATTAAGTTGTACAAAATATTAAATGATTGCAACAGAAAACTATGACCATACAACACGCTTAATTTTTATTTCTTAAGAGAAAAGCAAAATTACGCGACCATTTCAAGGTTGGGGGTGTTATGTATCGGGTCATGTTTAACAGAAGTGTGCCAATGCAAGTCATACCCGAATATGCACCTAATAATAATAATAATAAATGTGTATTGTTAGCAATTGTGACATGTGCTGTCGGTAAGGGAACTAATTTTACGTCACTACGAGGTGTCGAGTGAGCTTATACAACTTGTGAATGGACAACATTTGTAAGCGCGAACGTAAATATTTTGTCCACTCAGATTTCTTGTGGGAAATTCGGCCAAATCGAGTGTAGGTCAGAGTATTCTGCTGCAATCATCCAAATTAATCATATATTGCATAGCGTAAATTTTGTTTGTGTGAAATTAATAATTTAGTATAAATAAAGCAGAAATTTGTACCAAGTAGGGAATCAGTATCCATAAAGTATTAAGTTCAGTCGTGCTTTTTACCCGACTGCCGAGGAAGGGTTATGTTTTTCGAGTGTATGTATGATATTTCTACCAGACGCTCTGCAGCCTAAACGGCTTGACGGATTTTAACAAATGAGGTGTCATTATATTCGTTTACATTGTAGGAGTGACATAGGGTATATTATTTCAAAATGTCATCTTCGAAAAAAAAGCTATTAAATTTATTTGAATTTTTGGCTAAAGTTGAGTTGTGGCAGATTGCAATGAAATTTTGTGGAGATATGTATTTTAGTTAAAAACGCAAGAATGTGGAAAAAAATTTTGTCGGACTCATATAGTTTTTGAAAAAATTACGTTTTACGATGAAAAAATTCCATGTCATTTTTCGGAATTTTGCCGTATTTATATCCATAAAATTCATTTCCGAAAAACTAAAAATCTCGCCACAAGTTCAGTTGAACTCATTTATCACTTTTTTACACTTCACAGCACTTAAACGAGAAATCCTTTATTTATACGGTTGTTTTCAATTTCACAATTTGATACATATCCGCTGTTAAATAGATGATCGTTGCAATTAAAATCTTGGGTGATATCCGATGGATTGGATGGCCAGCTCTTAGGAGAGAAGAATTAAAAACAGGAGAGCTACCGCAAGCAGTATGCCAGTATTTATTAAATTTGATGACCCTACAATCAAAGGTAATAAACCAGGAGTATAGATGTACGGATCGAGCCTTGCACTGTCGACTTGATGAGCAAGGGGGCAAGGAAAAATTGAAGGAAGGATGTTGCCTTTAATACTTTGCTGGGCGGTAACTGTCCACAAACTACAAGGCACCACTCTCGATAGGACCGTTGTAGACCTTAGCTCACATGTCTTTGCTAAGGGTCAAACCTACGTAGCTCTTAGCCGAGTAAAAACATTAGCAGGGTTGGCTATCAGTACCCTTGATCCCAAAAAGCTGTTAAATCGGCCATACGATGAGAATTCTTTAAAAGAGCTAACGTCTACGGGATTTGAACACTACAAACTAATATATTGAAGTACTCGTACAATTAACTTGACGGTTAAAACCTGCCGAAAGTTTAATCTATGTAACTAGAACATCCATTTCTTCTTTTATTCGACCTCTATCTTCTTAATCTAACTTTATCGTACAGCTTATTTACTTACTTAGCAATATTTAACTGAACAACCGTTTTATTAATAAAAACTAAAAAGTATGAAATAAAATATAAATTATTTAAAAAAACAAAAACCCGACTGCGTTAAGAAGTATCAACTGAAACGCAAAAAACAAGTTATATTTAATCTATAGAAATTTGTAAAAGCAATGTCTAACACAATATGAAATGTTTATGTGTTCGATACCTCTTAAGCAAATAATAAAATATAGACTATGTATTATATAAATATAACTTAAATGTTGGAAAGGATATTGCAGGCGGGGACAAGCTAATAGTCCAAGTGGTATAGTATTTAAGTGAAAATATTTAAATTTTTTACTACAAATTTGTTTTGAAATTATTTAGTTGTCCCCGATTTCTTCTACTTTCCAAAATGGTATAACATTGGTAACTTTTTTTTTGATAAAAGCCTAGGAATTTCAATTTTTGTCATGAAAGACGTGCTAATTGCGAAATAATTACAAACAAAAGAATTTACTTATTATAGGGCGCAAACGTCTTTTATGGACAAATTAGTAGTGCATGAAACGACCGAAACTCATAAACTCATAATTGGCTATCTTGCTCTTTCATTCATTTTCTGTAGAACAATTCTCGTCGATTCTCGGTAGGGATAAAGCCGGAGGTCCACGATACGGAAAACGTCATATTTATATACAGGGTGTCCCGAAACTCAACATCAAGCCAAAAACGGGTAATAGGCTAGGTGGTAACAGTTATCAGAAAAAAAAAAAAAAAAATTTAAGTCATGTAGTTTTCGAGTTATAAGGATTCAAAAAAAAATTGATAAAATTGACACGCTGTGATGATCTTTCAAGTACTGTGACTACCTTTACTTTTTTAAATTTTTCTTTTTTTTATGTAATCCTGAAGAACCCTTCTTCAAAAAAAAATTGATAAAATTGACACGCTGTGATGATCTTTCAAGTACTGTGACTACAAACCTTTACTTTTTAAATTTTTTCTTCTTTTTTTTATGTAATCCTGAAGAACCCTTCTACAAGTTACAGTTTAAAATTAAAACACAATTGCATCAATTTTAAAGAAAATATCACTCTTTTGCACAATCATGTACTCAAAATTATTACATCGCCCAACTTTAACTGACTGTACTGGAAAAAAATGTTCTACGCTACTTTGGCAAGTTACGTTAAAAGTTGGCGCACTTAGTCCTGATTCCAAAATGGTATAACACTTGAAAGATTATTTCATAAAAAAGGACAAAAAAAAATTTTTTTATAAAAAAATCCCATTTCAAGGAAATTATTTTTGCCTTGTCAAATTGCTTAAAATGCACCCTAGGCTTTCTCTAAGTCCGTAACTTTAATGTACAAGTGAGAGTGAGACAGATAGTGACCCTATTTTCTTAATAATAGATTATTGGTTACTGTAAACTTTTTAAAAAGAAAACGAAAGGAGTTATAGTAATAGTTTTTTATTATAATGTCTTTAATAGGTCGGTACTAAAGCAAATGCTCAAATTGTTTGCCTTTGGCACGAATACAGGCTCTGCAACGCCTCAGAACTGATCGTTTTAGCATTCGGGGAAGGAGATTTCTCCTTGCATTTATTGCTTTCGCTTTCTACAATTTTGTGGAGCAATTCGGCTAAATTTTCTATGGGTTTTACAATAAAAATTGAGTGGCACACTTTCTAACACAGTCGTCAAGTCATTCTGCAGAAAATTCAAATAGCTGTCGCCATTTAAATTTTCTGGCAGCTCAAATGGTCCAATTATTTGTCCGTTCAAAATGCCGGTCCACATGTTCACTTTGAATTGGTCAAGTACGGGACTATTTGAATGCACAGTATCCCAAAAGGTGGAGTGGCGTCCTCGATCTCAGGACCTAAACCTCCTTGATTTCTTCTATTGGGGCAAGTAACTTGAACATTTTTTATGATTAATTGAGTAAACTATTTAATTTAAAACTTTAAAAAAAAATTAATTAGTCGCTAGGTAGTAGGTACGTACTTAATAACCCGTAGTGCCCTTGGCCTGTTAACGGTTCTTTTATTAATTTCTATCCATATCATTCTCTTGATAAAAGTGGCGTCATAATCTGTCTCACTCTCACTTGTACATTAAAGTTACGGACTTAAAGAAAGCCTAGGGTGCATTTTAAGCAATTTGACAAGGCAAAAATAATTTCCTTGAAATGGGAGTTTTTTATAAAAAAATTTTTTTTTTGTCCTTTTTTATGAAATAATCTATCAAGTGTTATACCATTTTGGAATCAGGACTAAGTGCGCCAACTTTTAACGTAACTTGCCAAAGTAGCGTAGAACATTTTTTTCCAGTACAGTCAGTTAAAGTTGGGCGATGTAATAATTTTGAGTACATGATTGTGCAAAAGAGTGATATTTTCTTTAAAATTAATGCAGTTGTGTTTTAATTTTACATTGTAACTTGTAGAAGGGTTCTTCAGGATTACATAAAAAAAAGAAGAAAAAAATTAAAAAAGTAAAGGTTTGTAGTCACAGTACTTGAAAGATCATCACAGGGTGCCAATTTTATCAATTTTTTTTTGAATCCTTATAACTCGAAAACTACATGACTAAGATTTTTATTTTTCTGATAACTCTTACCACCTAGCCTATCACCCGTTTTCGGCTTGACGTTGAGTTTCGGGACACCCTGTATATATCTGTATTTTGCAATTCACAGACTACCGTGACGCCTGTAAGAGCAGTATTCTCAAAACTGTGTACATAAAGTTTTGTATGGTGTGACTCGGGAAATTTGAACCCCTCAAATTTCTTTGATGTGCCGAAAATATTCCGAACTTTTCGAGATATTTATAAGCGGTACACCATATTGCTTATCGTCGAGTCACACGATATGAAATACGGCGTATCGCTTATAAATACGACGTTTTCCGTATCGTGTACCTCCGGCTTTACACACATGTTTTCTCTGCTCTATCCCTGTGAACCTTCTTGGTTTTGCTTTTGATTGCATTTTGAACTGTGTCTATGCTCGTAACGACGACAAATCTACGCTCTTTTGCACTCTCGATTATCTACTTTGTGATTGGGTACTGTTTTAAAATTGCCGTATTGCAATGGCAAATCAACAAAACGATTGGGTGGTAGACAGTTTGAACATCTGTTGTGATGTTATTGTAAAATACCTTATCAATTAAAATAAAAAGTGCAATTTTTTTTTGTTTATTATTTTGGTACCAATCTGCCCACAACAATGAAAGAAAGAGAGAAAGCTAATAATAATCATGGTGGTTTTAGACATTCGTTACAATACCAAGCACAGATTTTATCAACCAAATTGATATTGGTCCATAAAAGTCGTTTGCGCCCTATAATAAGTAAATTCTTTTGTTTGTAATTATTTCGCAATTAGCAAGTTTTTCATGACAAAAATTGAAATTCCTAGGCTTTTATCAAAAAAAAGTTACCAATGTTATACCATTTTGGAAAGTGCATGACACAGGCTAGTTTTTAAGATCATTTGCTGATTCTGTCCGATACATTTTTTTTAACAGCTGTTAGCCAAAGTTAAGTCCAGGCTTTCACATTGACATAAAATGAAAAAGTTTAATTCTTTTTCTGAGCATTGCGTGTTATTTCTTATTGAACTAATTATTTGATTGTCTAAAGTAACTACTAAAGATAGCCTAGTTTAAAAAAAAACGCAAGTCTGAAGTTATCTCTAACAATGATAAGCGAAAAAGGACCAATAAGTAGAGATTTAAAGAAAAAGCACAAAAGTGGAAATAACTCGAAAACCAGACCACTTTTACTAAGCTCATGTTGATGTTATCTGATAGACCAGAAGCTAGTCTACCTCCAGTGTTAGTCTGGCGTATCATTTTTGGGACACCCTGTATTGTATATACAGGGTGTTTCGCTAGCAAGTGTTCCAACATACACCAATCGATTCCTTGAAGTGTTTTGATCAACTATTACCATAAGACATTTTGTCGTACAACCCCTCCTTCACCCTTTTTTTAAGGGTTGACATTTTTCATCTGTGCAGGGAGGTGAGCTCATAAAATACGCTATATGTGTTCGGAATACGGCAGAAGGACAAAGATGGTGTCAATAAAAAGTACGAATTATGGCCTTTCCAACAGTGTCTCATCTGTCTCGATCCGTTGGCAAATGTGGCAAATATGAATGTTCAAACTTAAATTTTTGAAAAATTTTGCTTAAAAATTTACATTTTTATACTTCGTCCTTAAAAATTTCCTGCATAACAAGGATATATTTTTTTAAAAAAACATGTAGCCTTAAGTTACCTTCCAAATAAAAAAGGAATCATGCACATATCTTTAGTATATCAGGAGTTATTAAGATTTTTGCCAACGGATCGAGACAGATGAGACACTGTTGGAAAGGCCATAATGCGTACTTTTTATTGACACCATGTTTGTCCTTCTGCCGTATTCCGAACACATAGCGTATTTTATGAGCTCACCTCCCTGCACAGACGAAAAATGTCAACCCTTAAAAAAGGGGTGAAGGAGTGGTTGTATGACAAAATGTCTCATGGTAATAGTTGATCAGAACACTTCAAGGAATCGATTGGTGTATGTTGGAACACTTGCTAGCGAAACTTTGTATAGTATACTTTCGAACGGGGGGTGGTTTCGTACTCAGGGAGGCATGAAACGAAAAACTATGAAAGAATTTTTCGAAACCCATGACATGGTATAGATCTCAATAGGTAGATTTTTCTTCGAAATCTACCTAAGAAAAACACCCTATATAATAGGGCGTTTACATGCAACGGGCTGAAATCTACAAGATTATTATTGGCAGACATCGAAAATCTCATAGTTGTAGCACATCGCTCACAGTACGATTTCATTTGCCATTGTCAATGGTCATGAGTTTGGACAATTTTTTCGGGTTAAAGAAATATTAACAATTCTTCCTGTGCTTAAATTTACTTTACGGACTTTAAAATTATATAATGAAAATATTTTTAAATTTCTGCCATTTAATGGCAATTTCAGCATTTACATATAATACAAACTATTTTTCAAGATGTGTTACAGGTATAGATTGAGGTCCTTTTGCTAAAACAGTCTTAATTGTCTTCATTAGATTTGGAATACTACTGACATGTTTATCAACGCACTTAATTGCGCATCGTTCAAATTGATCTGTATACTTTGCGACATCATCATCTGAAGGCGATGGTGGCATTTTTAGTTTAACATCGTCGTTGCATTGCTGTAAATAAATGTATAAATGAGTAGAACTTTACTGGATTCACAAATAGATTACCATAACACAGCGTTGCAATCTAGACTGAAATCCTTCTAACTCACTTTGCACAAATGTTTGGCATTTTGTCAAGGGCAGTGAGCATGTTTCTACGCAACGTTGTATAACGTCTAAAGTGGATGTCTGATCCTCACAACATTTCGCCGCACATTGATGCATTTGTGCCTGATTGTGAGAGAAACTTGTTTAGTAAAAAATATTATGTATACACATATGAATATGTAAATTTATAGTTAGTTTAAAGGTTTCATTGGAAATTAAAGTTAACATTTCCGGACATTTTTTTGTGTTCAATTGTATAGGGTGCGGAAGAGCAACTATACTATTTTAAAATTGATTAAAACAAACAATATAAGAGATATCACTTTAATTTTTTGTTGATTGTTTCGAATGACATTTCAAGTTTTTATTCATTATGTTTTTAAAATCAGATCATTAAGGTGCTCGCCGTTCTAGTCAATGAATTGAAATAGTCGACTACTTTTGACTTTTCAGCTGCTCTTCGGATGTCTAATCCTTCTGAGACGAATTCTTCATAAACTATTGTGGAGAGAAACTTCAAAAGTCGAATATGCTAATGCATTGACCAGAACGGATGCCACCTTAATGATCTGATTCTAAAAACATAATAAATAAAAAGTTGACATGTCAGTCTTAACCATGGAAAAAAAATTAAACTGATATGTCCTATACTGTTTGCGAAGTAATGACCTCGTAATTTACATATGTATACAGGGTGTTTCGCTAGCAAGTGTTCCAACATGTACCAATCGATTCCTTGAAGTGTTGTGATCAACTATTACGATGAGACATGTTGTACAACCCCACCTCCATCGGGCTGAAACTTTTTCGTCTCTGTAGGGAGGTGAGCTCAAAAAACGTTATAACTTCTGTTCGGAACACGGTGGAAGCGCAAACAAGGTATAAATAAATAGGATACATTATGACCGTTCCAACAGTGTCCCACACGTCTCGATCCGTTGGCAAATGTGGCAAATATGAATACCTATTCAAAATTCAAATTTTGTAAAATTTTGATTAAAAATTTACATTTTTATTCTTCACCTTTAAAAACGTTTTTTTGAGTTTACCTCCCTGCACAAACGAAAAAGTCTCAGCTCTTAAAGAAGGGATGGAGAGGTCTTACGAAAAAATTTCCCATCGTAATTCGTAATAGTACTTGATCATAACATTTCAAAGAATCGATTGATATATTATGTTGGAACACTTGCTAGCAAAGCACCTTGTATGTAATATATAATTATGAATAAAAATTTTAGTTTGGTGGAAAGCAATAATTTTATCTTCATATTCCATAATTAAAATTGTTATATAAAAAAATTTTTTTCCTTCACTAAATTGAAGTTTTGGGAATTCTATTACGTAAATTTCGAATTACTTTGTGAAGAATATAACAAAACACAGCCTCTCGCTTTCTTGTAACTAACGCTTGGGTTATAAAATCGTTTTCCTTAATTTCAATTTCCCACCAAAATAAAATACATGCATAACGACAACCTCCTGTGTTTCACGATCAATACCTGCATTTTTCTCAAAAATGATTTGTCCAAGTCATCAACAAGTCGAGTCATTTCTTGTTCTATTCGCTGCCTTTGTTGTTCAATCATTTTGTATACTTTTGCTAGCAAAGAGAAAAATCACAATTTTAAAAACGTCATTCGTTAAATAAGTCACGAGAAAGCGAATGTCAAAAACTATCAACAAATCCTACAATTTTAGGTTCAGCAGAATTCACGATTTTAGATGATTGACTTTATTGAAGAACTTCGAAATTACTTAAAAAATTCTATTTTTCACAAGTATAATTTGGTTATGGGTTTTTTGGTTCCGAGCTTCAAATGATGCATGGGAATTTTACAATTCGATTGGTCCTTGGTTAAAAGAATTCCCTGCTTCGAATAATGCAATTGATAGAAGTGCGTGTAACTTTGGTTAGATCTTGGATCCTAAAGTGGTAAACACAGTTCATGATCCGTCGAAAACCCGTCGTAATTTCGTAAAGTCGAGAAAGAGTTTATGACGTTGAGAAACTTTGCTTAGCACGAGCGTGTTTAAGAATTTAACTATAGTAAACTACATAGTAAGCCCGATCGTCTGCAGAACGTCATTTCATACGGAAATTATGCTGAGATTTTGGAACGACATGTGGTTAACTGCGAGACATAATACAAGGAACATAAGGTCTGTCATTGATTTTGCTCCCGCGCCATTTTACGCGTCATCCGGTTCATCCAATGAGCATTCCATGATACAAGGAACATAAAGTATGCCAAAGATTTTTTTGACAGCTGCCGTGACGTCACTACGTGCACGTATTTTCAAATGCGTAATTTTTAGCCGCACTTTTAAAATGTTACTGAAAGCATTTCCCTCGCCAATTCTTCTGAGAAATTATTTAAAATGATATTTTTCAATTAATAAAAACTCAAACTTTATATTATAATCAAATTAAAAGTGTAATATAGACGAAACAATAAAACAGTAAATTTTATGTTATGTTATGTTTTTATTTTTTTCTTCATTTCTGTTTACTGACACCATTAGACTAATTTCTGTTTAAATATCTTATATTAAAATACATTCTACATCTAAAAAATAACTTCTTCACTTCTTCTTCGACAATTTCAACTTTTGCCATAATTGACAGTATTTCAGTATATTTCATGATATTTTGACAGTTCTTTATTACACACTAAACCAATTTAAATTCAAAATAGTACAATTAATATTAAAAACTATTAAAAATCTTTAAAAACTTTTAAAACTTGCATACGAATTTGTAAACAAAAGCTGTCAAACTATCAAAAGCTCATTGGGTGAACCCGATGACGCGCAAAATGGCGCGGGTGCGAAATCATTGATATACCTTATATTCCTGTATCATGTGAGCATTCAATGTTTTGACTGCTTTTTGTATACAAATTCGTGTGCAAGTTTTAAAAGTTTTTAAAGATTTTTAATAATTTTTAACATTAATTGATACCATTTTGCATGTAAAATAGTTAATGTTCAATAAAGAAATGTAAATATTTCATGAAAAGAAAATGTGGTGAAAAATCATTAATATATTTTGCTTTTCCGAAAGACACTGAAATACAGTTAATTAAAGCCGGAGGTACACGATACGGAAAACGTCATATTTATAAGGAAATATCTTTGTGGATGTCACTTTTGAGACATCGAGTCACACGATAAGCAAAAATGAGTTTGCAACCTGTATTTTGCAATTCACAGATTACCGCGACGCCGCGCCGCCCGTAAGAGCAGTAATCTCAAAACTGTGTACATAAAGTTTTGTATGGTGTGACTCGGGAAATTTGTACCCCGCAAATTGCTTGGATGTGCCGAAAATATTCCGAAATTTTTGGGATATTTATATGCGATACACCATATTGCTTATCGTCGAGTCACACGATATGAAATAAGGCGTATCGCTTATAAATATGACGTTTTCCGTATCGTGTACCTCCGGCTTAAGGCAAAAGGATGTGAATGTAGAAGAAGTTAAGAAGTTATTTTTTTAGATGTAGAATGTATTTTATTAAGATAGATATTTAACTACACCTTTTCCAAGTGTAATTCAGAAAGCATCAATTGTAACTCAGATTAGTCAAGTTATTTTCAGAAATGGTCAATTGTAATTCAGATTAGTCAAATTATTTTCAGATATTGTCAGTTGTAATTCAGATTAGTCAAATTATTTTCAGAAATTATCAATTGCAATTCAGATTAGTCAAGTTATTTTCAGAAATCATCAATTATAATTCTGAAATTATCAAATGTAATTCAGAAATTGTCAAATGTAATTCAGAAATTATCAATTGGAATTCAGAAAATATAATTTATATGTATAATCGGATTAATTTTACAACTCAATGCATTATGAATGAAACACGTTGCATATATGTATATTTAAATTTTTTATTTAATTTTATTTTTTTAATTATATACGTGAACATTGAACAAAGAACAACAAGATACAAGAATGAATTGTTGCTTGCGAAAAACAATTTAGAGCACAGTCACCTCCAACTATGGTTTCTTTCGCCCGGTCTATTACATTTTCCAAATATACAAACCTTTGCTCTATCAAAGCAGGGCCATGAACATTCGGAACTCCTAGGTGGGTTTTCACATATATTTTTATCTTCGACCAAATTGTTTCCACAGGATTTAACATTGGTGAATACGGTCCCAGCCGGAGCAGAGTTGCTGTACCTGTACCTTCATAATTAAATTCGCTGACAGCGCGTTCTACTCTTGCATGGCAAGGAGCATTGTCACACACAAGTACCAAATCTGACAATTGATTGCCAAGTTCCTGCCAGGTATTCAAAACACTTCTTGGAACAAGTTAGGGAGACGGACCACCCAGAAGGAAACGTCGGATTTTTATGAAATTTCGTAAGGACGTGTGTTTTAACGTCTGAAGGACGAATCCGAAGGAATTTTATCAAAATGTTATTTATTTTAGGAAATATTCAACTTGGAAATTTTCAAATTGACAAGTCAATTTGACCGCATTGTTAGCACTTAAACACATTTCGTCCTTATCAAAATTACACTAACTTCCTTAAAGAACAATCTCCAATCCTGTTTTCCCTTCTAAGTAGTCCACAGGCCCGTAAAATCACAAAAAAAAATTCACAAAACCTTTGTTTACAATTACTGTCAATTGCCATGGTTTTCCTGCTGTCAATTACGTATTTGGACTAGAGTAAGGGCCCGATTCTAGGTAAAAGTTAAGAGCTCTTAACCTCTTAATTGCAAAATTAACAGAAACGGTATTCCAGGTAGCCAGTTACGAGATGTCAAGAATCAGCTGATCTTTTAACTTGAGTGGTGAGTAAAAATTAACAGATTTGGTATTCTGCTTACAAAATTAAAAGAAATATCTAACCTCAATCGTCTCTTAACTTAAGAGGGTCAAATTCATATTCTCTAAACGTCTCTAAAGTCTAAAGTCAGACGCTGCTGTAAAACGCTTTCAAGTGTCAACAAAAAATGGAAAGTGGTGTTGTGCCAGCTACATGATTTCATGGATAATTGAGAGTGCGTGAAATCGAGGAGAGAAACATCATTAAGTAAGGCAAGAAAAATGGATAGTAAATGTTTTTCTAAATAATTTTTTTGTAAGCCAAATCCATCGTACAGTAATGCGAAACTTGAGGGATTATCAAAAAACCCTTTCGAGATTTATAGTGCACTTTATTAAAAATTTGTTCGACAGCTGTGGTGAATCTCTTAACTTTTAATTTTTAAATTCACCATATTTCTGCTACCTAGAATACCATCATCTCTTAAAAACCTTTAAAAGATATTAAGAGATCTATTAAAATTCTGTTACGTAGAATCGGGCCCTAAGTTTGTAAATGAATGAATATTTTGTATGCACAAATTTCTATTTATGTTAAAGAAATTAATTTTATAATTTTGTTATTTTTACATGGCAAGCACACATATGTGTTTTAAATTTAATTTTAATCAAAATTCTGAAATTAAAAACAATTAAAATGCGCTGTTCAAATTTACTTTGCACATGGCAAGCACGCATATGTGTTTTAAATTTAATTTTAATCATAATTCTGTAAAACTCGGGTTTTCTCAATAAAATACTTTATTAATCACAATCTTTTACTTAAATTATTCGGCACTCCTCAAACTACGTATTACTCGGCGGCTGTCAAAAGTACGACTTAGCCTCCTTCTCCAAATCTTCTTCTTCCTTTGTCGTGCTCGCCTCTTCGAGACTCGTTCATCGGTATTGCCTCGTCTGTTGGTACTGCCATAAGAACATTCTGTTTTCTGGATTTTACAACTCGGCCAATCTGACGGTTTTGATCGCCCTCGATCAATTCAGTTACGTCATCATCCAGATACTCGTAGTCATCGTATTCATCGTCTAAGTATTCGTAGTCCTCACAATCGTCATCGTCGGTACTGGAACCTTCGGCGTTTTCGAGATCTGGAATAGATTCTAATGGATTAGTGTTGCCCTTACTAGGCCTGCGATTCGATTCTTCTACCCATTTTTTTATTTTATTGGCTTCTACAACCCCATCGTAGGGAATTTGTGTTATCTGCCAACCCTCAATATCTCTGACTACATACCTATCATGCCCTAATATTTTATGAATAACGTACGGCCCTTTATATTTCGGGATTAATTTCTTGTTTGTTCCCACAATTGTGTCAATATTTCGGATAACTACATAATCTCCGATTTTAAATTGTTTCGTCGGTTTAGCCTTTGCATCATGTTTCGTCTGTTGTTGCGCCTGTATCTTTTCAATTTCTTTGAAAGCCTTATCCCGTATGTCCTGTAAGTTGGTGTCTTGATCTAGCTCAAGTTTTTCCGTCAGGTATTCCGTCAGCTCGTCTGATATTTCGCCCCTTTGTTCAGTCCCAAATAACAGTTGACTCGGCGTATGTTTAGTCGTGCTATGCCAAGAGTTATTTATAGCATATTCTACTTGAATTAACTTTTTAGACCAGTCAGAATGTTCGATCGGTTCACTTAGTTTGCCAAGCATGGCTTTTAACACCCGATTGACTCGTTCGACTTGGCCATTCGCTTGGGCTGAACTAGTAGCAACTTTGATATGCTTTATGTCTCGTCGGAGTATAAATTCTGCAAATTCCAATGACCTAAAGCAGGTTCCTCTATCAGTGATCATTCGGCGGGGTCGGCTATAAAATGCAAAGTATTTGTCTAGTGAAGCGTTCACTTCTTTAGTACTGGTTGAGTTTACGGCGAATAGTTTGACATATTTAGTGAATGCGTCGATTACCAATAATATATGTTTTCTTTTATTTATCAGTGACGGTAAAGGACCGAAGTGGTCTACATGTAACGTATCGAATGGTATTGGGCATTTAGGAATAAGATATAAACTCTGTTCCAATTTTCGGACCGGCGGTGAATACATGAGGCATTTGATACATCTTTGGATAAAAGACTGTATCTTTGAACGCATCTGAGGAAACCAATAACATCTTCGAAGTTTTTCGTAGCATTTCTTAGTTCCCGAATGGGCTAATTGTTCATGGGTGATGCGGATGACGTTCTCTTCTATGTCCTCCGGAACGTATAAAGTTCGTCGGTCGTTTTCAAGTATTCGATACACCAATCCATCCTTTAATTCGAACTCTTCCGTTTGTCCAGTTTCTAGCTTATCCTTCATGATCATTATCTCCGAATCCCTACTCTGAGCTATTCTTATACGGATTTCGATATCATCCATTTCTGTAGTGATCGCCTGGCATGTCGCGTCGGTATTCAATGTTTTTTCTATACTTCCATTTTTTGTTTCCGTCTCTTCTTTATTTTTAGGGTGACATCTGCTAAGAGCATCAACATGTAACATAGTAGTACCTGGCTGATGTCTGGTGGTGTAATTAAATTTTACAAACTCTAAAGCCCATCGTGCTATTCGTCGGTTTATGTTCTTTCTTTCCAAGGTTAATTTCAATGCATTACAGTCGGTTACAATGACGAATGGTATTCCTTCCAAGTATACCCGAAATCGTTCTAAAGCATAATAAATGGCTAATGTCTCCAGTTCGAAACTATGATATCGTGCTTCATCTTTAGAGGCCGTTCGGGAAAAATAAGCAACAGGGTGAAACTTATCGTCGGTTTGGCGTTGCATGAGAGCGGCTCCAAATCCTAGGGCACTAGCGTCGCAATGGAGTTCCGTCTCTCTGCTCGGGTCGTAAATAGATAATACAGGTGGATGCATCAATCGGTTTTTTAAGGTCTCAAAGGCGTAAAGGCACTCTTGGTCGAATTTAAAAGTTATGTCTTTCTTCAACAAATTCTGTAAAGGTCTAGCTATGCTAGAGAACGAAGGGACGAAGCGGCGGAAGTACGAAAATAATCCTAAACAGGATTGTAACTCTTTAGCGTTTCGGGGAACCGGATATTCGGATATCGCTTGGATGTGTGTATTTGTTGGTTTGATTCCCTTTGTAGTTACTAGGAATCCTAAGTATTCGATCTGGTTATATCCGAACATACATTTTTCCATGTTTAATACCAGGTTTCTTTCGGACAATCGTTTTAAAACTTCGGATAGTAGACTCTTATGTTCATCCAGGTCGGTCGTCGCTAATAAAATGTCGTCCATATAAATGATGATCAACCTTCGCTCTAACAAATCTTTAAAGACGTAGTTAACGAATCGTTGAAAGACAGCGGGTGCATTTTTTAATCCAAAAGGCATCCTTTTGTATTCATACTGGCCACATGGAGTTACGAAGGAAGTGTATTTTTGGGATTCTTTTCCCATTTGGATTTGATGAAATCCATTTTTGAGATCTAGTGAGGTGAAATATCTCTTTCCTCCTAAATATTCCAAACAGTCTTCTATTAGGGGTAACGGATAATTGTCGCGAATCGTAATTTTATTCAGTTCCCTATAGTCAATACACAATCTCGTTTCGCCGTTCTTTTTCCTAACTAACACTATTGGTGACGAATACGGGGAGTTGCTATGTTCAATAATTCCTTCTTTAATTAAGTTATTTATTTTATTTTGCACGTCGGCTCGTTCGGCATAAGAAAGACGTCGGGGTCGTTGGTGGATGGGTACTTTGGACGTCAAATGTATTTCCATTTCGTATTTCAATGGGCTTTCGTAATGGTTGGTTGCATTCGTATAATCTTTATTAATAATTTCCTTCAATGACTTCTGATCAGCGTCGGGTAGACTTGGGTTTATTTTCGTATTTTCCTTTTTTATTAATTTAGGCTTAGTACAGACTTGGGCTATATTAGGGATGGGTTTATGATACTTATTACTATCAGTCGGCGGTGTAGTCATTATGGGTTTCTTTAATAAATCGAATCGCTTTAACCTAGACTCGCAGTCAAGTGCACAAAAAGAGGATTTTTTTAATGACGTATCTTTATTAAGTTTTTCTAGCTCAATTTTCGAGTATTTCATAGGTTTCTGACATAAGTTAATATCAAATTTTTTCAAAAAATCTTTCCCTAATATTAGGGGGATTGTCATGTAATCGTCGGGTATTATAGTTAGCTGCACTCGTCGGGTACGTCGGTTAAACTGAATCTGGCACTCGATGACTCCATATGTTTTTATTAGTCGTCCTCCTATACCTCTGTATCTGGTGGCGGTCGTTGTGTCAGATACTTTAAAAGGTAATTTTGATTTTTTAATAAAGCTGATCGGGCTACCGGTATCGAAAAGAGACATAATGTTGGTAAATTCTGTGCACTTGCGCGAGTTAATTTTAAAGGCAACACTTACCAAGTTGATTTCGGCGATGGCCTCCTGAACGAAACGGATCTCCTCTTCCTCCTCAGTTCCACCGGCGGCACCGTCCTGGTCGTCTTCCATCTGGGCTGCGTTAACATCTGTCAGTAATCTCTGCCGGTATCGGGGGAATCTGCAATTCTGTCGAGCGTGCCCAGTACGCCAACAGCGGAAACAAACGTCCCTCGGTCGCTCTTCGTACGGGCACTGGGGTTTGATGTGTCCCTCGTTCGAGCAATTATAACATCGTAATACCTCGTTCGACTCCTGTCGAGCTGCATCAACTCCTGGTCGGCGGTTCCTAGTATCGGCGATATTAAGTGTCCGTCCGGTTGCTTCGTTTGTTCCTCGGCGGTTTCCAAAGTTATTTCGGCCAGTCCCTCTTCTTCTAGCGTCAGTGGCACCTTGATGGTTAGGTATCGGCGGAGCGTTGACAATGTCGGCATACCTCGATACTAGCTCTTTTAACTCGGTTATGGTGCGGGCGCCTCGTAGTATTCCAGTAGCAGTGTCCGAAAGGTTCATGTTCAGTATAATGATATCCACTATTTGAGTCTCTAACAGCCGATCTTTCCCCATGCGATTTCGCAGCCTCTGCATCTCTAGTATGAAGTGTAATGCTGTCGTTCCTTCGGCTCGGATCCATTTTTTTCGTCGCATTATGCGCTCTACATCAGCCGGGGTCGTGCTGAGTCCAAATTCTTGAATCAGGCTGTGCCTGAGGTCCTGGTACGTTGATGCGGCCGCTGTAAATATTACTGCAGCGGCGGCTCCCGTCAAAGAACGGCGGAGGTATAACAACCTCTGCAATTCGTCGGCTTTTATAAGGTTCATCATATCTTCGAAGTCATCCAGGAACGTCTGGACGCTGTATATGACGTCATCTCCGTTAAATTTGACAAGTGACCCCTCAATGTCACGATAGTCAAGGCGGTTGTGGTTGTTGGGTAACGCTATGGCTACTCTAGGGGTCGCTTCTGCTACGTTAACTACCACAACTTCTTCGTCTTCTTTTTTCGGCGTTCCTTGTCTCACTCTAGTCAGGCTTCGGTTGACGGCGTCGGCGGCAAGCTCCTGTTCTTCTAACTCCCTGATCCGTTTCCTCATAAGAAGGAGTTCCTCCTTCCTCTTTTGTAACTTCAATTCCTTCTTTACTTTGTCCAGTGCTAGATCAACATCTGTGTCAGTGTCTGACTCGTCAGCTTTTTTGTTGGCGGCTTCGTCTTCTGTGATTTCACTATCACTACCCTCACTATTGTTTTCCTTACCGACACTTTCCTTTATTTCGTCTGGGAGTTGATCGTACAGTTCCATCAACTCCGCCAATCTCATCCGCACGCTGCACTCGACACCATTTTCACTTAGCACCTTGATCAGTTTTTCCTTTGATATCTTCGGCATCGTTTGTCCTATTTCACACTTTTTCGTCGGGTTTATTACTTAATCGTCGGCACTTTCGGTTTTAAGTCGTCGGTTTGTATATTTCTTCGATTTACGGCGGATGATTCGTTTTTTCCTTCGCGTCGGTTTTCTATCACGCGCTTTGTCGCGGCGGCGGTTCTTATTTTCTTTATCGGCGGTTTACTTCTAAATTTCGCTATTGTCTTTACGCGTCCGGTTACTATACCCCACACCTGAGATGTAAAACTCGGGTTTTCTCAATAAAATACTTTATTAATCACAATCTTTTACTTAAATTATTCGGCACTCCTCAAACTACGTATTACTCGGCGGCTGTCAAAAGTACGACTTAGCCTCCTTCTCCAAATCTTCTTCTTCCTTTGTCGTGCTCGCCTCTTCGAGACTCGTTCATCGGTATTGCCTCGTCTGTTGGTACTGCCATAAGAACATTCTGTTTTCTGGATTTTACAATTCTGAAATTAAAAACAATTAAAATGCGCCGTTCAAATTAACAATAGAAAATTTGTGCATACAAAATATTCATTATTTTACAAACTTACTCTAGTCCAAATACGTAATTGACAGCAGGAAAACCATGGCAATTGACAGTAAGTGTAAACAGAGGTTTTGTGAATTTTTTTTGTGATTTTACGGGCCTGTGGACTACTTAGAAGGGAAAACAGGATTGGAGATTGTTCTTTAAGGAAGTTAGTGTAATTTTGATAAGGACGAAATGTGTTTAAGTGCTAACAATGCGGTCAAATTGACTTGTCAATTTGAAAATTTCCAAGTTGAATATTTTCTAAAATAAATAACATTTTGATAAAATTCCTTCGGATTCGTCCTTCAGACGTTAAAACACACGTCCTTACGAAATTTCATGACAATCCGACGTTTCCTTCTGGGTGGTCCGTCTCCCTAACTTAAGCCCACTTCTTACCCACTCATTGGCCGTTTCACTCTTAAAGGACCGTCTGCGCCGAGTCATTGATATTACCCCTGCAGCAGATATTGCTGCAATTAAATGAACATTCTGTCCTCTTGCAGCAGGAAGAAGTTGTGTCGCTCTTGAGCCAGTTTTGGAACGTCCTCGGGTACGTCGACAAAATAAATTAAAATTTGTTTCGTTAATCCACACAATTTGTTTTCCCATTTGTATGTAAGAGTTTAATTGCCTAACATCCTCGGTGTTCATAGCTATTGTTTGATTATGAACGCTTTTTAATGTAAAAAGTCTACCTTCTAAGTAGTTTCCTACCGTGGAAGTGCAAATTTCTTTATTAAATTGACTTCTTACTTTACTTGCAATTTGTTTCAATGTGATTGACACATTTTCTTCCACCCAATCAATCATTACATCAATTTCCTGCTCATTTAATATCTTTGCCTTAAAACCTCCCTTAGGTAGCATATTTTCTCGACCAGATTGCATCCAGTGAAAGGCAGTTTTATAATTTATTCCTAGAGAGGTGGCTAATGTAACCCAATCTTCTCCTCGGTTTGCGCAAGCCACAATTCTTTCTCGGTCTTCATTACTATTTTTTTTATATTTTTTTCTTTGGATTACTTCATTTGCCTCCACCAATGTTCTACAAATGGGACAGTTAAATTATTCTCCATTGATTTGCATGGGTTCCAAACACTTCGAATGTAGCAAATGTTTACATGGAAGTAATCTCTTCACCAAATTTCTCGTCATTGGAATTCTGCATATCGCGCAATTATCCTTTAACTCCATTATTTATTATTTTTTCAATATGTTATGTTGCAGTAATTTATTGAATTTTTATAATAATTTCAAGAGAGCCTACTTAAAACGAAAACTTTTTCTATTGATCCTGCTATAGTGATGCGGGAATACTCCGTCTGTAACAGTTTTTTTTTTTCAGAGACAAGCCTGTACAGTGTACACTGTACACTAGGGTGGTTACAAGATATATGGGAAATTTTTTTTTCTGAATTTCTTTGCTGGGAACCCCTCAAAAGTTGCCAATTACTATAAAAACAAAATTGCCAAAGTTTTAGCTCAATCGAATAACGGTAAGACATGCCTCATCAAGCCTAAAGTTTCGAAAAACCGTTTTTTTAAAAATCTTATATTTTCTGCTATAAAATTATAACGGCTTATTCGATCAACTTGGTTTTTATTGAGTTTTATCTATATATATAAAAGCGAAATACCACGTACTCATATACTATCAGCGAATCTCCGGAACCACTGAACCGATTTCAATGAAATTCCGAATACTTATACAACTTACCTTATAGGTGCTCACTAAGAAACGGTTTTTTGAAATTCAACCCCTAAAGGGTTGAAAAGGGGTGAAAACGGTTTCTCCGGAACCTTTGAACCGATTTCCACGAAATTTTGTATAATTCTTCAACTTGCCTCACAGGTTATAGCTGAGAAGCGATTTTTCGAAATTCAACCCTTAAGGGGGTGAAAAGGGGTGAAAACAGTTTCTCCGGAACCTCTGAACCGATTTGAATGAAATTTGGAATACTTATACAACTTACCTCATAGGTGCTCACTAAGAAACGATTTCTTGAAATTCAACCCTTAAGGGGATGAAAAGGGGTGAAATTGGTTTCTCCGGAACCGCTGAACCGATTTCCACGAAATTTCGTATATTTCTTCAACTTATCTCATTACTGCTCACTAAGAACCGGATTTTGAAATTCCAGCCCTAGGGGGATAAAATAGGGGATGAAATTTTTTATGGAAATTCGCCAATTTTTGAAATAAAAAATTCATAAAAATTGGTATTTTGCCTTTTTAAGTTAAAAAAAACTCAATGAGAACTACCAACCTCGACCCTCGTCCAACCCTTAAAAACTACCCTTGACTGATCTATGGTAATACAGTTACAACGCGTTCAGGGGTGGTTGTAAATTCAAAATGTAATCTGTTGTACATTATAATATGATTTTGACCGATCGGGGTGTAACCGGGTAGACACTTGCTATCTTCTATCTTCATCTTCAATCTTCAATATATATAAAAGCGAAATACCACGTACTCACTTATATATCAGTGAATCTCCGGAACCACTGAACCGATTTCAATGAAATTCCGAATACTTATACAACTTACCTCATAGGTGCTCACTAAGAAACGGTTTCTTGAAATTTAACCCTTAAGGGGGTGAAAAGGGGTGAAAACGGTTTTTCCTGAACCGATTTCTACAAAAATTGAAATACCTCTTCAACTTTCCTCACAGGATATCACCCTAAAGCGGTTTTTTAAAATTCAACTTTTAAGGGGATGAAGAGGGGCGTGAAAAATCGTGGTTGCATAAAATAGTTAACACGTTTTAGTTATGTAACTTAGAAGAATTCACTGTCCTACTTATCTCCCAAGAAAAACAATTCCACGTTTTTAAAATCTTGAGTATCAATTGAATATGTACATCTTGAGTAGATTCGCTTTCACCGATCTACATAAGTATGTGTTAAGCCGGAGTCTGACGATAGCAAAAACCCCCCATTTATAAGTAATTTTGAAAATATTTTATCATGTGACGCGACAATATGCAATGTTGCATATCGCTTATAAAATGTGCCGAAAATTTCGGAAAATTTTCAGCAAATCAAAGGAATCGGGAGAGTTTCACATTGTCCGAGTCACACGACACATAACTTTGTGTACACATATCATAGGTTGCTGCTCATGCTCAATGCTCATTCTCAGAGCACAGTTATAACCTTAGAAATTTTTAAAAACGAAGATCGTGTGACTCGTAGACACAAAACTTTATAAATTTCGCAGCCGCTATAGAAAAGTAGACATTTGCTTATCGTGAGACTTGATGTCACAAAAATATGCCACTAAAATATTTTCTTGCCCTACATCATGTCTACATCACAAAAGCATCCTCTGCGCAAAGCTTTAGATTTCTAGGTTCAAGGGCTTAGGCTGGGTGTTAATGAATCAGTCAGTCAATCCGGACTTCTTTTTTTTTAAATATTACAACACAACAGAGTGAATAAAAATTTTCCTAGAAAAAAATTGAAAGTTTGAGCTTCCAGGTGCAGCCCAACAGTAAATTTTAGTAAGAAAAAAGCACTAAAATTGAAATGAAGTACCAAATTTAAAAAACTTAAATGCAAACCAGCGGTATATTTCAACAACCATTTTCTTTTTTTATTTCGCTCTTGCCTTTTTTTTTATTTCTGTTTTTCTATCGCAAGTAAACTTTGTCAGTACTCAAAACACGATTGATCATTTTTGTTTTCTAACTATCTTCTTCCAGTTAGTTCCCATTCAATAAAAAAACAAACGATAACTAATGTCTCCGGCCCAACACTTCTCGTGAGTTTGGTTGTGTCACCTAGGATCTTTTAGCGATGTTCGGCTCTGCGACACACGCACGCGCTTCTCGATCATTCCTATGCATATATATGCAAAAGAATGCCTTCTGGTGACTTCGCTCTTCGCTGTTTTGCCACTTTGATAAAACTTGAGCAAAAGACGATAGCGAAATTCACAAACACCTTTAACGAGGTAACGGAGTTTGTATAAAAATCCACCATTTTTGAAGTAAAAACATTAATAAAAATTTGTATTTGGCCTTTTGGTTAAAAAAAAGCTCAATGAGAACTGCTAACCTCTGTCCTAACTCAACGCCCCAAAACTACCCTTGACTGAAAAAAACTAACTAACTCTTATTGCAGCCCGATCTACAGGAAACGGTTTTATGTATTATACGTCGCGTTTGGGAGTAGTTGTAAATTTTAAAGTAATATGATTCATTGATGCACATTATAGATATTATAATTTTCACCGCCCGAGTGTAACCGGGTAGAGCTGCTAGTTTAACATATTCTTAGCTTTTATTTTTAGTCATACTACTTTTTCCGCAAACGTACAGGTCGGAAGATATATGGGTTTTTCGCGAACCTTACCCGCAAAGTCGACTGTTTTTCAAATAAGAATTGAAAATTTGTATAGGTTGATAGTTGTAAGTTTATTTAGTACCAGAAATTTCGTTCCGGCAGTATAGAATCACTGGTCGCGAGAGTAATTTGTTTTTATCAAGATTTATTCCTATTGAAATTCCGACAATCTCTTTGTAGCGTTTGCAACACAATAATTTTTTTTGTTTGCGGATCAATGGTTCTTGGTTGCAATAATCAAAGAAAGACGTTTGGTTACGTTTTAATTGTTTTTGTATTTTTTGTTTCTAACTTGTATACAAATCCAGAGAGAAAAAATAAACAATTCAACTTAACAATAATTTCTTAAATACTATGAATAGAATTCAACTTAAAAAAAATAGAGAACTTT
This sequence comes from Leptogaster cylindrica, assembly GCA_963082835.1. Lineage (NCBI taxonomy): Eukaryota > Metazoa > Arthropoda > Insecta > Diptera > Asilidae > Leptogaster > Leptogaster cylindrica. The sequence goes on from OY720106.1 coordinate 13,865,338, forward strand.
GATATAATCAATAAAATATTGTATAACAAAAAAATATGAGGAAAGAAAAAAAAAACAATTCAAAATAAAAATTAATTAAAATAAAAATAGAAAAAAAACTTCAATTAAAGCAATAAGAATTCTAAAAATTTGTAATCAACGAAAAAAAAAACAAAGAAATAAATAAAGAATATTTAAATTTGTAAGTTTTTCTTGGTTTCTGTAAAAAGGAGAAAAAAAATTGTGTTTTGTTTGAACCTTTGAGAAAGTTTGTTTGTTAAAATTGTTTGTATGTTTCCTTTGGAATTTTGTTTTTCTGGGTGTATACCTCAGAATAAGAAAATTCCTTAGGAGTTATTTAGTTCGTGTTTTAAGTACTTGGTCTATACCTAAGTACGAATGTTTTGTTAATTAGGGTTTTGGTTAAAATACTTGGTGTATACCTAAGTATTGTTATATCAGCTAATAATCCCCAAACACTTAGAATGAGTAATAAGCCAATATTCTAATCAAACTAACATTCTAATCAAACTAATATCCTAATCAAACCAATATTCTAATCAAGTAAAACTAAAATGACCAATGTTCAAACTCCTAAAGAATAATACTTTTGTATCAAGCATCCGTCAATAATCCCCAATATCTTAACATAACTCAATATTCTAATCAAACCTAAATAAACTTAAATAACTAATCAATCTCCTAATTCCTCAAGATTAAGACAAACAACATCTGGCGGATCCTACAGAAATCACTTTTAGATAAACGTAAGCAATTCATTATTATCTATCTTTAAGTATAAAAGCAATAAGCAGAAAGTCGATAGGGCAGTCAAGAAGAATAATTCTAAGTGGAGAAGTCAGTGAATAATAAAATAATACAATTAATAATAATTGTGTTTTAATTTAAAATTATAATTGGCGCAGCCGGTAGGATCTGCATTTCCCATAAATTCAAAATTATAATAATAATAGTGACAATACGGATAGTGGTACAAAAAGTACAACGAAGTGTGTATGTGAAAAGTACTCCCGTGAAACACAAAACAATTAGCAAAAAAGAAAAAACATAAGCATTAAAAGCCTAAACGTGTGCTGTTTTAGCCTATAAGAAGCTAAACATAAAAAGTTTAATGGATGTAGGATAGGTGGTGGATCAAGAGTTGATAGCCAGAAAATGAGAACGTCAGATGTTGGTTGTATTCAAAATAAAAGTAATATTTATTCAAAAGGACTAGATCACAGGTTTTTCTTACAACTAATATTTAAAGGTTACGAATTCAAATACAATTATATACCAATAATTACTCTAAATCTAATAATTCAAAATTGTATCTTCAGCTTCAGTCTGTATAGTTTTAATTATCTTATTCAAATGTGTATTTCACTGACTGTGTGATTGTCAGTACTTGTACTAAACTAATTGCCTGAAAGTAGACAAAGTTTCTTTGTTATGAGTGGTTCCTTGAGAGTAGAGTTAGAGATGTAAGTGGTTAATAGAGAGGTTACTTGCTCGAGAGCTATATGAAAAGCGAGACCTGGTTGTAGTATGATACTACTGATACCTAGTGTTATTGTACGGAGATCTAGACTGATATAGTAATAACTGGAAGTCGTTTTGACTTGAGTAAGTGCACTATGACGGTGCAAGACGAGTCGATATCTGACTCGTGGGCTGCGAGCGAAAGTCAGGTTGTAAGGCTGACTGAAAACGCAGTATAGCCGAGCACTATATGAGTGCTATACGAGTCAATAGAGGACTCGGAATATCCTGCAAGCGGAGGTCAGTCGAAATGCTGCCCGAGGTGCCGCAAGCAGAGGAAAGCGTGGTTGCAAGGCTTCACTGGTTTGAATGCACTTGAACGGAGTCGCTATTTCCTGGGCTAGAACTGAAAGCAGTTCAATTTGCCAATTTAAGTCTGGTAGATCTGAAAGCAGTTCTTACCTCTTAGATGACTGAAAATGCAGTGCCGAATTGCTGTGGAGCCACCGTATTTATAGTCCCCGAAATGCATTGGGTTAAATGCAGGGATAACGGTCCTATTTGGAGTGCTTGTGCACATGTGAATTTGCCTAGCTTCTAGCTTCTAGAACATTCTCATTTTAATTAGAAAATTGCAATCAAGCACGGTGGCAACCTAATCTGATTTGGCTCAGTGGTCTGAGCGTTGACTCTGTAACCCGTAGTACTCGGGTTGGAATCACAGTCTCGGCAGACTTACTTTTTTTTCTTTTTATTTCTTAGTTTATTATTTCTTTTAAACGTTGGGGGGCCCCAACATTCTCCCACCCCAAAAGTGATGTTTCCTAGTAGACGAAAAGTTGCTTGTACTTACGGTTGTTCCTGGAGGCCAATTTTACTTTGAATTGGTTGGTCTGTCCAATTCTGTAAAACCTGAGTGTGTCTCCATTGGGCAATTGGAAACGGGAGCTCCGCTGGGCATTGAAGATGATGGTCCAATCTGGTACACTCTGTTGCGCCACTTCCCATATGTTTTGAGGGCACACGAAGAGACTCCTTGGTGGTGTACTGGTTCTAGATGGGAGGCTGGAGTTCGTCGCTGTGCTTTCGTATGGCGAGATGTCCCGGGATGTTGTTGCTCGTAGTGTTTGAGTCTGCCGATGGTTTCGAATCAGTTTCTCCTGGGTGTTAATTACCTTCTTTTGTGTCCGGATTAGTTCTTGCTGCTCCGAAACCAGGGAGCGAAGGATGATTCGGCTGTGATGTGAATCGATGTTTTTCTCGAGGGCTACGGTGTTGGTTGGAGCGGATAACGCTGTGGGAACCCTTCGTGGTGTAGTTGGACGTCGCAACCAGGGTCCTTTAAATTGTGCCACTAGGTTGGCCACTGGTTGTTTAACTGTGGTTGCTTCGAAAGGTGGCCGGAACGGTGCCAGTTTAGTTGGGGATGCTTTGAGGGTTGGTTGTTCAGCATCTGCCGCTGTTGGTGGGTCAGTAATCTTTGCTGTGGTTGGTTCCGTAACCTCCATCGTGTCTGGTAGTTCCAGGTTAGGAACATCGTCTAGGAGCAGAACATCCTCGAGCTTGTTATCTTCAGACTCCGAAACGTCGGAGTCGCTTAAGGTTGGAAAGAATTCTAGAAGATCCATTTGAAATTGCACTAAAAGTAGTTATTAATAAAAGGTTCGTTATTAAGTTGGTATCTTTGTACAGTTCTTTTGTACTTTATCAGTCTAGATCTCTGATGGTACTGAAGGTCTCTAAATGATTAATGTGGTGGAAGTAGTAACAGGTTTCTGATGCGTGTAGTTGTTAGGATTGAATTGGGAGCTTGCTTATTTTAGTGATTGGACGAGTATAGGTTTTATGAGGAGTTTTGACTTGTACGACTCTCACTAAATTGTCTGTTCCTGGGTAGATGTTGATTATTCTTCCGACGGGCCATGTCATTTTGGGAGTATTATTGTTTAAGATCACTACCAGATCTCCCTCCTTGATATTCTCTTGCTCAACGATCCACTTCGTGCGTTGTTGCAAAGTCTGCAAGTATTGTTTCTGCCATGTTTTCCAGAATAAATGTGTGAGATGCTGGACGTAGTGCCACCGTCGCATGTGGTGCTCGTCTGGCAGTGCTTGTGAATCGGGTAGATCTAGAAGATTGCGACCGATTAAGAAGTGGCCGGGGGTGAGTATGTTGTAGTCTAAAGGATCGTTCGACAGAGCTGATAGTGGTCTTGAGTTTATGCATGCCTCTATTTGACAGGTTACAGTATATAATTCCTCGAATGTTAAACTAGCTGATTGTAATGTTTTCCGTAAATGAGTTTTGACTAATTTAACATTAGCTTCCCATAGTCCTCCGAAGTGCGGAGCGGCTGGTGGGTTAAAATGCCATTGAAAATTTGGAACTTCCGGGACCCCGTCTTGTTGAATGCTTTCCAGAATTTTCCTGAATGTTTTTTGTAATTCCTTATCTGCCCCGACGAAGTTTGTTCCGCAATCAGAATATAGGTGAGCGCATAGGCCTCTTCGACTGATGAATCTTTTGAGCGCTGCAATGAAAGCCTGGGTTGTAAGATCTGTTACTACTTCGATGTGTAGGGCTTTTGTCGAAAAACATACGAAGATGCTTAGATATGCTTTATGCATTTTAGCATTACGTAATTTCGATGTTTTAATATCGATCGGTCCAGCATAGTCTATCCCCGTGTGTTCGAATGTATAGGAAGGGTTGACTCTCGGTGCCGGTAGATTCCCCATGAGCTGGTCTCTGGGTACGAGGTTATCCTTGAAACAAGTGATACATTGTCGAAGTTGGTATCGAATGCTGTTTCTGGCGTTGAGTAACCAGTACCTGTTCCGTAATGTGTTTAAGACGAGTTGAGTACCACCGTGTAAAGTCGTCTTGTGGATAAAATCGATGATTAATTTTGTGACGTGGTGGTTGTTGGGTATGACTATGGGATGCCGTTGATTGTAAGTCAAGGCTGAATTCTCTAAGCGACCACCGACCCGAATTAGTTGGTTGTCGTCTAAGAATGGATGAAGCGACAATAGTCGACTTTTTCTTGATATTGGTTTGTTGTTTGTCAGACTATGATATTCAGATGTGAAGGTTGATTGTTGGAGCATTTGAACAATTGTAATTTCTGCTTGATCTAGCTCATTTTTGGAGAAGAATCTGGGTGAACTTGTTATCTTCTTTTGAGTTCTTGCGATAAATCTATGACAGTAGGCCATGACACGTATTAATCGTGGAAATGACGATATATTATTGAACCAAGTGTTGTCAGTGTGGACAATGAATGCCTTTGTTTTCCTTATTTCTTCCGTAGTTTCATATGTATTAGAGCTCTTCGGTTTCCAGTCTCCTGATTGTAGCCATTCAGGGCCATGCCACCATATTTTGTGATTAGCTAGCTTGTCTGCTAGTATACCTCGTGACGCACAATCTGCTGGATTGTCGTGGGATGCTAAATGTTGCCATGACCCTGGTGGAATGGATTGTTGGATTTCAGCAACTCTGTTGGCTATGAAGGTTTTCCACCGGGATGGTTCTCCGCGAAGCCATGCTAAAGAGATTTCTGAATCTGTCCATGCATATGTTGCGATATTTGGGATTTTTAGGTCTGCTTTGACTTGTTTCATCAACTTGGCTAGTAGATGGGCTCCACACAGTTCTAGTTTGGGAAGAGTCAGAGTTTTTAGTGGCGCTACCTTAGTTTTGGAAGTTAGAATGTGCGACGTTACGATTCCATGCTTGTCGTTGGCTCTCATGTAGATAACAGCAGCGTATGCGTCTTGCGATGCGTCACAGAAGCCATGTAATTCGTGGTTTTCGTTTTCTGGGGAATAGTTAACCCAGCGTGGAATCGAAATTTGGTTTATTGAACATAGGTTTTCTCTGAACTGTTTCCATTCTGTGTCGAGTTTGTCGGGGAGCGGATCATCCCATCCTAACCCTTGCAGCCATAATTTTTGCATAAATATTTTGGCTATGATGATAGAGGGCGCTAGCCAACCTAAAGGGTCAAAAAATGTTGCTGCTTCCGATAATACGAGTCTTTTGGTGTAATGTTTTACTGGATTCGGTAGATTTATTGAAAAAAGAAAATTGTCAGTTTTGGGTTGCCACTGGATGCCTAGTGTTTTGATGGACTCATGTTGGAGTACCTTGCCAGCTTGCGCCTCACGATGGTCTTCTGGTATTGTTTCGATCAGCTGTGGATGATTGGCTACCCATTTGCGAAGATTGAACCCAGACCTTGCCATTGTTGACAGCAATTGGTTTTGTAGTTTTAAGCCGGTGGGGATGTCATGAGCACCAGTGAGGACATCGTCCACATAAAAATCATTCATGATGCTATGGGCTGCTAATGGATACCTAGTTTTTTCATCTGTAGCTAGTTGTTGCAAAGTACGGATTGCAAGGTAAGGTGCGGAAGCAAATCCGAAGGTGACCGTAGTGAGTTGGTAGTCCTTTATGGCTTCCGAGGGTTTGTTTCGCCATAGGACTCTTTGGTATGATTGATGTTTGGGATGCATTTGTATCATCCGATACATCTTCTCAATATCTGCGGTGAATGCTAGTTTGAGACACCGCCATCGGAGTAAGATTGCCCATAGAGTTGATTGGATTGTGGGACCCGTGAGGAGTTGTTCATTCAACGAGAGTCCATTACTGGTTTTACTAGATGCATTGAAAACTACTCTCAGTTTTGTAGTGCTGGAACTCTCCTTAATTACCGCATGATGGGGTAAATAATAATTTTGGATTTTATCAGAGTGTGCTTGACTGGAGAGTTCTTCGTTTGGAACGTGAACTAGGTGCTTTAGGTCTATATATTCCTGGATGCACTTTACATACTGGTCTCTAATTTCAGGGGTTTTCAATAGTTTCTTCTCTAATTGAATGAATTGTTTGTGAGCAATGTGTCGAGATTGGCCTAGAACCGGCCCGTTGGCATCCTTGAAGGGGAGTTCGACTTGATATTGTCCATTGGCTAACCTTGTATGTGTGGTTTGATATATTTCTTCACATCTATCATCGTCTGGATGAGAAATCTTTTGCAGGATTTCTTCTTGTTCCCAGAATCGTTTGAGTTGTTCATCAAGAGATTGGGATGAGTTTACCCTAGTCGTAAAGACTCTAGGGATTTGGGCTGTTTCTTCAGTCCTTCCTAGTATGATCCAGCCTAAGAGGGTATTTTGGGCGGTGGGTTTCCCTTTACCGCCCTTAATAATCCCATCGATTATAATATCTGAGTAGATATCTGCTCCGAGCAGGAGATCTATTTGCTGGGGCTTTGAGAAATTGGGATCAGCCAATTTGAGGCTTTGAATGAAGCTTAAGTTCTTTATTTCTATTTTTTTTGGAGGAATCATGTCTGTGATGTTTGGCACTACGAGTGCTGATATATTGCTTTCGAAGGGAGTACAAGTTGATTGTATCGTAAAATTAACTTGTGATTGTACTCGTGCTGTCTGTGCATTTGCTAAGCCTGTGATCTCCATGTCGATGTGTCGTCCTTTTAAATTGAGTTGGTTGCGTGCACTGGTTGTGATAAAGGAGACTTGTGATCCAGAATCAATGAGAGCTCTTAATGTGAGAGGTTTGCCTGTGCGGCTAATGGCTGTAACCATGGCGGTTGATAAGAGCGCTGAATTGATTCTATTGGAGAGTAACGAATGTAAAGGTTCCGAAGTGGTCCCATCGCTTGTTGTTGGTTTTTGTCTGTGGGTTTCGGAATTTGTCCTTGTGGTTTTTTGGGATTCTGTTTTTCCTGATTGGCTTGGCTTGAACATATGTATTAAGGTGTGATGTTGTTTTCGACATTTGTAGCACCTTGTACGGCTCGGACAGTTGTGGGTTGAATGCCTTGTGTTTAGGCAATTCTTACACAAGTTTGATTTAACAACGAATGAGAATCGTTGTGACGGATCTAGCTTCGTGAAGTCTGGACATTGGTAAAGTGCGTGGTCTGATTTGCACTTTGGACAAACTTGCGTTTCATTGAAAAACATATGTGAGCTCTTGTTTGCCTTGAACGGGGGTAATGTTTTTCTTGGTTGAGGATAGTTTTGAATCGCCTCGAGAGTGCGGAAGCGTGCCTCTAAGAATTTCGTGAATGTTGTGTACTTAGGCAGCGTGGTATTGTCTTTTAATTCTTCTTCCCATTTTTCTAAGGAATCTGCTGGGAGTTTTTTTGTTAAGAAGTAAATTAGTATAGGGTCCCAGTTATCAACGGGGATGTCGAGGCACTTTAGCTCGTGCAGACATTCCTCGGTTTGATCGAGTAGCTCTTTGATGGCTTGTGCAGATTCAGACTTTCTGGCTGGTTGATTAAAGAGCAAGTTCAATTGTGTGTTTACTAGAACTCTGGTATTGTGATATCGTTTCTCGAGGAACTTCCAGGTTTTCTCGTAATTGTCTCCAGTTATTTCAAATTGGAGCAATAGACGTTCAGCTTCCCCTGTTACTGACGTCTTTAGATAGTGCAATTTTTGGACTGGTGAGAGTCGTGGATCACTGTCTATGATGGATTTGAATAGATCATGGAATGATCGCCATGACTTATAGGAGCCATCGAATTTTGGTATGGTCATCTTTGGGAGTTGTATATCACTGGTATGATTGCTAGGTTGGATAGGGGTACCTCCTTGGTTCTCTAACTCTGGTCTAATTTCTGAGATAGCTTTGATATACATTTGTTGTATTTTAAAAAATGGATCGGTTTTTAGGTATTCTTGTGCTTCGGGACTGTCCTTTTGTAGTAGGTCCTGATAATCTTTTTGAATTCGATCCCATAATGAACTCATCAACTCGAAGTAAGTTGCACGAGCGCCTGGAGTAAGCTGATCCTTGGATTCGGATTCGTAACCTCTGATTAGGAGTTTTAAACGCTCTTGGAGAGCTGAAACGCGATCTATTATTTTTGACGTCATTTTCTGGCTTAATTGTTTATATCTATCCGGCTCGTAGGACCAATGTTTTAGCCTATAAGAAGCTAAACATAAAAAGTTTAATGGATGTAGGATAGGTGGTGGATCAAGAGTTGATAGCCAGAAAATGTGTTGCACATTTCTTTTTTCACAACATTCGGACACCCCGTTGGGCGCCACTTTATGTTGCGAAGAAGAAATTTTGGTGCCTGCAAATATGCAGGCAGAGGCTGATTCCTGCAGGATGATCCATTCATCCGACAGAAATCAGCCTCGATGAAGCGGCTGTTGCCAGGAAGTACCCGGCTAAAATACTTCCCCCGGAGACAGCAGTGGGAGGCGCGAGCTTGTTCGGCTAGCATCGCGGTAGTGTGGGGGGGTAGCCAAAACTCCCTCGCCGTCCCCAGGCTTCATCCCGCGTAACGAAATCTCGCGCGAAGGGAACCGACGAATATCGCGGAGGGTAAAAGGGGAAAACGACAGTACGGGGGGGAGACATGTCCCAACTTACCTGTGCTGAGGGGGGATTAGATGGAGTTATCCCCTTGGGCAGCCCCCTGTCCTCCCTCTATTCCCTCCTTGCCCATTTTGTGGAAGGGAATCCTTAGTTGGTGTCAACCCGCTGAAACGAAAAGTTAAGCGCTCATGCGCTGAAACACAATCAAACGGGGAACGAGGTGTCGAGAAAGAAAGACTCGAGGATTAAGTCTAACCCATATAATTCATTTTTATTTCGCTCATATAAATTTACTCATCATCAATTTTTGTCTTTCTCTACTTTAAACTCTGTAATTCGAAATTAACTCCGACTAATTCAAGGTCAACAAGAAAAAACAAGAAACTAAATAATCCTTGGGTGAGGAGGCCCGAATCCCAGCGCACGCACTATAATTCTGTGATAAAACAAAAATAGACACTAATGCAATTTATTTTTTTTTTTTTGGGTACGCAGAGGGGAGAACTGTGGCCACACTTCCATCTCTGGGTTCACTTGTGTTTGTGTTTTTTTTTTTTTTTTTTTTTTTTTTTTTTTTTTTTTTTTTTTTTTTGGATTAATAGGGCGCAAGACGGGGCTTTCTCCCCCTTACAACGATCTTGACAACGCACTTCTGAGCAAACTCACAACCTGATGAATAAAAAGGAAACTGTCGGAGCTTTATTTGAATTGAATATCCGAAATGAGAACAAACAAAAACTTCGTTCACTCTGTCGGAACGATCTTCCTGATTCTAAAGGAACTTATAACTAAAGCAAAGCAAAAAAAATAATAAAAAAACTGGATGCAAACAACAAAAAAAAAAAATAGAAAACGATAAATGTATGTGTATTTTGGGTCGGACTTGCCGGGGTCCTATGTTCGTCCTTCGTCTCGCTCGTCTGTGGGAGGGGTTCGTCGTCCTGTCGGTGTTATCCTGTCCTGCTGTCCTCGAGTTCCGGTGGGTCCGGGTACGCGGGGACAAGGCGCCGCTCGTCCGCCAAGCGTTGAACACGTCACTTTCCACCAAAACTGATCACGTGAGCACGTACTGGTTGAACGGAAACACTTCGAAGGCACTTTTTCTGGGCCGGCGGGTATTTTCCGCTAGGAATGAGGCCTTTTCACTGGTTCTCTTTTTTTTTTTTTTTTTTTTCTCACGCCCCGTCCAAAATTGGGGCCGCCACTGGGGCACACAAAAAAAACACTGCTACTAAAGTTTGCGTGCTGAAACTAAACTTTTCCCCGCGAGGGTTTCCGCGCAAACGTGACAAATTCTCGCAATATTCTAAAGCGGAGCGGACTTTTATCGGTTATTGATACTTTTGTCACGAATTCACTGGGTTTTTCTTTCTTCCCCTTTTTTTTTTTTTTTCGTTTACCTTTGATTTTCCCGGTCTCCGTTTCCTCACGATCGTTTTTCTTGCTTGGTATCTCCTCGACTGACTCGTCAGCCGCGCCGGTGCCCGTCGCCAGTCGTCCCACACGGCTCTTCTCACTCACACATGCGCGTCAGCCTTCTAGAAGTTTCGCCGGAAGCACGTTGTTTTTCCGAATTTGTGCTCAGCTAACCTCTAGAAGGCATGCGTTGGGCGCATGTGCGTGTCCGTGCAGGCGACTAGTGCTGCCACTGATGTGTCACAGCTGACCTTGGCCTTGTCGCCAGGGTTCAATCAACTGAGCACATCATGGTCGACGGCCAGGCGTTCGATGTTCAATACGGCCGACCACAACAGGATCAGCTCGCCGGAAAGCCTGCGACTCCGGAGAGTTGAAAGAATGGTCGTCCGGCTCCTTCCGTGCGCCTTATGTGTGGCTCGACCCACCCCTGAGCTCTCATGCTCAGACTGAGTTAGCCGGGCTCATATCAGGACTTCGACCTTCCGGGCCCCTAATGAGAGGGTAAGAAGTGGTCCTGATACGGCCATCCCCGTCGGCGGACACTCTTCCTCTACCCTAATGAGAGGTAGGCTGGACTGTCCGGCCGTACGGGTACTGGCAGTGGTGTATGCAAGGAGTTGTCTTCCTTCGTTGCTCCAGTCATCCTCGTCCGTCCGGTCTTTTTCCTGCGTCTCTGAAGCCGATTCCCAAAGTCCGGTCAGGTGTGACATTGCGATTAACTCTGTAGTGTTACGCTCTGATGTCTTTCGCGTGAAACACTCCTATTAGTTTTCCTCTCAGGTCTTCCAACTCGTATAGTGAATTTCCCTTCCTAGCTCGAACTCGACATTTGAGAAACTTTCGAAAGAATTTGGCGCTGTGTTGTTTGCTGGACGAACTCAATTGGAAGTTTCGTCGAAATACTTCCTGACCTGGGGCAAAAGATACCGGTTTGGCCCGTGTGTTATAAGTTTTCGCAGCCTGTTCGTATGCTCGTGCCATTGCTGTTTGCGCCTTCTCTCTATAAATTTTCAGCCTATCAACATGGTCAACCTCTAACGGTTCGTTCAAGCATCCCAGTTTCCGCAATAGTTCATAACTTGCACCGTGAGTGACCATCTTTTGTCCGAAGAGGAGTTCATATGGTGAGAACCCGGTCGCTCGGTGTATAGCACTTCGCAGTGAGCTCGCTATCAAGCCCAAATGGATATCCCACTTGTTGTGCTCGTTCTTTATGTAGGCGCGTATGCCAGTTAGGATTGAGCGGTTCACCCGTTCGGAAGCGTTTGCTTGCGGTGAATACAACGCTGTCTTGACATGCTTGATTCCGTATCGCGCATTTAACTTAGCGAACAGTCCTGCTTTGAATTGGGTGCCATTATCAGTGATGACCGTTTCCGGGGTTCCCATCATGTGAAAAACGTCTTCCTCTAAGTAACGGCTGATGCTGGCTATTGACGCTTTACAGAGTGGTTTTAACATGACAAACTTGGTGAGATGATCCAACACGATAAAGATGTATGTGTGTCCTCTAGTGGATCGAGGGTATGGGCCGAGCAGGTCTATGAATATCCTCTGCCAGGGCCTCTCTGTCTCCACCCGCGCTCCCATGGGTGGTCGCAGAATAGTGTTTGGTGCTTTACATTCCTTGCAGGTGTCGCAGCTGAGAACATACCGTCGTACATCAAGGGCCATTTTGGGCCAAAAGAACCAACGCTTGAGTCGAGCCAACGTTTTGCCAATCCCTCCATGGGAAGCAGTAGGTGTATCGTGTGCTCGCGAAATGGTGTCCTGGATGAGATCTTCAGGGACCCAAAGTTTCCAGGCCTCTTCTTCCTCCATCGGATTTCCGGTTCGGGGTAACGTTCGTCGGTATACATAGCCGTCACGCACTGTCAGGTCAGGCAATCGGGATTGGTTGTCATTGATCCTCTCGATGAGTTCCAAATAACTCTCCGATTGGAATGCCACCGAGGATAAATCTATCTCCGGTCCTACTTCGTCTATGGCTGACAGCTCGCTGCACTCCGTGCGCGATAAGGCGTCCGGTACGACGTTTAAGCTCCCCTTCCGGTGTTCGATGGTGAAGTCGAAACGCTGGAGCTTCAGACTCCATCTCGCCAGACGTCCGCTCAAGTCCTTCTGCGTCATGAGCCACTTCAGACTCGCATGGTCCGTAATAATTTTGAAGGGCTGCAACTCGATGTACGGACGGAATTTCTCCACGCTGAGTAAGGCGGCAAGACATTCCTGTTCCGTAACGGAATAATTTCTCTGAGCTGGATTTAGCTTTTGAGACACATAGGCAATCGGTCTTTCATTCCCTTCGTCATCTAGCTGTGCCAGGACTCCTCCTACGCCATGTTGACTGGCGTCGCATTGGATAATGAACGGCTTGGAGAAATCGGGTCCGACCAATAAGGGTGCAGATGTCATCTGTGTCTTCAATTTGTCGAAAGCTTCCTGGGCGTCGGCAGTCCACGTAAATTGGGAGGATTTTTTTAACGTGTCGGTGATTGGTCCAGTCAGGTCCGCAAAGTTGGGAATGAATCTCCTGTACCATCCGGCCATCCCTAAAAAGCGCCTGACTTGGCGTACGGTTTTCGGGGCGGGGTACTCGACAATGGCTTGGACCTTTCCTGGATCAACTCTGACACCGTCCTCTCCTACGATGAAGCCCAAATATTTAGTTTCCGTTAGACAAAATTTACTCTTTTCGACATTGATTGTCAGACCGGCCCTCTCCAAGCACTCCGCCACCCGTGCGAGTAGTGCGAGGTGCGAATCAAAGTCCTGGGACAGTACTAGGAGGTCGTCCAAGTATACCAGAACCCGGTCTCGTAGATCATGGGGAATGACCTTGTCCATCAGCCGGCACATCGTCTGTGGTGCATTACACAGGCCGAATGGCATCACGGTGTACTGGTACAGTGGACGTCCGGGTACCGTAAAAGCTGTCTTTTCTCTTGACTCCTTGTCCAATGGAATCTGCCAAAATGCGTCTTTTAAATCCAAGCTCGTTATATACTTCGCCGGCGGTAAACGGCTAAGTATTCCGTCAATGTGTGGTAACGGATAGGCGTCTTTCTTCGTAACCGCATTTACCTTCCGTGCATCAAAACACAAGCGTACCTTTCCAGGTTTACGCACTAATACGACGGGAGAACTCCACGGGCTTTCACTTTCCTCGATCACTCCCAGGGACAACATCCTGTCTAGTTCTTCATACATAAGTTTCTGCACGGCGGGCGAAATCGGATAAAATCTCTGTTTAATTGGATTAGCGTCTCCAACATCGATTCTGTGCTCCAGCAGGTTCGTTTTTCCCAGTCCTCGTTCGGAAAACGATGGGAACAAGGCCTTGGTGTAGTTCAGCCTTCGCTGCTGTTGAGGAGTTAGGGTGTGTTCTTTGATCCCTGCGTCTTTCGGTGCGATAATTCCCTCTACAGCTGCATTACTTCCAAGTACGTCCGGAGCCAATCCGAAGGTCTTCCAAAAGTCCACGCCCAAATATAACTCCTGTGTGAGTTCAGGGACAATATATAATTTCAGAGATTTAGTTTCGCCTCTGAAGGTGACGTCCAATTGGGCATGACCGTGAACTTCCGGTTGGGCTCCGTTCGCAACTGCGATTTTGCCTCTGTACTTTGGCCAGGTGATATTTGCTTTGTCGAGTCGGTCTTTTGCTCCTTTTCCCAATATGCTGATACTCGCTCCGCTGTCCAGAAGTCCAACGATTTTCTCGCCGAGAATCGATACTTCAGCATAGGGGCGTACGTCACCGGGGATCGACAGAAACACAGTTGCTAGTTTCCTGTTGTTGGCGCGCACTCTTTTCCAAAAATTGCGAAGGCGTAGCGTTGACGGTTTTATTTTCCTGTTTCTAGAATCGTCAGTCGATGTTGAATCCAATTTGGGGACGCTAATTTCTTCAGTAAAGATCCGTTCTCTCGCCGCCATGTACTCTTGAAGTCGTACATGGTATGGCTTCAAGGGGAACTGCAATGGTGTTCGAGGTGTTATGTCCAGTGATTTCGAAATTATTGTCATTGTTGGTGTGCCATTTGGTGGTGTCTTGTCGTTGGAAGTTGTCCTCTCGGGGAGGTCAGTTTGGCCGAATGGATCCTGGTTCTGATCGGGGTCGTTTAAAGCGTCATCCGGATCCATTGGCTGACCCTGAAGTCTTATTGGGGTTGTTGTCTCTGTCGGGGGCTGGTGTTGTTGCTCCCGACTCTTCGTCCGTTTTTTGCTACGCAGACGGGACATCGTGGCTTCACTACTCCTTTACGACCACAGCCGTAACAAAAGAAACACGTAGGTTCCTGTGGGCACTCCTGATATCCGTGTCCCATCTGGTCACAGTTCCAGCATTTCCAATTGGTTCTGTTTACTTCCGATCGGACAGCTTCAAGTCTCTCTTCCGGTTCTGCGTCAACAGTGGACTCCGATTGGTAGGACTCCTCTTCCGATTCGGGGTGTATCGCTTCCTCAACTCGCGGCGGACGTTGATACGACGGCAACGGTCCTGTCCGAGTTCTAGATCGCGTTGTCATGACCAGGTTTACCAGCTCTCTCAATTGAGTGACCGTCGTGATTTGTTGTAGACATATTTGCTCTTGTACGTACGGCAGGAGGTTCGCTCGTAACGTCTCCACGAATTCTAGCTCGCTCATGGGGGTTTGCAGCTGATTGCACCATCGCATCATCTCTTGGTGGTATGCGGCGAAGGTTTCCCTCGGCTGCTGTCGTCGTGCCAACATCCGTCGCCTTATGTCGACGTCCCTCAACTGTTCTCCCCAATCAGAGCGTAGGGCATACTTAATGCCTTCCCAACTCGGTGTCCTGTTTCGTCGCAAGTAGGTCCAATACCAGTCCGACAAGGGACCGACCAGTAGCTGATGCATCCCTTGCACGAGAGTGCGGAAGTCTCCTCCCAAGGTGTTCTGCGTGAGTGTTTCTGCCCTGAAGATAAATTCGTCGACGCTCAGACGTTGATTATCTCCGTCATAATGTAGTCCCCAGTTCCTCATGGGACTGCACGAACGTCGAGGGGGGTTGTAGGCTAAGCTGTTTGGTGATTCTTGTGTCTGTGGTTGGTACCGCTGCGGGTTTCTCGTCCGATGATGCACTCTGTGTTCCATTGGTGTGGTTCCAGCTGTTGAAGGTTGATCCCAGCTAGGGATGGTTCGATGGGGTTGAGACGGATTTGTATGAAGCAGACTCGACTCCCTCCTTGCATCTCGTTCAGTCAAGCCCGTCAGTTTGTGTTCCATAAAGTCCATCCATGCCTTGAAGCTAGCGGGAATATGCTCGTCGGGGTTGTGACTTGACATAATGCGAGAAAGTTCAAGATCCTTAGAAATGTTTCAAAAAAAACTCTTCGGCGGGTATTCACGCCTCCACAAATACAAAGAAGAACAAAAAATATATACTTATTTGAAATAATCCCAAAAAAGATTTCAGCTAACAGTGGCAGATCACTCCAAAAATTTAGCTATAAATAACACTAAATGAATACAAAAATTATTGCCTAGAAAAGATACCTCAATTCGAGGTCATGGATTAGAATTCCAAAAACAAAATAAAATTAAAATCCTACAAATATAACCAATTAATATTGGAGGTAACTCCCAAAAAAAATAATCCGACAAATAATAAATTTGCAAAAAAGGAAACAAAAATTAAACCTAATCGATAACCAAAATTGAAATCCAAAAGAACTAATTAATCAAAAGTTTGCGTAAAATAATTTTCTATAAACACAAGAACAGCTCTGCTTGAAGATAATTAATCAATTAAGATCTCAATTAAAACAACCACTCCGCAACAAAATTCGAAAAGAAAATAAATTTAACCCAAAAATAAAGATGTCCACAAAAATACTCTAAATCAATGGTCCAAAATATAATCAAAAAAAAATCATGAATCGATAACGAAAAACCAAAACTAAAAACTCAAAATCTTTTACATTGCAAAAAAAAACAAAATTATCGTGAAAGATGTTTCTCTCTCTCTCATCCTCTTCACCCGCTGAGGGTTGACACCTTTTTTCAAATTTCCTCAGCACTGTCAGGACATGTTTCCTCCCAAGGAAAGGATAAGTTGAGGCAGAGGGATTCTATCGGAGTCTCATCAATCCAGTGCTACTCATGGCACAACTTTACTGGCTATGCCACCCCTAGACCTGCAGCCAGCTCCATAGCCAAGTGAGGTAAATCGAAGGGGGGACAGACAGCAAGTACTTCCTCCTTCTACTCCGAAAAAGATCCCGCTCAATGATCGGTGTTTCAGCCCGGACCTCCGCATAAAAAAAGAGAAACGAGTCAGTCTAAGCCAGCACCGTTGCCAACACGCTGCAACTCGCATAATTGAAATCAATTAACAAACAACATAAGTTGAAATTGGTCCGGAGTGAAACACAGGCCGTTGAGTCCTCGATAGGAAATGATAAGGATTTAGTAATGGGAGCCAAAAGCTCAAAGGGAAAGGATTAGAAAGTGATTGCATTCACCCAGAGCAATCATGAGTCGGCTTGTGTGAAAACGTAAACAAAAGTTAATTGCAATCAGAAAATTTTGTTGTGCAAACGCTGCACCAACAAAAGTAAACAAATCGGAAAAAAATTCTAAGTGGAAAATTAATTGTGATCACTCAGATCAACCGTGACAAAAAATTTGGGGTGTCGACTCACACGCATGCTCTGCGCGAACGCAAACACTTGGCCCCACGTTGGGCGCCATTTTATGTTGCACATTTCTTTTTTCACAACATTCGGACACCCCGTTGGGCGCCACTTTATGTTGCGAAGAAGAAATTTTGGTGCCTGCAAATATGCAGGCAGAGGCTGATTCCTGCAGGATGATCCATTCATCCGACAGAAATCAGCCTCGATGAAGCGGCTGTTGCCAGGAAGTACCCGGCTAAAATACTTCCCCCGGAGACAGCAGTGGGAGGCGCGAGCTTGTTCGGCTAGCATCGCGGTAGTGTGGGGGGGTAGCCAAAACTCCCTCGCCGTCCCCAGGCTTCATCCCGCGTAACGAAATCTCGCGCGAAGGGAACCGACGAAAATCGCGGAGGGTAAAAGGGGAAAACGACAGTACGGGGGGGAGACATGTCCCAACTTACCTGTGCTGAGGGGGGATTAGATGGAGTTATCCCCTTGGGCAGCCCCCTGTCCTCCCTCTATTCCCTCCTTGCCCATTTTGTGGAAGGGAATCCTTAGTTGGTGTCAACCCGCTGAAACGAAAAGTTAAGCGCTCATGCGCTGAAACACAATCAAACGGGGAACGAGGTGTCGAGAAAGAAAGACTCGAGGATTAAGTCTAACCCATATAATTCATTTTTATTTCGCTCATATAAATTTACTCATCATCAATTTTTGTCTTTCTCTACTTTAAACTCTGTAATTCGAAATTAACTCCGACTAATTCAAGGTCAACAAGAAAAAACAAGAAACTAAATAATCCTTGGGTGAGGAGGCCCGAATCCCAGCGCACGCACTATAATTCTGTGATAAAACAAAAATAGACACTAATGCAATTTATTTTTTTTTTTTTTGGGTACGCAGAGGGGAGAACTGTGGCCACACTTCCATCTCTGGGTTCACTTGTGTTTGTGTTTTTTTTTTTTTTTTTTTTTTTTTTTTTTTTTTTTTTTTTGGATTAATAGGGCGCAAGACGGGGCTTTCTCCCCCTTACAACGATCTTGACAACGCACTTCTGAGCAAACTCACAACCTGATGAATAAAAAGGAAACTGTCGGAGCTTTATTTGAATTGAATATCCGAAATGAGAACAAACAAAAACTTCGTTCACTCTGTCGGAACGATCTTCCTGATTCTAAAGGAACTTATAACTAAAGCAAAGCAAAAAAAATAATAAAAAAACTGGATGCAAACAACAAAAAAAAAAAATAGAAAACGATAAATGTATGTGTATTTTGGGTCGGACTTGCCGGGGTCCTATGTTCGTCCTTCGTCTCGCTCGTCTGTGGGAGGGGTTCGTCGTCCTGTCGGTGTTATCCTGTCCTGCTGTCCTCGAGTTCCGGTGGGTCCGGGTACGCGGGGACAAGGCGCCGCTCGTCCGCCAAGCGTTGAACACGTCACTTTCCACCAAAACTGATCACGTGAGCACGTACTGGTTGAACGGAAACACTTCGAAGGCACTTTTTCTGGGCCGGCGGGTATTTTCCGCTAGGAATGAGGCCTTTTCACTGGTTCTCTTTTTTTTTTTTTTTTTTTCTCACGCCCCGTCCAAAATTGGGGCCGCCACTGGGGCACACAAAAAAAACACTGCTACTAAAGTTTGCGTGCTGAAACTAAACTTTTCCCCGCGAGGGTTTCCGCGCAAACGTGACAAATTCTCGCAATATTCTAAAGCGGAGCGGACTTTTATCGGTTATTGATACTTTTGTCACGAATTCACTGGGTTTTTCTTTCTTCCCCTTTTTTTTTTTTTTCGTTTACCTTTGATTTTCCCGGTCTCCGTTTCCTCACGATCGTTTTTCTTGCTTGGTATCTCCTCGACTGACTCGTCAGCCGCGCCGGTGCCCGTCGCCAGTCGTCCCACACGGCTCTTCTCACTCACACATGCGCGTCAGCCTTCTAGAAGTTTCGCCGGAAGCACGTTGTTTTTCCGAATTTGTGCTCAGCTAACCTCTAGAAGGCATGCGTTGGGCGCATGTGCGTGTCCGTGCAGGCGACTAGTGCTGCCACTGATGTGTCACAGCTGACCTTGGCCTTGTCGCCAGGGTTCAATCAACTGAGCACATCATGGTCGACGGCCAGGCGTTCGATGTTCAATACGGCCGACCACAACAAATGAGAACGTCAGATGTTGGTTGTATTCAAAATAAAAGTAATATTTATTCAAAAGGACTAGATCACAGGTTTTTCTTACAACTAATATTTAAAGGTTACGAATTCAAATACAATTATGTACCAATAATTACTCTAAATCTAATAATTCAAAATTGTATCTTCAGCTTCAGTCTGTATAGTTTTAATTATCTTATTCAAATGTGTATTTCACTGACTGTGTGATTGTCAGTACTTGTACTAAACTAATTGCCTGAAAGTAGACAAAGTTTCTTTGTTATGAGTGGTTCCTTGAGAGTAGAGTTAGAGATGTAAGTGGTTAATAGAGAGGTTACTTGCTCGAGAGCTATATGAAAAGCGAGACCTGGGTGTAGTATGATACTACTGATACCTAGTGTTATTGTACGGAGATCTAGACTGATATAGTAATAACTGGAAGTCGTTTTGACTTGAGTAAGTGCACTATGACGGTGCAAGACGAGTCGATATCTGACTCGTGGGCTGCGAGCGAAAGTCAGGTTGTAAGGCTGACTGAAAACGCAGTATGGCCGAGCACTATATGAGTGCTATACGAGTCAATAGAGGACTCGGAATATCCTGCAAGCGGAGGTCAGTCGAAATGCTGCCCGAGGTGCCGCAAGCAGAGGAAAGCGTGGTTGCAAGGCTTCACTGGTTTGAATGCACTTGAACGGAGTCGCTATTTCCTGGGCTAGAACTGAAAGCAGTTCAATTTGCCAATTTAAGTCTGGTAGATCTGAAAGCAGTTCTTACCTCTTAGATGACTGAAAATGCAGTGCCGAATTGCTGTGGAGCCACCGTATTTATAGTCCCCGAAATGCATTGGGTTAAATGCACAAAGGGATAACGGTCCTATTTGGAGTGCTTGTGCACATGTGAATTTGCCTAGCTTCTAGCTTCTAGAACATTCTCATTTTAATTAGAAAATTGCAATCAAGCACGGTGGCAACCTAATCTGATTTGGCTCAGTGGTCTGAGCGCTGACTCTGTAACCCGTAGTACTCGGGTTCGAATCACAGTCTCGGCAGACTTACTTTTTTTTTCTTTTTTATTTCTTAGTTTATTATTTCTTTTAAACGTTGGGGGGCCCCAACATGTGCGTTAAAAGTGCTTATATTTTGAAAAAAAATTTCTTTTTTTTTTTTTGGTGAAATATATCGCAGATCCATGAAAGGAGTTCGAAACCTCGACTTCATAAAATGGCTCTCCCCGTAAATAATAGTGATGAAACCAGACAAGTTCTTCAAACCATCACAATTGATCCCATGAAGTATGCACATAAGCTGCCAACCTTCGATGGTACAAAAACAACTCTGAAGATGTTCCTTGATGCCGTTGACAACCTCGTCCCTGTATTACAACAATACGACGTCACATCCCAACGTCTCGTTGCAAGTATCATCAAAACGAAAATGATTGGTAAGGCCCAGATGATTTTAAACATTAATAGTAATGCCTACGACTGGCAAGAAATTCGAAAAGTTTTGATTGCAAATTTTAGCGATAAGAAAAGTTCGTTTCAATTACTGGACGATCTTAAAAGCACTACTTTTAATAATACGGTTTTAGAGTTTTTTAATACTATCCAGGAGAAATTACAACAATTAAATATAAAGTGTGAATTAGAAGAAGAAGTTACGGATATAGAATCTTCAAAACGCATAGCACTAGATGTTTTAAAAAACAAAATGATTGAACCAGTCCGGAGTGTATTGTTTAGTAGAAATCCCCAATCGCTTGAAGAAGCGTTGAAAATTTTAAGTGAGGGAAATTATTTAGAATATAGAAATAGGAAAAGTGATCAAAATGGGTCAAACAAAAAAAATTGTACAAACAAAATCCACAAATATCACATCCCCCAAAACAAAATTTCCAAAACAATTTCCCGCAACAAAGCTACAATCATAACCCGAGGTCACAGCAAAACCACCAAAATATGAATAGAAATTATAATTCAGTTCACTCAAGGATTCGAAGGTTTGGTCCACCCCAACCTATGGATATTGACAAATCACAGCAATTTGTTCAATTGAACACAAATTTTCCAATAGCTGCCTCGGAACAAAATGCAAACTCCCTTATATTAGAATAGATTCATACGGTAAACCGCTAAGATTTTTATTAGACACAGGAGCTACAATGAGTGTAATCAAACCGAATATATGCCAATCTAGTTTAAGGATTGACAAAAAACCTTTTAAAATTAATACCTTAAATTCCCAAATACAAATGCAACACATTGTTAGAATTAAGCCTTTTAAAGAATTCGGTTGTAAGGATGACAACCATAGATTCAAATTTGTCGAATTTAATTTCTCTGACTTTTTTCATGGACTAATCGGTAACGATATATTTTCGATGTACAAAATTAAAATCGATTATACATCAAGAGAATTGTCCGTGAATGATAAAATTATTCCAGTGTTCTTCAGTGAAAATGAGGAGAGAGAATTTTATTCGTATCCACAAATGGAAAACCAATTAATTTGTTTCAATAAAGAAAGAATTCCTTCCAAACGAATATCGGAAGAAATTCGTATCGAGCATTTGAATCCTGAAGAAAAGGATAAACTTTTAAAATTTATAAAACAATATCAAGCGATATTTTACCAAGAGGGAACAGATCTCACATTCACACATAAAATAAAACATGAAATCAAGACTAAACATAATGAACCCATATATACAAAAACGTATCGGTATCCTAAGATACATAAAGCAGAAATCGAAAGTCAAATTAATGATATGCTAAAACAAGGCATTATCAGGCATAGCGACTCACCATATTCTGCACCAATTTGGGTAGTCCCTAAAAAACTTGATGCTTCAGGGAAGAAAAAATGGAGAATTGTAGTAGATTATCGAAAGTTTAATCAAATTACAATTGACGATAAGTTCCCAATACCTAACATTGAAGACATTCTAGAAAAACTCGGAAGAGCAATGTACTTCACTACTTTGGACCTAGCCAAAGGTTTTCATCAAATAGAAATACACCCGAACGATATTCCTAAAACCGCATTCTCCCCAAATTTAGGACACTATGAGTTCATCAGGATGCCATTCGGACTAAAGAATGCACCTGCAACATTCCAGCGGTTAATGAACAATATATTAAAAGAGTTTATTGGAAAGATATGTTTTGTATACCTCGATGACATAATTATTTTTAGCACTAGTCTAGAGGAGCACTTAATTTCTCTAGAAAAGATATTTAGGAAATTAAGAGAAGCGAACCTTAAGGTACAACTAGATAAGAGTGAATTTATGAAAAGAGAAACAGAATTCTTGGGACATATTGTAACAACGGATGGAATTAAGCCGAACCCTAAAAAAATTGAAGCCATCAATAATTTTAAAATTCCGAAAACTCAAAAAGAGATAAAGTCATTCCTTGGTCTAGTAGGTTATTACAGAAAATTTATTAAAGATTTTGCAAAGGTAGCTAAACCTTTAACTTCAAAATTAAAGAAAAATGCAAAAATCAAAATACACGACCAAGAATATAAAGAAAGTTTCGAGAAACTCAAACTTTTGATAATGTCAGAGCCTATTCTAAAATACGTATATTGAGAATAAATCCATGTTTTCGTAGTTATTTAGCATATTGCGAATGAAAAATACTGTCCAAACACCAATACCAAAGAAACTCTAAAAAATAGAAATTTCAAAATAAAAATTTCTAAAACTCGCAGTATATTGAGACTAAATCCATGTTTTCGTAGTTATTTAGCATATTGCGAATGAAATATACTGTCCAAACACCAATATCAAAGAAACTCTAAAAAATAGAAATTTCAAAATAAAAATTTCTAAAACTCGCAGTATATTGAGACTAAATCCATGTTTTCGTAGTTATTTAGCATATTGCGAAAGAAATATACTGTCCAAACACCAATATCAAAGAAATTTTAAAAAATAGAAATTTCAAAATAAAAATTTCTAAAACTCGCAGTATATTGAGAATAAATCCATGTTTTCGTAGTTATTTAGCATATTGCGAATGAAAAATACTGTCCAAACACCAATATCAAAGAAACTCTAAAAAATAGAAATTTCAAAATAAAAATTTCTAAAACTCGCAGTATATTGAGAATAAATCCATGTTTTCGTAGTTATTTAGCATATTGCGAATGAAAAATACTGTCCAAACACGAATATCAAAGAAACTCTAAAAAATAGAAATTTCAAAATAAAAATTTCTAAAACTCGCAGTATATTGAGAATAAATCCATGTTTTCGTAGTTATTTAGCATATTGCGAATGAAAAATTCTGTCCAAACACCAATATCAAAGAAACTCTAAAAAATAGAAATTTCAAAATAAAAATTTCTAAAACTCGCAGTATATTGAGACTAAATCCATGTTTTCGTAGTTATTTAGCATATTGCGAATGAAATATACTGTCCAAACACCAATATCAAAGAAACTCTAGAAAATAGAAATTTCAAAATAAAAATTTCTAAAACTCGCAGTATATTGAGAATAAATCCATGTTTTCGTAGTTATTTAGCATATTGCGAATGAAAAATACTGTCCAAACACGAATATCAAAGAAACTCTAAAAAATAGAAATTTCAAAATAAAAATTTCTAAAACTCGCAGTATATTGAGACTAAATCCATGTTTTCGTAGTTATTTAGCATATTGCGAATGAAAAATTCTGTCCAAACACCAATATCAAAGAAACTCTAAAAAATAGAAATTTCAAAATAAAAATAGGAGGAGCACTTAATTTCTCTAGAAAAGATATTTAGGAAATTAAGAGAAGCGAACCTTAAGGTACAACTAGATAAGAGTGAATTTATGAAAAGAGAAACAGAATTCTTGGGACATATTGTAACAACGGATGGAATTAAGCCGAACCCTAAAAAAATTGAAGCCATCAATAATTTTAAAATTCCGAAAACTCAAAAAGAGATAAAGTCATTCCTTGGTCTAGTAGGTTATTACAGAAAATTTATTAAAGATTTTGCAAAGGTAGCTAAACCTTTAACTTCAAAATTAAAGAAAAATGCAAAAATCAAAATACACGACCAAGAATATAAAGAAAGTTTCGAGAAACTCAAACTTTTGATAATGTCAGAGCCTATTCTAAAATACGTATATTGAGAATAAATCCATGTTTTCGTAGTTATTTAGCATATTGCGAATGAAAAATACTGTCCAAACACCAATACCAAAGAAACTCTAAAAAATAGAAATTTCAAAATAAAAATTTCTAAAACTCGCAGTATATTGAGACTAAATCCATGTTTTCGTAGTTATTTAGCATATTGCGAATGAAATATACTGTCCAAACACCAATATCAAAGAAACTCTAAAAAATAGAAATTTCAAAATAAAAATTTCTAAAACTCGCAGTATATTGAGACTAAATCCATGTTTTCGTAGTTATTTAGCATATTGCGAATGAAAAATACTGTCCAAACACCAATATCAAAGAAACTCTAAAAAATAGAAATTTCAAAATAAAAATTTCTAAAACTCGCAGTATATTGAGAATAAATCCATGTTTTCGTAGTTATTTAGCATATTGCGAATGAAAAATACTGTCCAAACACCAATATCAAAGAAACTCTAAAAAATAGAAATTTCAAAATAAAAATTTCTAAAACTCGCAGTATATTGAGAATAAATCCATGTTTTCGTAGTTATTTAGCATATTGCGAATGAAAAATACTGTCCAAACACGAATATCAAAGAAACTCTAAAAAATAGAAATTTCAAAATAAAAATTTCTAAAACTCGCAGTATATTGAGAATAAATCCATGTTTTCGTAGTTATTTAGCATATTGCGAATGAAAAATTCTGTCCAAACACCAATATCAAAGAAACTCTAAAAAATAGAAATTTCAAAATAAAAATTTCTAAAACTCGCAGTATATTGAGACTAAATCCATGTTTTCGTAGTTATTTAGCATATTGCGAATGAAATATACTGTCCAAACACCAATATCAAAGAAACTCTAGAAAATAGAAATTTCAAAATAAAAATTTCTAAAACTCGCAGTATATTGAGAATAAATCCATGTTTTCGTAGTTATCTCATATAAAAGCGAAATACCACGTACTCATATACTATCAGCGAATCTCCGGAACCACTGAACCGATTTCAATGAAATTCCAATTACTTATACAACTTACCTCATAGGTGCTCACTAAGAAACGGTTTTTTGAAATTCTACCCCTAAGGGGGTGAAAAGGGGTGAAAACGGTTTCTCCGGAACCTTTGAACCGATTTCCACGTAATTTTGTATAATTCTTAAACTTGCCTCACAGGTTATAGTTGAGAAGCGATTTTTCGAAATTCAACCCTTAAGGGGGTGAAAGGGG
>OY720106.1:13890944-13957604 GCA_963082835.1 Leptogaster cylindrica
AAGAAAACATACAATTACATTTAACAAGCCCAAATATTAAAACAGGAAATTCAGACGTAGAAAGGTTTCATTCAACATTAAATGAGCATATTCGCTTGATGAATGAAGAAAAGAGACATGACCCAACGAAAGAAGTTTGCGTACAAGAAGCCATTAAATATTATAACCATTCTATTCATACAACAACAAAACAGAGACCCATTGACTTCAAAAATGGATCTATATTACCAGAGGATTACCAGAATATTAAAAATTTACTTAGTAAAACACAAGAACAAAGACTCAAGTACCACAACAAGAACCGCAGAAATGTGGAATTCAATAAAGATTATATCAAAAACCTAAAAAGAGAAAACAAATTAGAACCACATTTTAAGAAGCCCATTAAAACCAAATACCACAAACAAAATATGAGAAAAGCAAAAAGGTACCAAAGTAACAAAATATCATTACAGGAGCAATCCTCATCCTATGTATCATTGGCGCCACCATGGGCCAAAGCATCGACATCCAACAAATCCCTTATGGTAATGGGTACACCATGATACAGCTGGAAGAAATTCCAATGATCGAAAGATTCGACAAAATTGTGCATATTATAGATCTAGAAGAATTTGGAAAAATGATCCATATTATAAGAAATACTACTAACCCTAGATTCCTGGATAACTTCGAAAAAAAGCTCTACGTCCTAGAACCACATAATCTACAAAGGAAAAAGAGAGGACTAATTAATGGATTTGGAACTCTACTCAAATGGATAGGAGGATCTATGGACGACGATGATAGAAGAGAAGTAGAATAGAAAATAAAAATAACAGATAAAAAAATAGAAATCCTTGTCAACCATTACAATCAGCAAATTAAAGTTAACACACAAATACACGAGTCCTTGCAAAAACTAACTCAATATATTAATATATCACAGAAAAAGATTCTTAACGAAGTTAACACACTTATCTCTAAAGTCAATCATATCGATAAAGACCTATATGAATTTAAACGTGTAACACAAATCAAAGAAAATCTTCAATCAATCCTTCACTCTCTCGAAAAGGTAGAAGAAATAATTCTCCTGTCAAGATTGGAAATTCTACCAAAAGACATTTTAACCCCAACAGAAATTAAAGAATATGATATTAATACTGAAAAACTGAAGAATATTAGAATTGCTGTAGCCCAACATGAAAGAACTATCCTTATTATCCTACAAATCCCAAATTTCACTCAAGAAAATTACTTCCTTACAACCATTATTCCCATTCCAAACCGAGATAACTTAGAACTAAAAACAGAATACGATCAAGTCATATCATGTGGGAACGATATTTATTTTTACACTAAAGAAAATATCAAAAGAAAACTGTTACTCATAAAAAATAGCTGTATAGGCAATCTTATCCGTGATCCAAGAAATTGTACTATGAATCGAAACAACAGAAACTATATTGCGAATAACAGAAAAAATTATTGTCACAAAAAATTTAAAAACAACTAATTTAATTCAAAATTGTAATGATCAGAACTTAACCATAAAAGAGCATAACATAATTAAGTTCACTAACTGTAAGATTGTAATAAATGGAAATATTTTTAAAAACCAAATAAAATATGTAGAACATAATGTAGTTTTACCACATATTATAAAAAATGTATCTTATAAGAAAGAAAGTAATTTAACTCTAGAATATGTTCACTCTAAACATTTGGAGAATCTGAAAGAAATTAAATCACTGAATTATAAATATCAGAATAGCATATGGACCAGTGTATTATCAGACTTAACACTACTTTTTACCATCATAATATTTGTAATCATATTGTATTACTATTACCGCCAAACTAAAATTAATATCACGATAAAAGACAATGTAACTAAGGATCACGAGGACGTGATCTCACTTAAGGATGGGCGTGTTATATCAGCTAATAATCCCCAAACACTTAGAATGAGTAATAAGCCAATATTCTAATCAAACTAACATTCTAATCAAACTAATATCCTAATCAAACCAATATTCTAATCAAGTAAAACTAAAATGACCAATGTTCAAACTCCTAAAGAATAATACTTTTGTATCAAGCATCCGTCAATAATCCCCAATATCTTAACATAACTCAATATTCTAATCAAACCTAAATAAACTTAAAAAACTAATCAATCTCCTAATTCCTCAAGATTAAGACAATCAACATCTGGCGGATCCTACAGAAATCACTTTTAGATAAACGTAAGCAATTCATTATTATCTATCTTTAAGTATAAAAGCAATAAGCAGAAAGTCGATAGGGCAGTCAAGAAGAATAATTCTAAGTGGAGAAGTCAGTGAATAATAAAATAATACAATTAATAATAATTGTGTTTTAATTTAAAATTATAATTGTATGAATGTTTTGTTTTAGTTAGAGCGATTCGGTGTATACCTGAATTGCTTGTTTTTCGGGTGCGGTGTATACCTGCAATGTAGAGTCTCGGTGTATACCAGAGTACTGATCTGCCCTTGCACCAGTTCGCGTTTATATAGGCGACTGTGTGTGCCAAGTTTGCACGGACTAGTTCATTAGAATGTTCTCGACTTTGTTTGGTATAAATATTAGCACTGATCATCACTTTAGTACTGTCAAGAGGAGAAAATTTCTCCTCCTTGATTTTGACATTTCTGACAGTACTATTTTGTTTTTGATCGAATGTCGAAGCCTCGACACTTTTTTCATTTCCTCATAGTATAAGTTCGGTTCAGAAATGTTTGTCAAGATATTTGTAAGGGGGAGAAAGCCCCGTCTTGCGGTGGGACATTCCTTAGAAGGAGTCGAACCCCAAACGTTAAAGTGGAATAAACAAAAGAAAAAACAAAAAAAAAGAAAAGAAAAAGAAGCAAAGAATAGTTGGAATCCAGAGAAAGAAATGTGGCCACAGTTCTCCCCTCTGCGTACCTGAAAATTTAATTGCCTTTGTGTCTAATTCTATCGCTGATTTGTAGTGTGTGCGCTGGAATTCGGGCCTCCTCACCCCAAAATTTGTTGAGTTTCTTTTTTGTTGACAGTAGAGTGTTCGGAGAATTATTACTATTTTTGCGAGCCTTAGGGTAGAAACATGAACAAGTTCATTTCTGAAGTTAAGTGAATAATAATAAAATGAATTATATGGGTTAAATTAATCCTCGAGTCTTTCTTTCTCGCCTCCTCGTTCCTCGTTTGTTTTTGCTCCAGCGCATGAGCGCTTAACTTTTTGTTTCAGCTGGTTGACACTAACAAAGGATTCCCTTCCACAAGATGGGCAAGAAGGGAATAGAGGGAGGACAGAGGGCTGCCCAAGGGGATAACTCCATCTAATCCCCCCTCAGCACAGGTAAGTCGTGACATGTTTCTCCCCCCGTATCGTCGTTTGCCCCGTTACCCTTCGAGCCTTGGTTTCGTTTCCCTTCGCGCGATATTTCGTTGCGCGGGATGAAGCCTGGAGACGGCGAGGGTGTTTTGGCTACCCCCCCACACTACCGGAATGCTAGCCGAACAAGCTCGCGCCTCCCACTGCTGTCTCCGGGGGAAGAATTTTAGCCGGGTACTTCCTGGCAACAGCCGCTTCATCGAGGCTGATTTCTGTCGGATGAATGGATCATCCTGCAGGAATCAGCCTCTGCCTGCATATTTGCAGGCACCAACATTCTTTTTCACAACATAAAGTGGCGCCCAACGGGGTGTCCGAATGTTGGGATAAAGGAATGTGCAACATAAAGTGGCGCCCAACGTGGGGCCCGAATGTTGGGATAAAGGAGTTCGCTACATAAGTGGCGCCCAACGTGGGGCCAAGTGTTTGCGTTCACGCAGACCATGCGTGTGAGTCGACACCTCAATTTTTTGTCACGGTTGATCTGAGTGATCACAATTAATTTCTACTTAGAATTTTTTTTTCCGATTTGTTTACTTTTGTTGGTGCAGCGTTTGCACAACAAAATTTTCTGATTGCAATTAACTTTTGCTTACGTTTTCACACTAGTCGACTCATGATTGCTCTGGGCGAATGCAATCACTTTCTACTCCCTTCCCTTTGAGCTTTTTGCTCCCATTACTAAATCCTTATCATTTCCTATCGAGGACTCAATGGCCTGTGTTTCACTCCGGACCAATTCCAACTTATGTTGTTTGTCAATTAATTTTAATTATGCGAGTTGCAGCGTGTTGGCAACGGTGCTGGCATAGACTGACTCGTTTCTCTTTTTATGCGGAGGTCCGGGCTGAGACACCGATCATTGAGCGGGATCTTCTTCGGAGTAGAAGGAGGAGGTACTTGCTGTCTATCCCCCTTTGGATCTACCTCACTTGGCTATGGAGCTGGCTGCAGGTCAAGGGGTGGAGTAGTCTGTAAAGTTGTGCCATGAGTAGCACTTGATTGAGGAGACTCCGATAGAATCCCTCTGCCTCAACTTATCCTTTCCCTGGGAGGAAACATGTATTGACAGTGCTGAGGAAATGTAAGAACAGGTGTCAACCCTCAGCGGGTGAAGAGGGGGGAGAGAGAGAGAAACAACTTTCACGATAATTTTGTTTTTTTTCGCAATGTAAAAGATTTTGAGTTTTATAGTTTTGGTTTTTCGTTGTGGATTTTATTTATTACGTGGACCGTCGATTTTGATTATTTTTGTGGACATCTTGATTTTTGGGTTACATTCATTTTTTTTTAATTTTGTTTTGAAGTGGATGATTTATTTACGATTTTATTGATTAATTACCTTCAAGTAGAATTCTTGTGGTTATAGAAGATTTTTTTTTGTGATCTTTTGATAAATTAGTTCTTTCGGATTTCAATTTTGGTTATCGATTAGGCTTGATTTTTGTTTCTTTTTGGCAACCTTATTATTTATCGAATTTGTTTAGAATTAACATAAAACTAAGGCAAAGGGAATTCGCATATTTACAGAATCGAGAGGTGGGTGACCGGCAGCGAGGTGACACGGAATTTCGTCACTTACGCTGACGGTGTGCATCACCGCGTTGAACGAACTCGCGTTGAATTACATTTACATTCCACAAAGTGCGATTCTGCAAATACCGAATTACCAAAAAAAAGCAACAATGACTGCAATTCCAACAATTAAAAAATCGAATTACTAAGCGATTAATTATTGCTAAACGAAAATTATTGTAAATATATAGATTACTAAGTACACGAATAAAGTTAGTTGTCAAAAAGCAATCACGGTGTGAAGTCATTTAATTTCAGAGAACATTTTGGAGAATCACAAACTTGTGTGACTTGGTACATTGGACCATTGTCACAATTTACGGAGTTAAGGTACAAGCACCTTATCTCAATTTTAATTTAGCACTTCCAAGTAAAGGCACTTTGGAACATTTTTGGTGACCCCCACGTGATTCTCGTATAAGTATCATTACATACAAGATGACAGCTACGTTAGAAGAATTGACGAAGGCACAGTCGAAGACGGGTGAGGAAATTCAACGCATGGTCAGGAATTATAGAGGGATTCACCAGATCGGAAAACAAAGGAGTATCTCATTACTCGGATTGCGACGCTCGACCAGCTGTGGACAGAGTTCGACACGGTCGATAGTGAAATACGAGCGGCGCACGGAGATCGTCTTGACCACGAATATTTCGCAAAAAATTATTTCGAGGGTATTAAGGCTGGCTACGAAGTGACCCGGGAGGATATGCAATCCAGGCTCGAGGCAATTCCGGAAGAGCCAAAAGTCGATGAAAAGAAAAACAATGATCCGACACAAGATCCAGATAAACAAGTTGACGATGGAGACGTCCGGCATAAAAATCTGCTTATGCAAGGGTTGAAACGACTGCTGGCAAAATCGTCAACAAGTGTAATGCACTCACCAATTTCATATGAGATTATGATTAAGGCCATTGAAACACAATGGAAACAAATTCAGGAGCTTCACCAGAAGCTGATCGATGAAGCTGACGAAGAGTCGCTGCTAGCTATCACCGAGTCGCATATAAATCTTGAGGAAGAGATGCGTGATAGCCTGGTAGAACTCCATGAAGGGCTACACAGGTGTCAAGGTCAGGCTCAAATAACGTCCAGAAATACCGCGCCAGACGTAGGGCCGACAGCAATCAGGTTGCCGAAAATTGAGTTGCCAAAATTAGATGGGGACTATCTTGAGTGGAGACAATTTTACGATCTGTACACTGAGCTGATACACAAACAAGCCATATCAGCTGGCCAAAAGATGTGGTACCTTAAGGGAAGCCTGACTGGTGAAGCTGAGAAGCTAATCAGGCACATGACCATCTCTGACGCTAACTATAACACAGCGTGGAGATTGATCTGCGAACGGTATGAAAATAAGCGGCTGTTGGTAACAGCGTTACTGAACAAGTTGTTGGCGCAATCAGTAATCACTAATGAGAGCGCATCGGCTATTAAGGCACTTCATGATACCACTCAAGAATGCATTTTGGGTTTGAAGAACATTGGCATCCGCACAGAGAGTTGGGATCCAATGATACTACATATAATGATCAAGAGGCTGGACAAAGCAACACACACTTTGTGGGAGCAATCATTGACGCAGCCTCGACAATTTCAGTCACTGAAGGAATTTTTAGAATTCCTGGAAACCCGGTTTCAATCACTGGAGGCACTCGGCAGCGCATCGAAGTCCCAAGGGAAGCGAATGGCAACAGTGAAGTCATTGGCAAATACCGTTAAATCCGGATGTCCATCATGCGGGGAAAATCATCCATTATTTGCTTGCCACGAGTGGTTGCAACTTTCTCCCGTCAAAAGAGCATCGCTAGTGAAAACTAGCGGCGCATGTTTCAATTGTCTTAAAACAGGCCACAATGCAGCAAAATGTTCCTCCAGAGGCTGCCTGAAATGTGGTAAGAAACACAACACGCTGCTCCACACAGAACCAGCAGGATCAGCACAATATAGTAGCAATGGCGAAACAAAATCAACAAAAACAACGCTTATTGCACGGGCCAATCAAGCCATTTCACTCGCTACACAAAATGTGGAGGAGAAAAAATCTTATGTGCTGCTGAGCACAGCCATGGTGAAATTAACTAGCAACAATGGAACTGTTATTGAATGCAGAGCCGTACTGGATTGTGGGTCCCAAGTGAATTTCGTGAGTGAACGGATACTTAAGGAACTTGGGCTGAGTGAATCACCTGAAACTCTGAACGTAGAAGGAATATGCACGCAGAAGCAGAGAGCTCAATCACGAGTCAATATGAAGCTTGAATCTCGAATCAATGGATTTAGTACCAGATTAGAAGCGCATGTCCTGCCGCGAATTATATCCCCGCAACCGTCACAAAGATTGGATGAGTCAACATGGAAAATCCCAGCGAACATCCAATTGGCAGATCCGCAGTTTTACATTCCAGGACGCATAGATTTGCTAATAGGTGCTGGAATATATTATTCCACTCTATCAGTAGGTCAAATCAAATTAGATACATCATCAGCGGTATTACAAAATACAGTGTTTGGATGGGTGGCAGGCGGAACTGTTGGGCAGCGTCAACCTCAAGAGGCACTAGCTACTTGAGGTATCTGCTCAGAAGACGAAGAATTTCGGCAGCAAATTGAAAAGTTTTGGGTGCTGGACGAGGCGGAACTACCATCAAAGGCACTAACAACTGCTGAACGACGCTGTGAAGAACATTTTCTTCAAAACACCAGAAGAAATCATGAGGGTCGATTTGAAGTAAAGCTCCCTTTCAAGGATGATCCTAAAAAACTAGGAGAGTCTAAAGGAATTGCATATCAACGCCTCATGGGCATAGAGAGGAGATTGAGTACAAACAAAGACTTAAAGCAGCAATACACAAACTTCATGGAAGAATACATTGCCATGGGGCACATGAAGGAATTAAATATCAACGAAGTCCGATCTCCATATTGCTTTCTGCCACATCATTGCGTCGTCAAGCCGGATAGTAGCTCAACAAAGCTCCGAGTGGTCTTCGACGCGTCAGCAAAAACATCAACAAATGTATCCTTAAATGATATATTAGCAGCAGGACCCACCATACAGGATGACGTGTTTTCGATTCTAGTCCGCTTTGGAATGCCCAGATTTGTATTCACGGCAGACATTGAGAAGATGTACCGGCAAATCTGGGTGCATCCGGACGATGCAAAATATCAACTCATCTGGTGGCGAAAGGATCCCACGGACCAATTACGATGTTATGAGCTTCAAACAGTCACATACGGTACAACAAGTGCTCCATACCTAGCAATCAGATGTCTGAAATGATTAGCAGAAGAAAAATCAGAGCAGTATCCGCTGGGGGCAGAAGTACTGAATCAAGATTTCTACGTTGATGATGTTCTCACGGGAGCCGACAGTCTGATCACAGCAACTGAAAAGCAGACACAGATCAAAGAGGTACTAGCCTCAGCAGGATTTAAACTAAGGAAATGGTGCGCAAATCTTCCTAGTCTATTAAAAACAATACCAAGACAGGATCAGGAAATTGTGTTGGATTTCTTTAGCAAGTCGGAAGAACCCATCAAGACAGTTGGATTAATTTGGTTACCGAAAACAGACGACCTGTGCATAAGGGCAGCAGGAAATGTCAAAGGCAAAGTGACAAAGCGTACCGCATACTCCGACATTGCCCGATTATTCGATCCACTGGGAATCATGGGTCCAGTGATAGTAACCGCCAAGATCTTTCTTCAAACGCTCTGGAAATTAAAATGTGATTGGGATGCAGCTACGGGACTGAAGATAGCCGAAAATTCCCAGCCGAAAATTTTTTCCCCAAGGTAATGTCGATAGTGCAGATCCAGCCGATAATTTGTTCCTAAAGAACATTCTATAATATTGTTTGACACTTTATTTTTTGAAAAACGTTAAAATTAGTTGAGTCAGCCGATAAAAAAATATTAGAAAATCTTTTTTTTTTTTATTTATTTAACTAACTAATTAAATGTAAAATAACGACGATTATATCGTCGATATGACCTCCGCGAAAAAAATTGCAACCCTAGAAAGTAGGTCTTTAAATAGAAGTTTTTTTTAAAAAATTTGTGTCGAAAAAAAAACGGTGTGCAGAGTTCCATAGAGGTTTCGCCTACTTCATGTAAACCAAAGTGGGAGCCGAATAGATGTCAAAACACGCTAAAAACATCAAATCGTCGATATGACCTCCGCGAAAAAAATTGCAACCCTAGAAAGGAGGCCTTTACATTGAATTTTTTAAAAAAAATTTGTATCGAAAAAAACGTTGTGGAGAGTTCCAGAGATGTTTCGCCTACTTCATGTAAACCAAAGTGGGAGCCGAATAGATGTAAAAACACGCTAAAAACATCAAATCGTTGATCTATTCGGCTCCCACTTTGGTTTACATGAAGTAGGCGAAACCTCTCTGGAACATTCCACACCGTTTTTTCGATACAATTTTTTAAAAAAAAATCAATTTAAAGGCCTACTTTCTAGGGTTGCAATTTTTTTCGCGGAGGTCATATCGACGATTTGATGTTTTTAGCGTGTTTTTACATCTATTCGGCTCCCACTTTGGTTTACATGAAGTAGGCGAAATAGTAGGAGAGACGGTGACACAAAAGCCTTGGTCATCTGTTAGAAGGGAACTTTACCAATCTCAGGTAGACTTAGTCTTTGGTGAACCCAGTAACATGTAGGTTGGTGGGCGTAGTGGAGCAGGGCCTGAAAAGGAAGGTCATTTCGGGTCCTTCAAAAAACGACTTTTTCGCTCATAAGTTAGAGATTTTTTTTTTTTTTAAATAAAAGATATGAATGTTCCCATTCCAATGTGGGAAAGGTTGGCGGCATTTTTCCCCTCCTTCCCCTTGCCAGCCGCACATGAAAATGCACGTGGGAAGGCAAAACCTACCCCATGTGTTAGAGGGATGAAAAAAAAAGAAAATGAAAGATTTGCATTTTCTCTTTCATTTTGCAGTGGGTTGGCGGCCTTTTCGCCGTTAGAAACAAAATTACCGCCGCCTTCAAAAATGCCTTTTCTCGCTATGGGAAACAGCTATCTTCGTACGAAATGCATTGTTCTACAATCAAAATTATCCAATGAATTCATAAATTTGTTTAATTAACTATTGCACCATTAACAGATGAACAGTAAATTATTCTATTACTCGTTAATAATTGGGGTAGATCAGAGAAAGTATATTTTACATTTTATGTGATGAAATGAGCACGCAGAGTGATAAATACGTTTTCCATACGACTTTTTAGGGTCATATCGACGATTTGATGTTTTTAGCATGTTTTCACTTGTATTCGGCTCCCACTTTGGTTTACATGAAGTAGGCGAAACCTCTATGGAACTCTCTACACCGTTTGTTTTCGATACAAATTTTTTTTAAAAAAAATTGTAACCGGTTTTTTGGAATCTGACGAGCGCTCGACTCTGAGGTACAGCCAGAGCAGAGCGGAACTACGATGGACAGTTTCGAACAGTCTTGGACAAGCCACAAGTCGTGTCTGTACATTGTTGCCAATAAAATTGTTCGCCTGCAAATCTGTTCTGTGTTTTATTGCTCCCCTTTTACGCAGTTTACAACGTCAGAAGTGGGATCGCGGCCTTTGTTTCTATAAAGCATAAGTAACATGCAGTTTTTGTTAATTATAAATTTTCGTAAGCAGTAGTCGCGGATTATCGCGAGAAGTTGCGAAATAGTGTGTGAATCAAATTCACGACAAATTGAATAAAATTCTAGAGTCTACTACACACCTTCACGAATCTTCTACAGAGTTGCTTTCAAGGATTCACGTGGTCTCCAACAAGATATCTTCTACCTCAGCATCAATTGACGACTTGCGAGAGCTTTTAAGTGAGTCTTCGCCTACTGGTTCCGTGACCATATTGCCTGCACTTGATGATATTCGGCGTGGCATCAAGCATCTTAAATCTGAGGTTGGTTCCTGGAGTAATACGGCTGCAATGAACTCTGATCTGGCGCGCACGATTGCTACTAACGTGGAAACCATATTGGAGCAGAATATGAACTCTCAGTCGCCAGTTGTTGTACCGCCGGAGGTTTGCTCGACTCCTGCTGAGCCTAACATCGCTCCACAGGTCGACCAGCGCTCTTCACAGCCTGGTCCTTCACTCTTGGCATCGGTGCCTGCTGCTAAGCGTCGTACGGCTAAGAATGGTAAATCTAAGAAGCCGGTTGCATCAACGCAGAGTTTATCACCCGTTCAGGGTTCATCACCTGTGACCATCTCTACTTCCAACAAATGCGCTGTCTCGATTCGTCCAGCTAATGTTCCGCGTCAAATTTTTATTTCAAGAGTTCACCCGGATACTATGGAGGATGAAATCTGCGAGCATATTTCTACGCATGTCAGCGCCGCTAAGGGCTTAGTTGTGTGTAAGAAGATCACACCCTTGCAAAGTCTTTCCTTCTCTGCCTCCTTCAAGGTTTTAGTACCGGACGAGCTTTTTTCGGCAGTTATATCTCCTGCAATCTGGCCTTCAAATTCTATTGTGCGAGAATTTGTTCAGAAGAATAGGACTAGGCCTTCTACTTTGGCCTTGCCAAAAAACGCATCTCCGAACTCTCTGTGTGCTATGCCAACGTAACTGGCTTACGATCGAAGACGACGCGTCTCTTTAATGGGTCTGCTGACGCCTCTTTTGACATCATCTGTTTTACCGAAACGTGGCTTCATCGAGGGATTTCCGATGCTGAGCTGCTGATTCCGGACTACCTGGTGTTTCGTCGTGACCGCCATGGCTCTGCTTTGGATCCCCCTGTTGGTGGTGGTGTGCTCTGCGCCATTCGTCGCGACTTCCCTTGCCGTTGTGTGGCCGTTCCCAATGGTGGTGATCTTGAACTACTATGCATCTCCCTCACCCTTCCACAGTTTTGCGTCTACATTGTTGTCGTTTACGTTCCACCATCC
The DNA here is from genome assembly GCA_963082835.1 of Leptogaster cylindrica. Classification (NCBI taxonomy): domain Eukaryota; kingdom Metazoa; phylum Arthropoda; class Insecta; order Diptera; family Asilidae; genus Leptogaster; species Leptogaster cylindrica. The sequence goes on from OY720106.1 coordinate 13,902,834, forward strand.
TCTTTGCCCGACGTTTATGAACGATTGGCGGACTGTATAGAGTCGATTTCGGGTTTACTGCGTCCCCAGGATGAGCTGTTGGTGCTTGGCGACTTTAATCTTCCATCTATTGATTGGCTACCATCGTCAGATGACTGCGTTATGTCTCCGGTCTTCACTGCTGCTCCTCGCCATGATGTTAATTTCATCGAGAGTTTGTTTTCTTCTGGCCTATCGCAATCGTCGGGAATTTTCAACATTAACGGAAGACTTCTCGACCTCATATTCTCCACTGACCACGCTTGTGTTTCGGTCAGGCATTGTTCATCGCCGCTTCTTCCTGAGACTGGACACCATCCGGCTCTTCACGTTGTGATGTCACTAGATCCCCTGGCTTTGAACTCTGCTTCTGCTTTCGATTTTTGTTACAACTTCAAAAAGGCTGATTTTTTACTTATGAATTCCTTTTTATCGAATTGCGACTGGAGCTCTGTTCTGAATGAGCGCGACATTGACTTGGCTGTTCAGTCTTTGTACTCCATTTTGTCCCAATGTTTTTTGCTTTTTGTTCCAGTTTGTAGGTCCGCCGGATCTCGGTCTGGCCCACCTTGGTTTAATCACGATTTACGTCATCTTAAACAGCTTAAAACCAAAGCATGGAAGAGATTCTGTGATTCACGAACTGATGAGGATTACCAATTCTACTCATTGTTACGTTCCCAATTTACTTCCCTTTTGGAGTCTTCGTATTATCTTTATCTGATACTATGAAGCATTCCTTACGTGTTGATCCTAAGCGATTTTGGAGCTTTGTCAACTCTAAACGTAGCTCTGATGGTTATCCTTCCTCTCTCTGTTTAGGCGATATCGTTAGTGACGACCCTCAGATGATCTCTGATCTCTTTGGTGACTTTTTCAAAACAGCGTTTCTACCTGATAATTGTGATATTTCTAACTGTGATATTAGTTCTAAGGCTTTTTCAGCTTTGACGACGCTCCCGCCGACCTCTCTTACTTTTAAGGATTTATTTATTGACGAAAATCGCCTTTTAAAGCACATCTCTTCGTTGGTTGACAGTTTCTCTTTGGGACCTGATGGCATTCCTACCTCTTTCGTCAAACGTTGCTGTGTTCCCCTTGCTCCCATTCTGTGTTATTTGTTTAATTTGTCATTGCCGTTGGGAGTCTTCCCGAAATCTTGGAAGTTGTCGCACATTACTCCATGGCACAAAAAGGGTTCTAAGTGCAATATTTCGAATTATCGACCAATTGCGAGCCTTAGTTGTTTAGCCAAGACTTTTGAAGCTGTTTTATGTGATACACTGTCCTTCCACTGTAGACCTTTTTTGCAGTGTTTTCAGCATGGCTTCCTCAAAGGTAAGTCAACCTGCACTAATTTATTGGAATTTTCCAATTTTTGTCTGAACAATATTGAAAATGGCAAGCAAGTTGACTGTATCTTCACAGATTTTAGTAAAGCTTTTGACAGAATTAACCACCGCGTTCTGTTACTTAAATTATCTTTGCTTGGTTTCCCGTCGCTTTTCGTCAATTGGCTTCGTTCCTACCTGTGTGAGCGTTCCCAACGTGTGTCATTTCGTGGCGCTTTATCCAGCGAAATTTTTAATACATCTGGCGTTCCTCAGGGCAGTCACTTGGGCCCCCTGCTATTCATTATTTTCATTAATGACGTCTCTTTGATTTTGCCGAATTCCAGAATCCTGTGTTACGCAGACGATACGAAGATCTTTCGAGCTATTTCTACCGAGCATGACTGTACTCTTTTAAATTCTGACCTCACTACTTTCTTTAGGTGGTGTACTCTTAACCAGCTTCCTTTAAATATTGACAAATGTTCATTCATGCGTTTCTCACGCTCTAAAAACTTAGTAAGCTTTAATTATTCTATTGACGGTTGCTCGCTTCAAGAACTCGATGTTTACAAGGATCTCGGTGTCTGTTTAAATAATCGTTTCTCTTTCAATGATCACATAGATGCCATAGTTAGTAGAGCAAACTCTACCCTTGGCTTTGTGAAGCGTTGGTCTAAGGAATTTAATGACCCTTATGTCACGAAGAGGCTTTATTGTACCTTTGTTAGGCCGATTCTGGAATACGCTAGTTTAGTTTGGTCTCCTTCGTGTATGACCCAGGTGGCTCGTATTGAGGCAGTACAAAGACGCTTTCTTAGGTTCTCCCTTAGAGGTCTTCCTTGGACAAACCCTCTCATTCTAACTCCTTATGAGGATCGCCTTAAACTGCTTTCGTTGCAGTCTCTCGAACAACGCCGTACCAATGCTGGAATTGTTTTTGCTCATGACTGTATGTTGGGAAGAATAAATTCACCCAGGATTGTTTCTTTGTTCAAGATTTCTATCCCCACACGCTCTTTGAGAGACCACTCTTTCTTCCATATTCCATTTCACCGTACGAATTATGGCAAGTCAGAGCCTCTTACGTCGATGTCGCGCGCCTATAATTTGAAATATGACACTTTCGATTTTAATTATTCGAGGGATAAATTGAAGAATCAGCTTCGTTGCGGTTGATTTATTATTTAAATCTGTTTTTTTCTTCTTTTTTTTTGTAGTAATCAGATCATTGATGAACTTTAGTAAAATTAAATGCCATCAAAAACATAACTTGTAAAAAAACCAAGTCTCGCAACTCAATTCTTCTACCGTAAAAAGTTGTGAGATCCATGTAATACCAAGTCCGTTAATTCATTCTTCAGTCCCTACTTAAGGGACGTTCTGTCTTACGTTATTACGTAATTAGCTAACCTAAAAACATCTTACAGTGACCATATTTATATTAAAAATCTTTTTGTTTTAAATAAAAATGATTGACTTGGCAATCGCACTAGACAATCTAATTTAATATAGGATGTATTACTTGTGAGATATATTGTGTTTTTATGCGATGGCCAAGTCAATCGATTTTTATATAAACAAAAAGATTTTTAATATAAATATGGTCACTGTAAGATGTTTTTAGGTTAGCTAATTACGTAATAACGTAAGACAGAACGTCCCTTAAGTAGGGACTGAAGAATGAATTAACGGACTTGGTATTACATGGATCTCACAACTTTTTACGGTAGAAGAATTGAGTTGCGAGACTTGGTTTTTTTACAAGTTATGTTTTTGATGGCATCTCATTTCTTTTTGTAGATAGTCCTACGTTTTTCTTTTTATTATACAAATTATAGAGGTACACTGATTCATTCACTGCAAATATAACTTTGTAATCCTATTGGCAGTTGGTGTATCTAGAAAACTAGACCAAAGAAAGTATAACATAAAGAACTTGCACCTAGTACAAGTTCGCGTTTGACGAAATTCTTGCCGGTTGTGGACCTGTGCGGGCGAGGTAAAGAGACTTCTGAAGGGGAATTTTCACTTCAGCTGAATACTCAGATTTGCTGAACTACTCAATCGCGGCCGTATGAGAAGAATAGAAAATACGCCCAGCCACCCACTCTGCAGTGTGCATGAGCTCGATGGTCGGCGTACGCATCGCTCTAGCAGCAAGCTACTTGAGTTAGTTCATTTGCCTGTGTATGCCGTTGTGTCGGACGTCGCGACGCGATTTGCGCTCTCCCCTTGCCTTACACACGACTCTACCATGCTTGGAACAGAAAGCTAGCTGAATGTGCCTGGGGAAATACGGGGTCGGCTCACAAAATGCTGAATGACGTCATGGGGTTCTGGCGCGGCGACCCCAGGCACAAATTTTTGTCAAACGCGAACTTGTACTGGGTACAAGTTCTTTATGTTATACTTTCTTTGACTGGACTGAAATTGCAAAATATTTTAGTTTTTCCATGATTTATACACTAAACACTAATTGTATTCTAAATTTGAAACTTCTATGTCTGCTAGAAGTGCCCTAGAGTTTTGATGATCGGTCAGTCAGTGAGTGAGTGAGTGACAAAATTAAGAAACTTTGACTAGTTATAATTCGTAAACTACTGGTTCAAATTGAATGAAAATTGAAATATACCGTCTTTATACAATGCGTGCTTGGTTACTAAAAATTCAGGCTTCTAGTTTTATCCACAACGAAGTTATAGGGGGTCGAAAATGGCCTGAACTGTTTCGAGAAAAGGATGGTACGGCCGTGCCGCTTTTTTGTTTTGCTCGACTTGGCGGGGGCACTGCCGTGCCCCCAGATTAAATTGAAAAGTCGCATTGATAGCGGATCGGTCCGCGGAAGTCTGGAAATTTTTACCTGAAAACGCAGATGGCGTGGAATTAATCAGTGTGGTAACGTAAAAGGCAAATCCAATACTTAATTGGACGTGCAAGCCATATAGAAATAGGAAAAAAAGCAGCATTTCTTACACGTGCCTGGTGTGTGGTACCGTAATAACAGTACTTATAACGTACTTGATGTGGGTACCCGTGTTCTGAAGAACTTTCTAGAATTTTTGTGCGCAAATGGTGGAGCGAGTGAGCAGGTTTATCGAGAGGGCGAAAGTGCAACATTTAAAAGATAAGTTGACTCAGTTAGGATTGCTCACTACGGGTAATAAAATCGAGTTGAAAGTTCGAATTCAACAAGCGGTGGAATTGCTATCACAGGCAGAAATTGATCAGTATTTCCCCAATGATACCGTCGAAGATGAGATCACTGGCGACGATGGAAACAACAGTGGCGATGGGAACAATAGCGGTGATGGGCCAAATAGCGGTGAGGAAACGGAAAATTTAGACGAGGAACTTATTCGGTGAAATAGCAGAACTCAAACGGAAGTTGGCTTTGCTAAATTTAGAAGAGGAATCGCCAACTAATTATAATGCGACGTGTACATTTAGAGACGTGGAGGAATCACTTCCAACTTTCACTGGTGACGACAATTTCAGTGTTGAAAGGTGGATCAAAAGTTTTGAAGAGTCCAAGGAAATCTTCGGATGGGACGACAAAAGGTCATTCGTATACGCTCAACGACTCCTGAGGGGAACCGCGAAACTGTTTCTCCGTTCAGCCTCATGTAAATCATGGGCTCAATTGAAGTCAGCATTGATGGGGGAGTTCCGACACCACGTGTCCGCGGGGGATGTGCACGAATCGTTACGTCAACGAAAGAAAACGAGGGATGAAACTCTTCAGCAGTATGTTCTGGCTATGCAGGAGATTGCCGTTTCGTCGGACGTGTCAGACAGGGACCTCATTTATTACATCATCAAGGGCATCCCTGACTCTCCAGCGAATAAACAACTATTGCTTAATGCTAATACTATCGTGGACTTAAAGTGCGCTCTTCGGGAGTACGAGAGGATGAAGCTGTTTCCAAAATTTGAGATATCGTCTCGTCAAATATCAGCAACACACCAGAAGAATCACTTTCATAAGCAGCAACCACAGCAGCAGCAGCAGCAAGATCAACAACAACAGTCATACGGGAGAGCCAAATGTTTCAACTGCAACGAGCAGGGGCATTTAAGCAGCAATTGCCCTAAGCCAAAGCGGCAGAGGTTTTCATGTTTCCGGTGCGGCCAGCAAGGACACATAGCAACAAATTGTCCTCAAAAAGCGAGCGTAATGATGCTTCATGAGGAGAACGTGGCGCCGGTGGAGCTCGCATCCAATAGCGGAAGTATTAGTTATGATTTCATAGATAATACTGACGATTTCCATCTTTCCCTTAGTTATACATTTCTCAGCGAGACAGGCACAGAACCAACAAAAACAACTATTGAGGCAATGACTGTATTGGATACCGGGAGCCCCATCAGCTTCATCAGGGAATCTTATGTCCCAACGTCTAATCTAAATACATTGAGCTTAGAGGTAACCAGTGGATACTACGGCATCAATAGCAGTGAGCTGAAAATATTAGGTAGAACTAATTGTAATGTCAACTTTAAAGGTAACTTAGTTAAAATTTATCTTTTAGTAGTAGAAGATAGAAGCATGAAATATCCTGTCGTGTTAGGCAGAGATTTCTTAAAGATTTCAAATGTAAGGCTTGTCTTTGATAGAAATTTAAGTAATTAGGAGTAAAAATGACACGGTTTGACACTAACCCAAATCAAAATAATTTACATGACAAAAACTCAGATTTAAATAGGGAAGGTATGTCCGTGCAGACAATTACACAAAATGGTAATGATGAGACAAATGAAGATTCATTTTTCAAAGAAATTTTAAATATTGAGCCAGAGGTGTATGACACGTTTGAACAGAATCTGTGTATAAATGAGAATTTGACTTTGGATGAAAAAGAGAAGCTGATAAATATTTTAAAAACCGCTCTAAATCTTGAAAATACTGACTTTGGTGAAAACTCTAAATTCGAGATGAAAATTACCCTTTCTATATCTTTATATATATTGTGAAAGGAATATTTCCTAAGATAGGCCTGTAGACCTTCTATTAAAGGTACCGATCGATGTATATTTGTCAATATTATGTTGTGTAAGAAATATTTTGTAAAAAATGTTGTAGTCCTAGCTCGAGGACGATCTAAGTATCAGGATGGCCGAGTTGTAACCGGTTTTTCGGAATCTGACGAGCGCTCGACTCTGAGGTACAGCCAGAGCAGAGCGGAACTACGATGGACAGTCTCGAACAGTCTTGGACAAGCCACAAGTCGTGTCTGTACATTGTTGCCAATAAAATTGTTCGCCTGCAAATCTGTTCTGTACTTTCTAGGGTTGCAATTTTTTTCGCGGAGGTCATATCGACGATTTGATTTTTTTAGCATGTTCTTCCATGTATTCGGCTCCCACTTTGGTTTACATGAAGTAGGCGAAACCTCTATGGAACACTCCACACCGTTTTTTTCCATACAAATTTTTTTTAAAAGATTCAATTTAAAAGCCTACTTTCTAGGATTGCAATTTTTTTCGCGGAGGTCATATCGACGATATAATCGTCGTTATTTTACATTTAATTAGTTAGTTAAATAAAAAAAAAAAAAAAAAAGATTTTCTAATATTTTTTTATCGGCTGACTCAACTAATTTTAACGTTTTTCAAAAAATAAAGTGTCAAACAATACTATAGAATGTTCTTTAGGAATAAATTATCGGCTGGATCTGCACTATCGACATTACCTTGGGGAAAAAATTTTCGGCTGGGAATTTTCGGCTATCTTCAGTCCCTTTTTGTGGTAAACACCTGGACAATGTATGCGCAATGCGCATATAAGTACCTATATATTTATTGATAACACCGTGCTCTCCGATCACACGTAAGGTAAGGTTCGCCGAAGGAAACAGTAATAAAATTTTACTTAAAAAATTAGATTACAAAATTTTACTTTAAAAAGCACTAAAAACTAAGAAATAAAAAAATTAATAAATTAAAAAAATTAAATAACAATGTTTTATTTTAAAAAGCACTAAAAAGTATAAATAAAACTGTAATGGGTAATTAGTTTGTCCGAGCATCACTGCAAAACGGCTGGATCGATTTTCATGAAATTTTCTACATTATTTTATATACTGCCAAATTAATCTCAACGCTACTTCTTATCAGCCTACAATCCTGTTAATATATAGTTCCAGTGCAAAATTTCTTCAAATTATTAAATTTCCCATCTGGGCAATTATCTGAGAAATGGGCAATTATCAGGGAAATTGGAAAGCACATTAGATGCTCGGTTCTGGCTTTCGATAGTGAGAATTAAGGTGAAAAGTTTTTCTATTTGAAAAGGTTCTAATCTTAGATTTTTATTTACCTATATATTTTGTGTACATAAATTATTTCACCATGCGCAACTGACTATTATCCCAGATAAACAATTATGGTATACTATTATGATGAGGCGCGCATGGTAAAATTTGTTTAAATTTTCTTTTTAAGTTTTCAGCTTTTTATTTCTACATTTGCTTTTTTCAGTATGAGCGTGTTTTAAATAAAATATGTTAAAATATGTTATTTAAATAAAACATCACCATGACTGACGGGGTAAAATAGGGGATGCAAGTTTCAATGAAAATCCGCCATTTTTTAAGTAAAATATTTGAAAAAGAGTAGACGAAATTAGGTGTCTTTAAGGTAGAATTTTGACAAGAAAAAACACTGTTTTAATTAGCTTCTGGTGGTGGAAGAAGAATTAGTTTGTTAATGTGACGCTTGAAGTAACCGTTTTTATGCTTCAGAGTGACAACTCTTATTAGTTTGTCCGGTCCAGGATGTGTTTCAGTTATTCGTGCTCTCATCCATTTGCATGGAGGAGTGTGATCATCTTTGAGGAGAACGAGATCGCCAACGCTAAAAGATGGTTGCTTTCGTTGCCATTTGCATCTTTGCTGGAGATGATGTAAATATTCCTTCTGCCACCTATTTCAGAAGTGTTCCAACATAGCTTGGACTAATTTCCAACGAGAAAGAAGTGAGATGGGAGTTTCTCGCAATGACGGTTCTGGAATCGTTAGTGGTGCACTTTCTATTAATGACCAGGAGTCAAAATGTCAAGGTCTTCAGGATCGTCAGAGATGGGATGCAGAGGTCTAGAATTGAGGCAAGCTTCCACTTGGGCCAATAAAGTTGTCATTTCTTCAATGGACAATATGGTTGCTCCAATTACTCTTATCAGATGAAACTTCATGGACTTTATGCCAGCCTCCCATATTCCGCCAACATGAGGGGCAACAGGGGGAATGAAATGCCAGTTTACTCCGTCGTTAGTTAAGGCTTGTCTAATATGTGCTTGATTCTCACTGAGAGCCTTCTGAAGATCCTTATTGAGTAATTTGTTGGCTCCCACGAAGTTAGTGGCGTTGTCGCTGTATACATGACTACAGCGTCCGCGACGAGAGATAAATCGACGATAAGCTGCTAAAAAGGCCTCTGAACTGAGTTGAGATACCAATTCAAGGTGAATTGCACGAGTGACGAGACATATGAAAAGCGCAATGTAGGCTTTGAAAGACTTGGCACCTCTGCGTCTAACAGCTGTGATCTGAACGGGTCCCGCGTAATCAATACCAGTATGAGTAAATGGTTTGGACGGTGTTACTCGAAAATGGGGAAGGTTGCCCATGAGCTGATGTGTATGTTGTGTACTATACCTTATACAGGTTATGCAGCGATGGATGTATTTACGAACCTTATTTCGAGCGTTGAGTATCCAGAACTTCGTTCTTATATGTTGTAGTGTGAGTTGGGTTCCGCCATGTAGAGTCCTAACATGTGAATCTTCAATGACTAATGTTGAGAAGTAGCTGTCGCCAGGAAGAATAATGGGGTGAATTTCGAAATCTGATAGAGGCGCATGTTGCAGTCGTCCTCCAACACGTAATATTAGATTCTGATCCAGATAGGGATTTAAACTAAGAAGCTTACTTCGTCGAGGAAGTGGACTTTTGTTTTTAATATGATTGATTTCATCAGCGAATGCTATATTTTGAACATATTTTACCCAGAAGTTGAAAGCGTTTTCTAAGTTATAAGTGTTGAGATGTGCATCTGAATATTTCGATTTATTCTTGAGACAATCAACAAATGTCATGATCCAAGCTGTAATTTTTAAGAGTCGACGAAGTGAGGAATATCTAGTAAGAAGATCCCATGATTTAGATTGTTTGTTTTTGTTGGTGTGAGAGACATGATTAATTACAATGGGTCTCATTTCTGATGATGCTTCAACAGAATCTGTAGTTTGCAATATGGGCCAAAGTGATGAATGTTGACTAAGTCAAGTTGGACCATGCCACCACAGCGGATGTTCAATCAACTCGGTAGGAGACAGGCCTCGGGTGGCACAATCCGCAGGATTATGTTGTGTTGGAACAAAACGCCAATTAGCCTGGGGCAGAGTTGTTTGTATGTCGGAGACACGATTGGCCACAAACGTCTTCCATCGTGCTGGTTGTGCCTTTATCCAGGTGAGAACGATTGTTGAATCAGTCCATAGATATATTGAGGCTGACTCCAATTTCATGTCATTGTGTACCGAAGCAACCAACTTAGTTAAAAGACTAGCGCCACAGAGTTCCAATCTAGGTATGGATAAAGTTTTCAACGGAGCTACCTTTGTCTTGCATGTCACTAAGTTGACTTGAATGTTGTCTGCCTTGTTATGTATCCGAAGCTAAACTACGGCAGCATAGGCGTAGGTTGATGCGTCAGAAAAGCCATGTATTTCCACCGAGTAGTCATCGCTAGATAGTCCCAACCAGCGCTTTATCCGGACAGATTCTAGATTGACTAACTGTGTTTTATAAGTATTCCATTCATTCCAGAGATCAGGTGTTAAAATGTCATCCCAATCGAGATTAGCTAGCCAAAATTTTTGAAGAAATATTTTGCCTGCTATGATTACTGGGGCTAGTCAACCTAAGGGATCAAAAAGCTTGCTTACATCGGATAAAACAACTCGTTTTGTGCAGATTTGATGATTGGAACTTAAAGAGATTTCAAAACAAAAGCAATCATAAGCTGGATGCCAACGTATTCCTAAAGTTTTGATTTGCGAGTCAGAAAATAGTTGCAGAGAAGATGAATGTTCTTTGTCACTGTCTGGAATATCCTTGAGAAGTTCCACCTGATTTGATGACCATTTGCGGAGAGTAAAACCAGCACACTTTAGAAGTTTGTTAAGCTCAATTGCCGCAAGTTGAGCTGTAGTCATACTGTAGGCTCCAAATAGCACATCATCTACATAGAAGTTGTTTAAGAGTATGTTCGTTCCAATAGGGTTTTTATCATTGTAGTCTAAAGCTAGTTGCTTTAGAGTCCTGCAAGCTAGATAGGGAGCTGAGGCTGTTCCGTATGTGACAGTTAGAAGATTGTAATCTTGTATTGGTAAGTTTGGGTTTTTTCTCCACACTATGCGTTGAAAATTTGTATCGTCGTCGTGTACTAATATTTGGCGATACATCTTTTCAATATCTGCCGTATATACAAAAGGATACATTCTCCATCTAGAAACAATCGTCGCAAGATTCTCATAAGTATTGGGACCAATTTGAAGACAATCATTTAGTGAGACACCGGAGGATGTTCTATAGGATCCATTAAAGACCACACGCAATTTGGTGCTAGTACTACTGGGTTTCAATACAGAATGGTGCGGGAGATAGTATTTGTTCGTTGAACGATTGATATCCTCTTGGCAGATGGGTCTCATATGTCCTAAGTTCAGATAGTCTTCAAGAAATTTCGTGTATTGTGTTTGAAGCTCAGCATTCTTGTCGAAAAGTTTTTCAAGCCGTAACAGTGCAGCAACAGCTCCTTTACGGCTATCTCCTAGATTTGTCGTATCCATTTTAAATGGTAGTCGAACTACATATCTGCCATTTGGATTGCGTTGCACTGTGCTTTCATAGAAATTTTCACATTCACGTTCTTCATCAGTCAATACTTGATTTGTGCGGATTTCTTCAATTTCCCAAAAACGTCTTAGTGTTTGGCAGATATCTTCACCAGTTTTTAGATGAAACACAGAAGTACAAGTAGAATTTTTAGCCAATGGATTTTCAATAGGACCAGACAGAATCCATCCCAGATGTGTACGCTGTGCGATGGGTGTACCAGTGGGTCCCTGTCGAACACCGTCTAGTAATAGCTGGGCATACATATCAGCACCTAAAATGATTTCAATAGGCGCAGATATTGAGAATTCAGGATCAGCTAAATCAAGGTCTTCTATGTGAGGCCACGGTATGTGAGGCAAACTTGCACCAGGAAGAATTGAACTGAGATTAGGAAGGACCAATGCTCGTGCACTAAATGATTTTGCATCCTTGTTGACAGGCACGATATCGAACTGCACTTCAGCATTCGCCAAGCCTGCGTTGCAGCTCCCGACGCCTAATATCGGGATATTTACGCGACGACGAGGCAGATTTAATGATTTAGCAACAGAGTTAGTAATAAATGTTGACTCTGAACCTTGATCAAATAATGCTCTAACTTTTTTCTGAGCTCCAGTTTTGTTGCGAATTAGTACCTGGGCAGTGGCTAATAATATTCTTGACCTTGGTGTAAAACCTTGATTGGCAGTGTGAGCAATAGTTGCAGAAGTTGGCAAAATTGTAGGTGATTGTGAAGATGCTTGAGCAGGAGCTTCAGTATTCTGGTGAAGAAAGCTCGAGGATTCAGCTCCAGTATTGTTGGAGTAATGCAACATGGTATGATGCAATTGCGAGCAAAGTTTGCAGCGATCAGTGATGGTACAATTTTGTGCAGAATGTCCTGAGCGTAAGCAATTAAAGCAAAGTTCCTTTTCACGTATAAACTGTCTTCTTTGTTTAATGGATTTAGAGCGAAAAGTTCGACAGAAGATCAATATGTGATTGCCACCACAAAGTGTGCATTGTTTGTTTGTGGTAGATACATGAGCTCGTGTGAAGGACTGTTTGGGTGAAAGTTTATTATTTTTATCCCCAGTCTTAACCTTAATCACTTCTAGAGTACGTAGTCTTCCTTCTAAGAATTGCGTTAACGTATTGAATTTTGGGACGTCAGTAGATTCGGACAAGGAATTTTCCCAATCCTTCCTGGTCTGTGAATCTAGCTTGTTTGTGAGTGTATAGACTAACCAATCATCCCAATAAGTTATAGGACGTCCTAAATTTTCGAGAGCACCAATTGCTTGAGTAGTGGTATCCAAAAGTCGTTTGATTTCATTAGCCGACTCACAGTGCATTGAACTCAATGATACAATGGAAGAAATGTAATTATTGGTTAAAATGCGTTCATTATCATAACGCAGCATAAGACTTTGCCATGCAGATGAATAATTTGCATTTGTGACCAGAACATGTTTTATCAAATTGTAAGCTTCACCTGATAACGAAGACTTCAGGTAGTGAAATTTTTGAACTGGCTGCATGCTCTTGTTATCATGAACTAGTGATTTGTAAAGATCTCTAAATGCAGGCCATTCTAAGTAGTTTCCGCTAAATGTGGGAACAGAAATCTTCGGAAGCTTAGGTGTTGTGTCTGCAATGGTGGTATCGGAATTAATCATCGTAGAATTCGCTGATGGGGACGGAGGCACAAGTTTGCGTCGCCTTTTACGTAATTCAGCAAGACATTCCATGTAGTGCCGTTCAACATCTGCATATGTATCACCATTGAAATATTCGCGTTTTAGAAAATCAGCATCAGCTTTGATATACAAATTGTCATGACCGTGAGTGAACTGTTTCCAATAACCCTCTAACAATTGGATGCGCGCTTCTAAGTATTCCTCTGTTTGTTTTTCTGACGCTGTTCTATCAGTATTAATAATGAATCTTTGAATTTTTCCACCAAGTCTTTCCTGATGATCGAGTTTTTGTTCCATCGTAATGCGTCCACTTCAATAATTGCAATTGGAGAATAAATAAAATTGACTCACCGAAATTCTTCTAATTGAATTGCTAGCCACATGCAGACTTACGGTACAGAAGATGAGTTGAATAGAGTTGAACAATTTGAAATTAGCCAGAGCTACAATTAGCTGTAACTGAAGATTAACCGCTATATTTGCACTGTTGCAATATGAATATGTGCCTGGAGTAAATTTATTTGAGAGTTTTTAGATTTCAAGAAGTTTCTGATATTTCCGAATAAAGTAAAATGTTCACTCAAAGAATTCAAGAATTTCAAAGAATTAGATTTAAGTCCGAAAGTTTTCCGTATGTTTGATACACGATTTTCACTTAGCTAATTATGCGCGTGAAACACTGTTCAATGAGCAGTTCAGATTTATCTGTGTGGTAAAATCACTGATAAGAGCATTGATTTTCACAGATATAGAATCACAAGCGTTATTTATAAAAGCACCACTTTTTGTACTAGATATATACCGAATAGAAGAGTCACTATATAATGTTTCCTTTTTTTTCAACAGTTCGAAGTTCAAACACGTGTAAAAAAGATCAGAAAACGAGAAATTAGCACTTCATTTATTTTCTTAAAGACACTGAAAAACCAGTAATTCCCGTATTATCCGTATCATCCGTATGATCCGCATCATCCGGCTCGAAGGACCATGAAAAAGAGTAGACGAAATTAGGTGTCTTTAAGGTAGAATTTTGACTTAAGAAAAAACACTGTTTGATTCGCTTAACTATTTTAATTAAAAGGATTTAGAATTATTACACAACTGATCTAGAATTTTTAACTTAATGATTCGAATTTAAAGTATGTGCTCTTAATGGCAGCTAACGCAAGACTGCCTGATTACAGCAATTAACTGCGCTAGCAGAAGGCTAGTGCACAAGACCAAACAAATGAGTGCTTAACTGTTATTGACCAATTCTGTATTTATTTGACTAGTTGCTAGGTCTATTGTGATGAAAAATATTAGGTTTTTGAACAATATTCAATAAAATTGGTATTTCGCCTTTTTTGTTAGAAAAAAAGCTCAATGAGATCTACCAACCTTTATCCTAATTCAACCCCCAAAACTACCCTCCATTGAAAAAATTAACCAACTATTATTGAAAGCCGACCTACGGGATTTTCACCGCCCCGCGTGAAACTGGGTAGATACCGGCTAGTAAACAAATAAAATCACTTAACGGAATAACGTCTAGTTTATCATAAAAAAGCAAAATTAAAAATTTTGAAAAAACCCACGACGGTTAAACGTAATTTAAAAAGGATAAAATAATTTAAAAACCCGCGACTTAAAGAATTTAAACCAAAGAATATCCGTCCAGGGCTGGCATTAAATGAACTAGTTTTGCAGTTTTATAGTAACGAGAATAATTGGCGATATTTTATATATTGCAATACTCATTTATATTTATATTAAACTTTAAAATAGTAATGGCAGCCCCCGACGGATATTCTTGGGTTTAAATTCTTTGTCACGGGTTTTTAAATTATTTTATCCTTTTTAAATTACGTTTAACCGTCGTGGGTTTTTTCAAAATTTTTAATTTTGCTTTTTTATTTCAAACTTTTTAGAGAGCATGGGCAATATATACATTGTAGTACATATCAATATAGTTTATTTGATAGTAATAAAATATAAGTATTTACAACTAAACTTTGCCCGGGGCTTTGTTGTAACTCAACTCGATATCATTACGTACAATGAAAATAATAAGTAATAAGTAAAAATGACGGTAATAAGTAGAAATGATACTCTGTACAGAAATACTCACCTATCGAGTTTCTTAATATGTAGGAGCTAATATAAAATATATTACTGCAGGGCTCCCTAGTGAGTTACTGCCGTAACACCTATTTAAGTATCCTCAGTAATAAACCACAAACCCATTACTGAAAACCGTATCAAAATCGGACTAGTAGTTTTGGTTTTGCACAAACAAATGCTTACTGCAGCGCCCCCTGGTGAGTTGTCACCGTAACACCTATCTAAGAACATGCACCAATCAAACCCAAACCCATCACTGAAAACCGCATCAAAATCGAACTAGTAGTTTTGGAGATAAATGGCGACATTGGTTTGCACAAACATCCTCTCACCCCAAACGCATATACCATCTCCGTGCCGTCGTGGGTAAAATTCGGGTCAGTAGTTTAGACGCTACGATGAAACATACGTACATACATACATACATAGACTGCTAAATTCATAACACTCCTTTTTGGCTTTGCCGCAGTCGGATAAAAATAAAAAGCGTTTGTTAAAAAATGCGTAAGAAAGGCATTTTTGAGCTTTTGAACTAAAAAATAAAACGCTTTTCTTAAAAAATACATAAGAAGGGAATTTTTGAGCTTTTGAATTAATAAATAAAAAGCTATTCTTAAAAAATACATAAGAAGGGAATTTTTGAGCTTTTGAAGTAAATAAAAGAAAAGTTTAAAAAACTTTAACCCGACTACGAAAAAATATAATTATAGGAAAAAGTTCCAAAATCTTTAACCCGACTAGGGATAAATAAAATAAACTAAAAAGTAAGAAACAAGTTCGGTGCTGATTGCTATCATCGTCTTATTGAGAAAGACTAGCCTTTTGATATGTTAAGTATATTGCTATTTTTTTTTTGGTTAAGTACCTTAATTTTTGTAATGTTTTAAGTAGCTTATTTATTAATCTGCCCATACATACATACATCGACTGCTAAAATTTTAACCCTTCTTTTTGGCTTGGTCGTAGTCGGGTAAAAATACGCACGACCACGGCATTTGAATTGAAGTATAACGTTATTTGATGTGGAACTGCCAGACTTACATAAGAAGGGAATTTTTGAGCTTTTGAAGTAAAAAATAAATAGCTTTTGTTGAAAAATGCATAAGAAGGGAATTTTTGAGCTTTTGAAGTAAAAAATAAAAAGGTTCTGTTAAAAAATGCGTAAGAAAGGAATTTTTGATCTTTTGAAGTAAAAAATAAAAAGGTTTTGTTAAAAAATATATAAGAAGGGAATTTTTGAGCTTTTAAAGTTAAAAATAAAAAGCTTTTGTTAAAAAATGCATAAGAAGGGAATTTTTGAGCTTTTGAAGTAAAAAATAAAAACGTTTTGTTCAAAAATGAATAAGAGCCGAATTATTGAGCTTTTGAAGTAAAAAATAAAAAGGTTTTGTTAAAAAATACATAAGAAGGGAATTTTTGAGCTTTTGAAGTAAAAAATAAATAGCTTTTGTTGAAAAATGCATTAGAAGGGAATTTTTGAGCTTTTGAAGTAAAAAATAAAAAGGTTTTGTTAAAAAATGCGTAAGAAAGGAATTTTTGATCTTTTGAAGTAAAAAATAAAAAGCTTTTCTTAAAAAATACATAAGGGAATTTTTGAGCTTTTGAAATAAAAAATAAAAAGCTTTTGTTAAAAAATGCATAACAAGGGAATTTTTGAGCTTTTGAAGTAAAAAATAAAAAGCTTTTGTTAAAAAATGAATAAGAGCCGAATTTTTGAGCTTTTGAAGTAAAAAATAAAAAGGTTTTGTTAAAAAATGCGTAAGAAAGGAATTTTTGAGCTTTTGAAGTAAGAAAGGCATTTTTGAGCTTTTGAACTAAAAATAAAACGCTTTTCTTAAAAAATACAAAAGAAGGGAATTTTTGAGCTTTTGAATTAATAAATAAAAAGCTATTCTTAAAAAATACATAAGAAGGGAATTTTTGAGCTTTTGAAGTAAATAAAAGAAAAGTTTAAAAAACTTTAACCCGACTACGAAAAAATATAATTATAGGAAAAAGTTCCAAAATCTTTAACCCGACTAGGGATAAATAAAATAAACTAAAAAGTAAGAAACAAGTTCGGTGCTGATTGCTATCGTCGTCTTATTGAGAAAGACTAGCCTTTTGAGATGTTAAGTATATTGCTATTTTTTTTTTGGTTAAGTACCTTAATTTTTCTAATGTTTTAAGTAGCTTATTTATTACTCTGCCCATACATACATACATCGACTGCTAAAATTTTAACCCTTCTTTTTGGCTTGGTCGTAGTCGGGTAAAAATACGCACGACCACGGCATTTGAATTGAAGTATAACGTTATTTGATGTGGAACTGCCAGACTTACATAAGAAGGGAATTTTTGAGCTTTTGAAGTAAAAAATAAATAGCTTTTGTTGAAAAATGCATAAGAAGGGAATTTTTGAGCTTTTGAAGTAAAAAATAAAAAGGTTCTGTTAAAAAAATGCATAACAAGGGAATTTTTGAGCTTTTGAAGTAAAAAATAAAAAGCTTTTGTTAAAAAATGAATAAGAGCCGAATTTTTGAGCTTTTGAAGTAAAAAATAAAAAGGTTTTGTTAAAAAATGCGTAAGAAAGGAATTTTTGAGCTTTTGAAGTAAGAAAGGCATTTTTGAGCTTTTGAACTAAAAATAAAACGCTTTTCTTAAAAAATACAAAAGAAGGGAATTTTTGAGCTTTTGAATTAATAAATAAAAAGCTATTCTTAAAAAATACATAAGAAGGGAATTTTTGAGCTTTTGAAGTAAATAAAAGAAAAGTTTAAAAAACTTTAACCCGACTACGAAAAAATATAATTATAGGAAAAAGTTCCAAAATCTTTAACCCGACTAGGGATAAATAAAATAAACTAAAAAGTAAGAAACAAGTTCGGTGCTGATTGCTATCGTCGTCTTATTGAGAAAGACTAGCCTTTTGAGATGTTAAGTATATTGCTATTTTTTTTTTGGTTAAGTACGGTAAACTGGGGTAACATTGGCCCAAATTTCCAGGTTTTTGTCGAAAAAATAGCCAGGGTAGTTTTGAAAATGAAAGTGTTGGCATTTTAAGTGGTTCAAGACGTTAACGAAACATAATCCTTTACATTTAAGCCAATTTCAAAATTATAGAAATTTTTCAAAATCACAAAAAACATTTTTGAAAATTTGGGCCAAAGTTACCTTGGATTGGGGTAACTTTGTCCCATCTTTTAAAACCATTTTCTTCAAAAGTATTGCATGAGTTACGACAAATAAAAACCAAACCAAAGTATTCCCAAGGAACTTAATTTCAAGTTTTACTTTGTTTTGGCATCAAAACTTTCTTGAATTAACTGAAAAATCGAAATAAATAAAACAAACATTATTGTTAGAAAAATATTATATTATTATATCTCTGAACTCATAAAATTATCTTGGTTTCTCATACAAAATTGTCTAGTTCTGGAACAAGGAACTGGTTTCTTTTTGAAGCCAGTTTAGGAGGATCGATCTTTCCCCAAACATCTTCCCAGTCGTACGTCAGACAATCTTGTTTTTCAGGCCAGCGCCAATACTTCATTTTCTTCTCCATACACTCAACATTTGGTCCACTCTGTGTAAAACTCAAAATTTTCCCCGGATATTTTTGCCCATTGTACTTAACAATTACAAAATTGTCAATGGCAAAGTCTTCAGGTTTTAGCTCTTGCTGCTTTTCTTCGTGAGGCTTGCTAGTTTTACCACAGTTTCCCAGTATAATTTGTTGTGCATCAGAAAATGTCTCACTTAAGCCATCAGACTCAAATACCATCTCAACATCTTCCTCACTTAAAGAAAAATCGTCTCCTTTTTTAGATTTTTTTTTTGGAAGTTTGGCCGCAGATTTACTGTTGGTCTTCTTTGATGTTGAGGGTTCGGCAGTTGTTTGTGTTTCTGTTTCTTCAACATCTTGAACCGAAATGCTCTTTCCCGCAGGCACTTGCAATTTCTTCTTCTTCTTTTTTGGGCCGTCTAGAGTCAAATACTCAGATCTTTTCTTCTCCAATACCTCAATGAAAGATTCTCCAATTGCATCTTTATTAACAGGTCGATTTTCTGGAAAGCGGTCCAACAGTTTTTGCTTATCAAAGGGTGAAATTCCACATTTAGCGAACCCAGCCATCAAATTTTCTTCTTGTTTCTCTGCTAAACTTGCCATTAGTTCTTTCAACAACGTTGGAAAGGAATCTTTAGGAATTGTTGAAAACTTAGACCCTGAAGCAGACTCCTTATACTTGGTTAATATTCCACGCCATAATCTTTTCATTGGCGCAAAGAAGGCCACATCCAATGGTTGTGTGAAGTGGGTAGAATTTGGTGGTAGGCAAACGAACCTCACATTGTGCTCTTTACAAAGCTTAAGCACTTGTAAACTAATATGTGAAGATAAGTTGTCGCCTATAATAACTTTTGGCCCATTTAAATGTCTAACATTGGGCAAGAAAGTTGATTCGAACCAGTCTTCGAAACATATAGCATCGAACCATCCACTTTTGGAACGATTATAACGGGTTCCTTGAGGTCCGTTTTCAGTCCAAGTGGACCACAAATGTTCTGCCTTATATACCACATAAGGGGGCAAGAGAGTGCCTGCGGCACTTCCTGCAAACATTAGGGAGATTGCACTTTTACTATGATTGCAAATGTTTTCTACATATTTTGCTCCTCTCTTGCATATTACTTTTTTGTTACCTGGATCGTCTGATAAATTCGTTTCATCATAATTCCAAATGTGAGTGGGTGGCACATTGTTGATAACTTCTTTTAAGTTATCCATGTAACCTTCAATGGTCGTAGCACTAACACCAGCTCTAACTTTTTTTATGTTTGTGCTTATGCGGCTTGTAAGCTTCTCATGCCGTTTTAAAAAGGATTTGGTCCACTCGTATCCCGGGAGATTTTGATGAAAATTCTTAATATGTTTTCCACTTTTATCAACGTATGCTTTTACTGCATGTCTAAAATCTATCTCTACCATCGGGAACCCATAGTCAGACATGGTAGTGAGATGCTCTTCGAAAGCTAGTTCTTCTTTATCGCTAAATACTCTAGCACGGCCCACTTTATTCATGTGACTGCCTTTCAGTTTATTCTTTAAGGTAGACCTTGGTATACCATACCTTGCTTCCGCAGCTCTTTGACTCAACTCACCAGACCGTATTGTTTCCAAACATTCCTCTAAGACTTCTGGTTTGTAATTGGCGTAGTTTCTTGTACCAAGGACTTTTATCGGATTTCTGGGCATTTTCCCTAAAGTAAATCAAAAATAACATTGTACTATTCCTGGTTCAATCATTTTCTATATATTTTTACCTGTTTCTATTTTTTTTTTGTATACCCTTATTATAAATATATATGTCGCTACTATTTCCTTTTGTATTTTTACCTATGTCACAAATTGCAGGTTTAGGAATCGCAAATATTCGCACTAGACTAAAATTTATTAACACACGACAGAATACAACCGAATACAACAATATATTAGTAATGAATAATTTCTAAAACAAATGTTGATAGCTGGATAGCTTAGATGTTTCCACGTCCACGGTAAATACTGCCAACTATGATGAAAATGGGTTCAGTGACTTCGGTGAGTGTATTCTCAATCCCACATTCGGCCTTTCCTGATTATTCATCAGGCCCTGATGAACGTTCGCCGTCTTCATCCTCGGTTTCTTCGTCGAATAGTATTTTGTCTTCATCTTCTCCTGACTGGCAACGTGTAAATCTGCCTTTCATTCAAACCGTTTTTTTTTTTTTTTTTTTTTTGTGGGGAGGGAGGTGAAATGCGTTTATGCACTTGGAGTTTGGGACTAGCCCCATCGTGCCGGACTCCCTTTCGGACTACCGGCTAAAACACCCCCTTATCGCTTCAGGGACCCAGTCTGGAACTGTTTAACACATTACTTCGGGCTAGGCCCACGGTTATCTAAGTCTATAGACTTTCACCTGGGTTAATTTCGGCCTCATGCCTTTCTAAGTCCCTTTTCTTCGCCCGAAGTATACACTGAACCTGATGCGACACAGCTGCCCAGCTTCTTTCGTTTTGAAGCATGATATCCACAATGGTATCCGAAGAGAACCCAGCCGCCCCCGTCGGAACACTCTCCCAACATCCACCCCACTTGGCACACTGGAAGAAAGTGTGCTCCGCGTCATCTTTTGTACCCGGGCAGTACAAACACTCGTCCGACTCCGATTTACCCATCCCATGCAGATAAGATCGGAAGTACCCATGTCCACTCAGGAGTTGTGTCAAATAAAAATCACCTTCTCCATGTTTCCTCTCCCACTAGTGCTTTATCTCACCGATGAGGCATGCCGTCCAATGTCCATCTGCCTCTGGTCTCTCGGTCCCATGATTCCTGCCAAAGTACCATTGTGCGTTGTCTCTCCTCTTGGTGCACTACCTCTCTATTCGCTTCCCCTCTCCTGAGGAAGACTAACCTGCCCGTACGATAGGCAGAAGCTATTCTGAGTGCTCCTCTCCTCTGCACTTGCTCCAGTCTAATTCTAGAAAAACTAATAATAATAATAATCTCCCTGCATTTTTGCATCTGGTTGACTTCCTGAAGTCTTAACTCAGCTACTCTGATCCCAAAGAGGGGGAAGAGAGTGCACTCTTTCTTGCGACCTTTTTCCCATCTGCCGGTTTTGGTGTACCATTATTTGCAGAGCTAACTTCTACTACTGGCGTTGGTTTCAGACCGTAGGAATCATGTATGTTGATTTTATATTGTTTTCAGTCGTTTAATCATTACCAATTGCGACCCACTTGAAACAAAATTGCCTTAGGGTAACTTTGGCCAATCGAACATCTTGGGCCAAAGTTACCCCAAATCTGGGACAAAGTTGTACAAAATTTTAAAACTTATGAAAGTTCATAAACCACAAATATAAAAAAGTTGTAACTTAACAATATTGTTACCAAATGAGTACCTTAACACAAAATATACTTACCAGCTCTGAACTCCTTAAAAAAGAACTTGTACAGGTAAAAGTTGGAAGATATTAAAATTCACAACTTTAGAACAACCAGAATAGAGCAGCACTGCAGTGCTGGCAAACAACTAAACTACTACAACCCTAGCTCAGAGGTACAGTCGGTGCTGCTGCCTATTGAATGGTGTATCAACTAAGTCAATATCTGAATCCAATGGTCCCGAATACCGTACTTTAAACTTTTTCCGACTTTGGGCCAAAGTTACCTTTAAAGGGCCAATGTTACCCCAGTTGACGGTACCTTAATTTTTCTAATGTTTTAAGTAGCTTATTTATTACTCTGCCCATACATACATACATCGACTGCTAAAATTTTAACCCTTCTTTTTGGCTTGGTCGTAGTCGGGTAAAAATACGCACGACCACGGCATTTGAATTGAAGTATAACGTTATTTGATGTGGAACTGCCAGACTTACATAAGAAGGGAATTTTTGAGCTTTTGAAGTAAAAAATAAATAGCTTTTGTTGAAAAATGCATAAGAAGGGAATTTTTGAGCTTTTGAAGTAAAAAATAAAAAGGTTCTGTTAAAAAAATGCGTAAGAAAGGAATTTTTGATCTTTTGAAGTAAAAAATAAAAAGGTTTTGTTAAAAAATACATAAGAAGGGAATTTTTGAGCTTTTGAAGTAAAAAATAAATAGCTTTTGTTGAAAAATGCATTAGAAGGGAATTTTTGAGCTTTTGAAGTAAAAAATAAAAAGGTTTTGTTAAAAAATGCGTAAGAAAGGAATTTTTGATCTTTTGAAGTAAAAAATAAAAAGGTTTTGTTAAAAAATGCGTAAGAAAGGAATTTTTGATCTTTTGAAGTAAAAAATAAAAAGGTTTTCTTAAAAAATACATAAGGGAATTTTTGGGCTTTTGAAATAAAAAATAAAAAGCTTTTGTTAAAAAATGCATAAGAAGGGAATTTTTGAGCTCTTGAAGTAAAAAATAAAAAGCTTTTGTTAAAAAATGAATAAGAGCCGAATTTTTGAGCTTTTGAAGTAAGAAATAAAAAGGTTTTGTTAAAAAATACATAAGAAGGGAATTTTTGAGCTTTTGAAGTAAAAAATAAATAGCTTTTGTTGAAAAATGCATAAGAAGGGAATTTTTGAGCTTTTGAAGTAAAAAATAAAAAGGTTCTGTTAAAAAAATGCGTAAGAAAGGAATTTTTGATCTTTTGAAGTAAAAAATAAAAAGGTTTTGTTAAAAAATACATAAGAAGGGAATTTTTGAGCTTTTGAAGTAAAAAATAAATAGCTTTTGTTGAAAAATGCATTAGAAGGGAATTTTTGAGCTTTTGAAGTAAAAAATAAAAAGGTTTTTGTTATATCTTAATCTTAGATATAAGAACGAAATTAGTTTTGGTCTATGCATGAGTACATAGGAAAATAGAAACCCGAACAGAATATTCCCAGAAACAATTTATGTTAATTATCTGTTACAACTAAAATGTATAATTGCTAGCTGATCCTTTGTTGTTTTTTGCTAAATATCCGTTTTGCGAACGTGATAATTTAAAACCCCAATAAAACGAGAGGCCGCTAACGGTGTAAACATTTCAAAATGTAATGGCGACAGGCAGACGGTTTCTGATCAGTCAAAGGCGAAGTGGGTACGAAGGTCAAAGATTTACACCCAGAAATGCACATCATAAAACTTGGTTTATGGCATTCTGGTTATTTTGGTTTGTGAGTTTCCGACACTCGAATTTCTTTGGGAACTGATAGTATATATCGGTGTACACCAGATGTTTGGATTATTTGATCACTTAGGATCAAGTATTTTTGGTTGAGTCACTCAAGGCTGAGTTCCTTCCTCTGTTCCTTTACATGTTGAAACGTGTATCTGTACATAAAGGATCACGAGAGGGGACTCACTTTGGAAATGAGTTGTGATTGGCTATTCTTTTACCTCCTTCTACTTCCGAATCTCTTGACTAATTTGGTAGAACGACTGATCAGGACGTCTCCCGCCACTTTTTCATGCGACGAATAAAAATTTCGGGAAAAAGGATCCGCTAAGGAAGATGATTCATTGTGAGTTCGGAGTTCATGAAGAGTAGGCCTAAATTTATCATACAATAGAAGTAGTTAAAGTCGAGAAACATTTTGTGTTGAAACAAATAAAGTTTATAACGTTGATCTAAAATACGGCAGTTTCTATTTCCGCAATTTTTGCAAAGTGTGAAAACAGTTGACGTCACCAAAAACTATTGGTGATTTAACATTTGGTCCTTCGAGCCGGATTTGTTGTGCTGCGTTATTCGGTTTATTCTATGAAAAATACACGGTGATGAAGAATTAATTAAACTCGTGACGAGAAGAAAAGGTGGAAAACCATCAAGAAAACAAGTTCTTTTTCGTGATAATAACCGCCATTCAAGTTTTATGTGAAAGTTTATTGACCAAAAGTTCTGTGCATATTATAAAGATGGCTACAAAAAGGAAAGCGACGCAAGGAATTGAGCCTGCAAGGAAGCACAGGAAAGTCTGGTTTACGCAAGCGGCCAAATTAGCTGAAAACATAGAAGTTAATGGGGAGTCCTGGAATCACATACAGATAAGTATACAGTTGAATTTATTAGAAAAATATTCTATTAAATTTGAAGAAAATCAATCGATAATTGACGAAGTAGAAGACAAAGGAGATGAGCGCGAAAAATTTGATGCAATTTACATGAACCTTAAGGAAAAATTATTAACTTTAAACTCGAAATTTACTAGTGAACAATCATCTCAAAATTCTCGTCCATCTTCATCACATACTTATGATATTCCTCAACGTTCAAGAACAAAAACTCTGCTCCCTGCTGTTAAATTGCCCAGTTTTGATGGTTCATATGTCAAGTGGATAGATTTTTTCCAAATGTTTAAAACTTTGATTGATGATAACGCAGAATTGTCAACCATTGAAAAATTCCAGATGTTAAGAAGTTGTTTGACAGGTGTAGCTCTCTGTGTTGTTGACTCGTTAGAATGTACCGAAGATAACTACAAAAAAGCTCTTGAGTTGTTGGTCAGTAGATTTGAAAATAAGCGACTCATTTTTTCATCTCATATTAATCAAATAATGAATTTGCCTAACGTTACGAAAGGTTCTCCTCATGAATTACGGAAGTTGATTGATCAGGTAAATGTGCAAATGAAAGCACTGAAAAGCATAAGTAACACAGAGCAAGTATCTCATGCCATCCTAATACATTCAATTTCCACCAAGCTGGACAATTTCAGTCGAATGAAATGGGAAGAAAGCGTACCTACACAAACTATTCCAACGCTGGACGAGTTCTTAGAATTTTTTCAACTTAGATGTCAGAAACTAGAGTGCGTACAAAATTCAATCCCAGTAAATCGTGGTATTTTAGAAAAAAAAAGAGATTTAAATTCCAACCGTTTTACCCATATCTCCTCCATGGCTAAAACCTGTCCATGCTGTTATCAAAAAAATGAACATGCCATCTACAAGTGCCCACGTTTTTTGAAATTAAGTACGAAAGATAGATTTGAACTAGCCAAAAAGAATAAGCTATGCTTGAATTGTTTAAAGTTCGGACACTTTTCAAATAACTGTTCTTCTTCTTCTTGTCAGAAATGTGCAAAAAGACATCATACTAGCTTACACTATGATAAACCACAAAATTCTCATTCATCAAACGAAGCTCATACCTCAGAAACTCCAGCCAGTTCAAAGAAAAGTGATTGTCTTACCGCTTCCATTGCAAGCAAAGACGAAGTCGTAATAGCAACTGCAGTAGTTGAAGTAATCTCCAAAACTGGTATACCAATTGCTTGTAGGGTTTTATTAGATTCTGCTTCTCAAACAAACCTCATAACTGAAAGATTAGTTCAGCAATTGAATCTCAATAAATCAAAGGCGAATACCACCCTTTTCGGGGTTAGCTCCAAGAAAACTGTGGTTAAATTCAAAACTAATTTCATCATGAAATCAAGTAGTGGGCAAGATTTTCACATAAATGCACTTATCATTCCGAAAATAACATCGGAACAACCTACAAATTTCATTGATATTTCAGAATGGAAAATCCCTAAGAATATAAAACTAGCCGACCCTGAATTTTATCAACCCGCTCGCGTAGACATTCTTTTGGGAGCAGAATTATTTATGAAACTATTATGTATCGGTCAAATCGAGATAGATCCAAATTTACCGGTACTTCAGAAAACTGTATTCGGCTGGGTAGTATCAGGAAGAGCACAGACCAAATCACTAACTATACCAAATTCCAAATTGATGTCTGTTACAACAACAGTTCATCCTTCTGATCAAGATGATTTGGATTTGTTAATGCGTAAATTCTGGGAAGTTGAAAGCATTGCACACGCCTCATGTCTTCAGAGCAAAGAAGAAAAACTATGTGAAGAGTATTTCACTAAAACACTACAGAGAACACCTGAGGGGAGATTCATCGTTCGCCTTCCTTTCAAAAAACCTATATCAATTTTAGGCCAATCTCTTGAAATCTCGAAGAAACGTTGTGAACACACCGAAAAGAAAATGTTAAGAGATACTGAATTTAGGAATAAGTATGTAACGTTCATGAAAGAATACGAAACACTGAATCACATGGAACAAATCAATTCAGTCAATTTTCCATGTTATTACATCCCCCATCATGGAATACTACAAAAGAGTAATGGAGATATTAAATTAAGAGTAGTGTTCGATGCATCATGCAAAACGAATACAGGGGCATCTTTAAATGATATCCTCATGGTGGGCCCAAAGCTACAGAATGACTTATTTTCCGTGCTTTGTCGTTTTCGCTGCTACCGTTTTGTTTTATCAGCTGACATGATAAAAATGTATAGACAAATACTCATACATCCTGATGACGCCAATCTTCAATTAATCTGTTGGAGAGATAACATTTCAGAACCTTTCAAAATATTCCGTTTAAAAACAGTTACTTATGGGACCGCTTGTGCACCATACCTTGCCATACGTTGTGTAAAGCAGTTGGTAAATGAATATAAAGGAGAATTTCCCCTAGGTTCACAAGTCCTAGAAAATAATTTATATGTAGATGATATATTAACTGGGGCTGATTCAGTTCAGAAGTTAATTGAAATACGTACACAGATGATTAACTTGTTGAAAAAAGGCTGCTTTGACTTGCACAAGTGGTGTAGCAACTTTCGTGATGTTTTGATGGATATAAATTCAGAGGACTTTCAAAAGAGTGTCATGATAAGTAATAATGAAACTGTGAAAGCTCTTGGAATGAACTGGCAATGCCTTGAAGACCAATTCGTATTCCATTTCGAACCAAACATATCCAAAATAACAAAAAGATCAGTGTTGTCTGTTATAGCATCTCTTTTTGACCCTCTGGGGTTAATAAATCCTGTTATTGTTTTTGCTAAGGTATTTATGCAAAGTCTGTGGAAGCATAAAATTGAATGGGATGAGTCACTCCCTATTAGTCTTCACTCGAAATGGGCAGAGTTCCAAAATCAAATTTCTCTGTTAAAAGATATTCGCATCCAAAGGTACGCTTTCAACCTCGACCATGTCCACACTGAAATACATGGATTCTCCGACGCTAGCCAATCAGCATTCGGAGCTTGTGTTTACATTCGATCAAAAAACACTTCCGGTCAATTTCATATTGCGCTACTCTGCGCAAAATCACGGGTTGCTCCATTGAAAACCATCACAATCGCTCGGTTGGAACTCTGCGCTGCCCTTCTTTTGAGTGAATTGATTGAAAAGGTCTTGTTATCTTTTGAGAAGAAAATTCACAAAATATTTTGTTGGACAGATTCCACAATCACCTTGTCGTGGATCAAGGCTTGCCCGTCATTATATAATACGTTTGTTTCACACAGAATTGCGAAAATTCAATCAATCACTGAAACCAATTCCATCACTTGGAATCACGTTTCGACCGAATATAACCCAGCAGATATCATCTCAAGAGGCTCACTACCAGAAAATCTGATAAACAATAATTTGTGGTTTCATGGACCACCCTTTTTGAAGGATGAAGAAGACTCATGGCCAAAGTTAGGTATGCATGAAAATTCCTCTGAAGAAATGAAAAAGGGAAATACAGTCCTCATTTCCAATATCGGCGATGACCTGGTTTCAGCCACAAAATTCATAAATTCTTTCGCAATGACTCGAAGAGTGTTCTCTTATATTCACCTTTTCATTAAAAATTGTAGGAGAAAAAAAGATCGAAGTGTATTTTCACCTAAACATAAGAATGAAATTAGATTAACAGCTGAGGATTTGAATAATGGAGAAAAAATGATAATTAAAGTCATTCAAAATCACTCTTTTCACAGCGAAATGATTTCACTTTCTTCCACAGGCTCTGTAAATAAAGGCAGTAAACTCTGTTCCCTTTCTGTCTTTTTAGATAATGACAACATAATTCGTGTGGGAGGACGTCTACAGAATTCCGAGTTAAGTTTTGATGAAAGGCATCAAATCCTGCTACCGAAAGAGCACATCTTCACAAAGGCTTTGGTCCAGCACACCCATGTAAACAATATGCACGCAGGATTATGTACACTTAATACCATACTCCGACAAAAATATTGGATAATTGGAAGTAAAAATTTAGTTCGATCTATAATCCATAAATGTATACTATGTTATCGACAACGTCCGAAACAAATGCATCAAATTATGGGGAACCTTCCGTCATCAAGAGTTACTCCATCGTTTCCATTTCTACACTGTGGAGTCGACTATTGTGGACCCTTCCTAATCAAGCAAATAGGAAGAGGAAGGCAACCACTGAAAACATATCTTTCGCTATTTGTTTGTTTTGCAACAAAGGCTGTTCACTTAGAAATTGTGAATAGCCTAACATCATCAGCATTTATATCAGCTCTCAAAAGGTTTATTTCAAGACGTGGTCGCTGTCAGTCAATAACTTCGGATAACGCCACGAACTTCTTAGGAGCACGACGTGAATTACAAGAATTGCGTAACTTATTAATTAGTCAGGAGCACAACGAATTGGTGAAGTCGTTCTGCACTGAGGAAAAAATGGAATGGATCTTTATTCCTCCACGATCACCGCACTTTGGAGGATTGTGGGAGGCGGCGGTTAAAAAGGCCAAATTTCATTTAACAAAAATTCTGAAAAACACCTCATTAAACTATGAAGAGTTTCAAACAGCAGTATTCCAAATTGAAGCCGTTCTAAACTCACGGCCACTAACACCATTATCCTCTGATCCTCATGATTTACAAGTCTTAACACCATCACACTTTCTGATAGGACGACCAATGCAAACCATACCGGAACCAGATCTAGCACACATCAACTGCAATCGCTTATCTCAATGGCAAATAATAACACATATACATCAGACCTTTTGGAAAAGATGGTCGAAGGAGTATTTAAACACTCTGCAACAAAGAACGAAGTGGAAATCACAAAGAGAAAATATAAAGGAAGGTTCTATGGTTTTGATGAAAGACGAACAACTACCCCCAATGAGTTGGGCAATCGGCAGAGTTATCCGGTTAATACAAGGATCGGATCACAACGTCAGGGTTGTAGACGTAAAGACTGCTCACGGCACGTACAGACGGGCAATTCACAAGTTGTGCCTACTCCCGATCGAAGACAACTAAGCTAATCCTTAATTATATAATAATAGTTATTCAGTGTTATGGCTTATCAATTCACATACGTAAGTTTAATCTAATGTTAATTTCTTTTCTTTTTTTGAAGTCCCTTCAAGGCGGGGGGCATGTTATATCTTAATCTTAGATATAAGAACGAAATTAGTTTTGGTCTATGCATGAGTACATAGGAAAATAGAAACCCGAACAGAATATTCCCAGAAACAATTTATGTTAATTATCTGTTACAACTAAAATGTATAATTGCTAGCTGATCCTTTGTTGTTTTTTGCTAAATATCCGTTTTGCGAACGTGATAATTTAAAACCCCAATAAAACGAGAGGCCGCTAACGGTGTAAACATTTCAAAATGTAATGGCGACAGGCAGACGGTTTCTGATCAGTCAAAGGCGAAGTGGGTACGAAGGTCAAAGATTTACACCCAGAAATGCACATCATAAAACTTGGTTTATGGCATTCTGGTTATTTTGGTTTGTGAGTTTCCGACACTCGAATTTCTTTGGGAACTGATAGTATATATCGGTGTACACCAGATGTTTGGATTATTTGATCACTTAGGATCAAGTATTTTTGGTTGAGTCACTCAAGGCTGAGTTCCTTCCTCTGTTCCTTTACATGTTGAAACGTGTATCTGTACATAAAGGATCACGAGAGGGGACTCACTTTGGAAATGAGTTGTGATTGGCTATTCTTTTACCTCCTTCTACTTCCGAATCTCTTGACTAATTTGGTAGAACGACTGATCAGGACGTCTCCCGCCACTTTTTCATGCGACGAATAAAAATTTCGGGAAAAAGGATCCGCTAAGGAAGATGATTCATTGTGAGTTCGGAGTTCATGAAGAGTAGGCCTAAATTTATCATACAATAGAAGTAGTTAAAGTCGAGAAACATTTTGTGTTGAAACAAATAAAGTTTATAACGTTGATCTAAAATACGGCAGTTTCTATTTCCGCAATTTTTGCAAAGTGTGAAAACAGTTGACGTCACCAAAAACTATTGGTGATTTAACAGTTTTGTTAAAAAATGCGTAAGAAAGGAATTTTTGATCTTTTGAAGTAAAAAATAAAAAGGTTTTGTTAAAAAATGCGTAAGAAAGGAATTTTTGATCTTTTGAAGTAAAAAATAAAAAGGTGTTCTTAAAAAATACATAAGGGAATTTTTGGGCTTTTGAAATAAAAAATAAAAAGCTTTTGTTAAAAAATGCATAAGAAGGGAATTTTTGAGCTCTTGAAGTAAAAAATAAAAAGCTTTTGTTAAAAAATGAATAAGAGCCGAATTTTTGAGCTTTTGAAGTAAGAAATAAAAAGGTTTTGTTAAAAAATACATAAGAAGGGAATTTTTGAGCTTTTGAAGTAAAAAATAAATAGCTTTTGTTGAAAAATGCATTAGAAGGGAATTTTTGAGCTTTTGAAGTAAAAAATAAAAAGGTTTTGTTAAAAAATGCGTAAGAAAGGAATTTTTGATCTTTTGAAGTAAAAAATAAAAAGCTTTTCTTAAAAAATACATAAGGGAATTTTTGAGCTTTTGAAATAAAAAATAAAAAGCTTTTGTTAAAAAATGCATAAGAAGGGAATTTTTGAGCTTTTGAAGTAAAAAATAAAAAGGTTTTGTTCAAAAATGAATAAGAGCCGAATTATTGAGCTTTTGAAGTAAAAAATAAAAAGGGTTTTGTTAAAAAATACATAAGAAGGGAATTTTTGAGCTTTTGAAGTAAAAAATAAATAGCTTTTGTTGAAAAATGCATTAGAAGGGAATTTTTGAGCTTTTGAAGTAAAAATAAAAAGGTTTTGTTAAAAAATGCGTAAGAAAGGAATTTGTGATCTTTTGAAGTAGAAAATAAAAAGCTTTTCTTAAAAAATACATAAGGGAATTTTTGAGCTTTTGAAATAAAAAATAAAAAGCTTTTGTTAAAAAATGCATAAGAAGGGAATTTTTGAGCTCTTGAAGTAAAAAATAAAAAGTTTTTGTTAAAAAATTAATAAGAGCCGAATTTTTGAGCTTTTGAAGTAAAAAATAAAAAGATTTTGTTAAAAAATGCGTAAGAAAGGAATTTTTGAGCTTTTGAAGTAAAAAATAAAAAGCTTTTGTTAAAAAATGCATAAGAAGGGAATTTTTGAGCTATTGAATTAATAAATAAAAAGCTATTCTTAAAAAATACATAAGAAGGGAATTTTTGAGCTTTTGAAGTAAATAAAAGAAAAGTTTAAAAAACTTTAACCCGACTACGAAAAAATATAATTATAGGAAAAAGTTCCAAAATCTTTAACCCGACTAGGGATAAATAAAATAAACTAAAAAGTAAGAAACAAGTTCGGTGATGATTGCTATCATCGTCTTATTGAGAAAGACTAGCCTTTTGATATGTTAAGTATATAGCTATTTTTTTTTGGTTAAGTACCTTAATTTTTGTAATGTTTTAAGTAGCTTATTTATAAATCTGCCCATACATACATACATCGACTGCTAAAATTTTAACCCTTCTTTTTGGCTTGGTCGTAGTCGGGTAAAAATACGCACGACCACGGCATTTGAATTGAAGTATAACGTTATTTGATGTGGAACTGCCAGACTTACATAAGAAGGGAATTTTTGAGCTTTTGAAGTAAAAAATAAATAGCTTTTGTTGAAAAATGCATAAGAAGGGAATTTTTGAGCTTTTGAAGTAAAAAATAAAAAGGTTCTGTTAAAAAATGCGTAAGAAAGGAATTTTTGATCTTTTGAAGTAAAAAATAAAAAGGTTTTGTTAAAAAATATATAAGAAGGGAATTTTTGAGCTTTTAAAGTAAAAAATAAAAAGCTTTTGTTAAAAAATGCATAAGAAAGGAATTTTTGAGCTTTTGAAGTAAAAAATAAAAACGTTTTGTTCAAAAATGAATAAGAGCCGAATTATTGAGCTTTTGAAGTAAAAAATAAAAAGGTTTTGTTAAAAAATACATAAGAAGGGAATTTTTGAGCTTTTGAAGTAAAAAATAAATAGCTTTTGTTGAAAAATGCATTAGAAGGGAATTTTTGAGCTTTTGAAGTAAAAAATAAAAAGGTTTTGTTAAAAAATGCGTAAGAAAGGAATTTTTGATCTTTTGAAGTAAAAAATAAAAAGCTTTTCTTAAAAAATACATAAGGGAATTTTTGAGCTTTTGAAATAAAAAATAAAAAGCTTTTGTTAAAAAATGCATAAGAAGGGAATTTTTGAGCTTTTGAAGTAAAAAATAAAAAGGTTTTGTTAAAAAATGCGTAAGAAAGGAATTTTTGAGCTTTTGAAGTAAGAAAGGCATTTTTGAGCTTTTGAATTAATAAATAAAAAGCTATTCTTAAAAAATACATAAGAAGGGAATTTTTGAGCTTTTGAAGTAAATAAAAGAAAAGTTTAAAAAACTTTAACCCGACTACGAAAAAATATAATTATAGGAAAAAGTTCCAAAATCTTTAACCCGACTAGGGATAAATAAAATAAACTAAAAAGTAAGAAACAAGTTCGGTGCTGATTGCTATCGTCGCCTTATTGAGAAAGACTAGCCTTTTGAGATGTTAAGTATATTGCTATTTTTTTTTTTGGTTAAGTACCTTAATTTTTGTAATGTTTTAAGTAGCTTATTTATTACTCTGCCCATACATACATACATCGACTGCTAAAATTTTAACCCTTCTTTTTGGCTTGGTCGTAGTCGGGTAAAAATACGCACGACCACGGCATTTGAATTGAAGTATAACGTTATTTGATGTGGAACTGCCAGTCTTACATAAGAAGGGAATTTTTGAGCTTTTGAAGTAAAAAATAAATAGCTTTTGTTGAAAAATGCATAAGAAGGGAATTTTTGAGCTTTTGAAGTAAAAAATAAAAAGGTTCTGTTAAAAAATGCGTAAGAAAGGAATTTTTGATCTTTTGAAGTAAAAAATAAAAAGGTTTTGTTAAAAAATACATAAGAAGGGAATTTTTGAGCTTTTGAAGTAAAAAATAAATAGCTTTTGTTGAAAAATGCATTAGAAGGGAATTTTTGAGCTTTTGAAGTAAAAAATAAAAAGGTTTTGTTAAAAAATGCGTAAGAAAGGAATTTTTGATCTTTTGAAGTAAAAAATAAAAAGGTTTTGTTAAAAAATGCGTAAGAAAGGAATTTTTGATCTTTTGAAGTAAAAAATAAAAAGCTTTTCTTAAAAAATACATAAGGGAATTTTTGAGCTTTTGAAATAAAAAATAAAAAGCTTTTGTTAAAAAATGCATAAGAAGGGAATTTTTGAGATCTTGAAGTAAAAAATAAAAAGCTTTTGTTAAAAAATGAATAAGAGCCGAATTTTTGAGCTTTTGAAGTAAAAAATAAAAAGGTTTTGTTAAAAAATACATAAGAAGGGAATTTTTGAGCTTTTGAAGTAAAAAATAAATAGCTTTTGTTGAAAAATGCATTAGAAGGGAATTTTTGAGCTTTTGAAGTAAAAAATAAAAAGGTTTTGTTAAAAAATGCGTAAGAAAGGAATTTTTGATCTTTTGAAGTAAAAAATAAAAAGCTTTTCTTAAAAAATACATAAGGGAATTTTTGAGCTTTTGAAATAAAAAATAAAAAGCTTTTGTTAAAAAATGCATAAGAAGGGAATTTTTGAGCTCTTGAAGTAAAAAATAAAAAGCTTTTGTTAAAAAATGAATAAGAGCCGAATTTGTGAGCTTTTGAAGTAAAAAATAAAAAGGTTTTGTTCAAAAATGAATAAGAGCCGAATTATTGAGCTTTTGAAGTAAAAAATAAAAAGGTTTTGTTAAAAAATACATAAGAAGGGAATTTTTGAGCTTTTGAAGTAAAAAATAAATAGCTTTTGTTGAAAAATGCATTAGAAGGGAATTTTTGAGCTTTTGAAGTAAAAATAAAAAGGTTTTGTTAAAAAATGCGTAAGAAAGGAATTTGTGATCTTTTGAAGTAGAAAATAAAAAGCTTTTCTTAAAAAATACATAAGGGAATTTTTGAGCTTTTGAAATAAAAAATAAAAAGCTTTTGTTAAAAAATGCATAAGAAGGGAATTTTTGAGCTCTTGAAGTAAAAAATAAAAAGCTTTTGTTAAAAAATTAATAAGAGCCGAATTTTTGAGCTTTTGAAGTAAAAAATAAAAAGGTTTTGTTAAAAAATGCGTAAGAAAGGAATTTTTGAGCTTTTGAAGTAAAAAATAAAAAGCTTTTGTTAAAAAATGCATAAGAAGGGAATTTTTGAGCTATTGAAGTAAAAACTAAAAAAGCTTTTGTTGAAAAATGCATAAGAAGGGAATTTTTTGAGATTTTAAAGTAAAAAATAAAAAGCTTTGGTTAAAAAATGCATAAGAAGGGAATTTTTGTGCTTTTGAAGTAAAAAATAAAAAGGTTTTGTTCAAAAATGAATAAGAGCCGAATTATTGAGCTTTTGAAGTAAAAAATAAAAAGGTTTTGTTAAAAAATACATAAGACGGGAATTTTTGAGCTTTTGAAGTAAAAAATAAATAGCTTTTGTGGAAAAATACATTTGAAGGGAATTTTTGAGCTTTGGAAGTAAAAAATAAAAAGGTTTTGTTAAAAAATGCGTAAGAAAGGAATTTTTGATCTTTTGAAGTAAAAAAAAATAAAATTAAAAATTTTAAATAACCCCCGACACAAAAAAACCTCTAAAAAGTAAAAAAATAAAATTTCTCTCTCGGCCTTTTATAACTTCATTAAAAGAACCTATTAATATTTTTAAGATGAGCGTCGCCGCGTCGGGCGACCGCTAAGTATAACGAATCATTGCAATTCTATAGAATATATAATATAATAGTATAAGTAACTAAGTATAACGAATCACTAGAATTCTATAGAATATATATACAAAGAATTCTAGTGATTCGTTATATTAGCGGTCCCCCGACGCGGCGACGCTCATCTTAAAAATATTAATAGGTTCTTTTAATGAAGTTATAAAAGGCCGAGAGAGAAATTTTATTTTTTTACTTTTTAGATGTTTTTTTGTGTCGGGGGTTACTTAAAATTTTTAATTTTATTTTTTTTATTTCATTCTTTGTAAATTACTCACAACCCTAATTCCGATAGATACTTTTTCGTTGAAATTTCATTTGTAGATATGTTATTATTGGGGATTGATTACAAAGAAGAAATAAATCGTTTCTGTTTAGGTGATTACTTCGTAGAATTAATTTTCGTTTTCGATTGTTGTGATCAGTAGCGGCCCGAGGCACGGGCAAATCAGCAATTTTCCCGGGGCTCGCAGCCCAGAAGGTCGCCGTGCTGGTGAAAATTAGGGATAAGTGAGAATTTTAAAGAAAAATTACATCAAATACGACATTAATGTTATAACTACTATTGCTTTTTACCCGACTGCGGCAAAGCCAAAAAGAAGGGTTATAAAAATAGGAGTCTATGTATGTATGTATGTACGTATGTTCCATCGTAGCGTCTAAACTACTGAGCCGATTTTGATGAATGAGGTGTCAATCGATTCGTAATTACGGTCCAAGTGACAATAGAATGGATGTTACATCCGGATGATAATATAACGGATGTTACATCGAAAAAAGGGGGGCGCTGAAAAAAATTTTTTGCTATCATATCGAGTGAGATGTCAAATGAAAGACAAGAAAATTCTGAGTTCAAAAATATAAATATAGTGTAATATTAAAATATACCAAGCGACAGAAAAACTATTTTACTAAGTAAATTTCTCTACACCATGGTAAGCGTAAGCGGGATTGTAATATCTATCTATTGATTCCATTGCTTTGATAACCCCCACCCCTTAACCCCCTTTAGGGTTGAAATTCCAAAAACTGTTTCTCAGCGATAAGCTATGCGGTAAGTTGCAGATGTACTCCAAATTTCATGAAAATCGGTCCAGTTGTTCCGGGAAAACCTTTTTCACCCCTTTTTACTCCCTTAAGGGTTGAATTTCTAAAAACCGTTTTTTAGTGGTTACTTACAGCCTAAAAGAAACGTCCATGCAAAATTTCAAGGTTCTAGGTCAATTTGTTTGGGCTGTGCGTTGATTATGAGTGAGGTAAAACGGAAAAGTTTAAAATAAAAGAAAAGTTTAAAAAACTTTAACCCGACTACGAAAAAATATAATTATAAGAAAAAGTTCCAAAATCTTTAACCCGACTAGGGATAAATAAAATAAACTAAAAAGTAAGAAACAAGTTCGGTGCTGATTGCTATCATCGTCTTATTGAGTAAGACTAGCCTTTTGATATGTTAAGTATATTGCTGTTTATTAAGTTCTATTGAAGTCTGGCAGTTCCACATCAAAAAACGTTATACTTCAATTCAAATGCCGTGGTCGTGCGTATTTTTACACGACTACGACCAAGCCAAAAGGAAGGGCTATAATTTTAGCAGTCGATGTATGTATGTATGGGCAGAGTAATAAATAAGCCACTTAAAACATTACAAAAATTAAGGTACTTAACCAAAAAAAAAAATATATATATATATATATAATAATTAATTATAAATATTTAACTACATAAAAAGTTTTATTTTTCTATCAAATTAGAATGTTTGCATTTCATAGTTGACAAATAAAATAATAAAAAAATACGCACGACCACGGCATTTGAATTGAAGTATAACGTTATTTGATGTGGAACTGCCAGACTTCAATAGAACTTAATAAACAGCAATATACTTAACATATCAAAAGGCTAGTCTTACTCAATAAGACGATGATAGCAATCAGCACCGAACTTGTTTCTTACTTTTTAGTTTATTTTATTTATCCCTAGTCGGGTTAAAGATTTTGGAAATTTTTCCTATAATTATATTTTTTCGTAGTCGGGTTAAAGTTTTTTAAACTTTTCTTTTTCTGATGTTCTTCATACAAGTCAAGTCACTCTTTTGTAAAGTTATCCAAGGGTGCCTGGCGGGCGCGTGTTAGGTAGACATCGCACTCCTGCATGATAAAAGGAACATAAGGTATAGATTTCGCGCCCGCGCCATTTTGCACATGAAAACCATCAGAATGTTCAAGGATGAACGCGATGACGTGCAAGGTTTCAAGAATATTTGACACAAACGGCCAACGTAGTGACGTCGCAGAGCTTTCAAAAAATATCTTTGGCATACCTTATGTTCCTTCTATCATGGAACGTCTGCGTCTGTCAGATTTCACGAATCTGCCAGCTGATTCAAATTGACTGGTGTTTGCAATGGTTCGCCAGCGCTTTCGAACGCTTCCTTTCGATTCGCTGTCAGTTGCTGTAGCTCCACAGCAAATAGAGAACTTGAGAACGTAAATATACGTCTACCAAGCACTAACGAAGTAGACACTATTGCTCGTTCGCAAGTGTTCGCGTAGGTTTGACCGTTGATTTAGTATAACCAAAGAATATCTACTCAATAAGAACCGACACTACTATCTGTACATGGCTGGATTGCTGCTGTGTGCATCGGTGCTGTGAAAACTAGATAGCAGCAGAGTTACATTTGTCAAAGGGGAATAACAAATGCGGGCGTGTCGTACAGCGTGGTTCATATTTGCCGCAGCACATTAAAAGCTGCAAACAATCTGATTTGCGATCGTTCGAACTTCCAAGTCGCCCTGCAGTGAAAGCACTTTTCAACTCAGTTTACTCAGAGCTTTTGACTTGTTACAAGCTTTAATTCTGAGTTAGAAGCACTTAAAGCACATGGTTGCCCATTTAAAAGTGCAGCATGAAAAAACCGTCAGCTGATTGTCAGAGGCAAAGAATATCGACGTCAGAGGCAGAGAAATACTACGTCAGAGCCAACGAACTTCTTGGCACTCTTTTCCTCCTGTACGTTATTTACATTATTTTAGTGACCTCTCTCTCACATTTTTTTTAAAATCTTTTTTCCACATACATTCAAAAAACAGTGTCGGTTCTTATTGAGTAGTTACTAGTTTGGTATTACCGTGGCTTTACTAAATCGGCTTGTGTGACTGGAAGCAGCAGTTCGCTGTTTATATTCCTTCCAGTGTCAGTTTAAGTTTTATTGGCGTTCCGGGATCGGCTCGTGTAGCGTTAATATTTTTTGTGTGTGTAAAGTAATTTTCTTCAGTTTATGAAATTATTTCGTAGAGTTTATTTGCGGTTCCAGTGTTTAATTACATTAAATTTATCTGAATATAGTTTCTCATTATATTTTCGCGAGTTTCAGTGGAAGTATTAAACATGGCTCTTGGGAGAAAAACTAAAAAAGCTCAAAATCAAGCCAAACGTCGCAAATTAACGCAGCCTGAGGATAACACTCTTCAGAGACAACAGTTTTTATTATCTCAAGCTAATCGAAGGAATGAATTACGCAGTCAAGAAAGTACAGAAGACAGACAGCGTCGTTTGGAAAGAGATGTGTTGGCTAAGACGTTGCAGAGATCTAAAGAAACTCCAGAGCAAGGCTCCATCAGGCGTGCTCGGGATGCAAAAGCTTCAGCTCGGTCTATATTGCGCGAGACTCCTGAGCAACGTTATGGAAGGTGTAGCAGAAATGCGAAATCTACGGCTGCGTCTCGTTTAAGCGAGACTCCAGAGCAACGCTCTTCCAGGCGTGCTCGGGATGCAAAAGCTTCAGCTCGATCTATATTGCGCGAGACTCCTGAGCAACGTTATGGAAGATGTAGCAGAAATGCGAAATCTACGGCTGCGTCTCGTTTAAGCGAGACTCCAGAGCAATGCTCTTCCAGGCGTGCCCGGGATGCAGCGTCTAAGGCTCAAATTAGAGCTAAACTTAAGGCAGATTTTGAACATTCTATAGTATCATTCGCTGATACAGGTTGTTTAATATGTAAGAAACTTTGCTATCGTAAACAGGTTTGTTCAGTTACTGTAGGTCATTTACGAGGAGATATACTTCCAAATGAGCTAATGACTCAATATAATGTAATCACGACCTGTAACAGATGTGCTAGAACACTTCGTAGGGGAAGAACACCTACGCAAGCTTATTGGAATGGCATGTCATTAGATGAAATACCCCCAGAAATTGAAATATTATCCGATGTGGAAATACGTTTATTGAGTAGGATAATACCTTTTATAAAAATGGTCAAACTTAGTGGTCGCTTTGGACAACATGGTTTCCACGGTCAAGCAGTACTTTTTGGCCAAGATGTGGAAGAAATAGCTGAGCAGCTTCCGCTACAAATGAGTAGTGCTGGTATGGTGATTGTTTGTGAACAATTAGAGGCAGTGCAAAGGTTACGTCGCTTTTCTGTAAGTATTCAAAAGCTACGAGCTGCATTGGATTGGCTAACCATTAATAATCCTTTGTACAGAAACGTGACTATACATTTTGATGATAATTACAATATTAATGAAATTTGCAATGTCCAACAAAGTGACATAGAACAGCACGAAAAGAGACCTGAAACGTTAATTGATTCTTTCCAGGATATGGGTAATGATCAACGTATACTGAGAGGCTCATTTCATCATGGTCACAATAAATATCGTGATATTTCTCGTGGTAAGCAATTTACTGCAAATGCCGCCGTAGCTATTGCAGTAGCAAAGATTAAACAAACTGAAACATGGTCTTCCGATATCATAGATTCAATATTAATATCCGGTGATCGTTTGTACACGAATAGTATACAATCTCGATTAATTCCTGATCCGGCGGAGGCTAATATAGAATATTTATGTGTTCAAGAATTACAAACTAATTTTGAAGTTTTAAATCACTCATGTTTAATACAAGTCAACCATGAATCTACTTCAATTTGTGGCCATCTGATCATAAATAATCAAGATGCTGGTTTTCCAAATCTAAAGAATGGTTTAATGGAGTTATTTCAAGATTGTGGTGTTGATCAGGGAGCTATTGTTACATGTAATGGCATGTCTGTAGCAGTCTGGAAAACTGATAACGTGTATTACTTGTTCGACTCTCACTCAAGAGGACCAAAAGGTCGTACAGCTCAGAATGGTACAGCTTGTTTGATATCTTTCCCCGATGTAGCATTGCTGTGGAGAGTTCTAAAATCAAATATACCGAAATCACAGAAAAACAGACTAGACAATGACCAATACAGTATAACCAAAGTAAGTCCTTTTGTACATTTATTACATCAAAATGTAAATGAAGCAGTAAATGACTATGACCTTAGACCAACTACCAATCAGTCACCAGAATCATCCCACGGCTTGAGTATTGATGATATTATTATTTGCTCAACAGTTTTACGTGCTATAGATGAACCTATTCCTGAACTAAGAACTGTTATCGAGGACGGCAACTGTGTTCAGTTGCCAGTCCA
Source organism: Leptogaster cylindrica (assembly GCA_963082835.1). Taxonomy (NCBI): domain Eukaryota; kingdom Metazoa; phylum Arthropoda; class Insecta; order Diptera; family Asilidae; genus Leptogaster; species Leptogaster cylindrica. Next base: position 13,943,683 of record OY720106.1, read on the forward strand.
TCAACTGCGTCGAAAAAGTGAACCACCTTTACAAATGTCGAGGGAAAGAAGAGCAGAGGAATTAGCTTGGTTTCACGTTTCCTAAGGGCAGAAATGGTTTACAAGAAAATCGGCTTCATCCAATTACACCTTTAGATTACTGTCAAGCCAGGGTAATGGGAGTAGATACACGTTTTCAAAGGCACGACTATCTTTTTTATGCATTGTCAGTTATGGAGTTCTATAGAGCTAAGCAAAATGTAGGTGTGGTTTTAGGAATGCGTCAAGGAGAAAATCGTCCAGAAAATTTAGTTGAAAATATTCACCTTAACATGCGGAACATGCGAGGATCAAATGCATACTGGCAAAGTGCGTGTACAAATCTTATTGCAACGGTTAGGAATCTGGGGCCGCCTACGAGGTTTCTTACCTTAAGCTGCCATGATTTGAATTGGGATGATATAATAAAAGCACTTCTTATTGCTGCAGGAAGACCTAATGAAATGCCTAGTCATTTATCTTTTAATGAAAGACAAAAGCTAGTAGACGATCATCCTGTGACACTAAGTCGTCAATTTATGATACGAGTTAATGCCTTTATGAGATTTATACAGAACAATGATGAAGTTTTAGGAGGAAGACTTACAGATTACTGGTGGAGGATTGAATTCCAAAATCGTGGCAGTCCACACTTACATATGCTGTGCTGGATTGAAAACGCACCAAATTTTGACACTGTTGAAGGTAGAAATTTGATCAATGAGATTGTATCGTGTTCTGTCCGCAGTGATGATAGTGAATTAAACGAAATAGTTCAACGAGTTCAAATACACTCCCATTCAGAAACTTGCTACAAGAACAGCAGTAATCGTCACTGCAGATTTAATTTTCCAAGACAGGTAAGCGACCAAACAAATTTGCTAGGACCTGACGAAACTTTACGTAATAATGGTCGGTTTTGTATTTTAAAAAGAAATCCTGAAGAGCAATATGTAAATAATTACAATCCACAAATACTTAAACTCTGGAAAGCTAATATGGACATCCAGCCCTGTGGTAATGTGACAGCTGTGTCATATTACATCGCAAAATATACTTCCAAGCACGAGCCCCAAGATGTCGGTCAAGCGGTGAAAGATGCTGTTAGCAAAGTGCGTGCTTGTCATGGAGATATCGGTAGGCAATTGTTTGCTGTCTCCATGGCAATTTTGAACCATCGAAAGGTATCGGCGTGTGAATGTGCATACAGATTATGCCACTTGAGATTAAGAGACAGTTCGCGAAAAGTAGTTTTTGTCAACACATGTCAACCTCATGAACGATACAGGATTCTGCGGTATGATAGTGATCAAGGCCAAACTTATCAAAATATATTTGACAGGTATGTTCAAAGGCCAGCTTCTTTAGAGCACCTCAGTATGGCTGAATTTGCCATAAATTATGAACACACAACTAGATCCATTTACGACGAAGAAGACGGTGATGTGGAAGCTTATGATGAACAGGAAGAGGGCACTGATTCTGGACAAACGATTATAAGACTGCAAAAAGGTAATATCATGAAAAAGCGGAGAAAGCCTGCAATTTTGAGAACTCGCTACTATACACAAATGGGAGATAGTGAAAGCTATTTCTATAGCTATCTTGTTGCCCATGTACCGTTTAGAGATGAAAGCAATTTGCTGGCGAATTATGAAACATGTGAAGAAGCTTTTATGGCACAACGAGATCGCTTACGTCCATTTCAAGGCGATTCTATTGAGCAATTTCAATACATAGAACGCGAGCTCCAGCAGGTTATTGGCCAAGTGTTAGCACTAGCCGAACCTGCACAATGTAATGTTGCCAATGAGGAAGAAGTAAATGCAGAAAACCAGGACATAGCGGCAATCGTGAATGGATACGATCCTAGAATGGCGGATGTTGATATGGAAGTAGAAAAAGTTGGAGAAGAAGTAAGTGTCAATATCACAGACGAAGAGTTTCATACCATGGTCCGCAGTATGAATACTGAACAGAGAAAATTATTTGATGAAGTGACTAAACGTATTCGGCATGAAGTAATAACAAATCAGTCAGACATAAGTGTTCCCTTAAAATTATTCGTGACAGGAGGAGCTGGCAGTGGAAAGTCTTTCGTGCTGAAGACAATAGTACATCACATTCGTCGATGTTATGCTCCAACAACAGACCAATTAATAAATGCAACTTTTGTTGAAGTTACTGCACCAACAGGTGTAGCAGGGCGTCTTGTTAATGGAAAAACCATTCACAGTGCATTTGCGTTAGGAATCGAGAAAGGTAGAGCAACATTCTATAGACAGATGACAGGACAGCGGCTTGAGGATATGAGAAGAAAATGGCGACACATTCATTGGCTAATAATAGATGAAATATCTATGGTATCCTATGAAGTCTTACGATCCATTCATCTTCGCTTACAAGAGTTCAAAAACTGCAACGATATTTTTGGCGGGGTAAACATCGTAGTTTTCGGAGATATTATGCAATTGCCGCCTGTTAAGGGCAGTTGGTGCTTCAAGCAACCCATTATATTCCAAGGAGAGCCACAGTTGTGGCATTATTTTGGACTTTGTGAGTTAAAGGCCAACGTCCGACAACAAAACGATAGCCAATTCATAGACCTTCTTAATAATCTCCGAGTAGGTGAGTTGAGTATGGAGCAGTACGAGATTTTACTTGAAAGAAGTAGAGTTTCGTTGGTTGATGATTTTGCCGATGACGAAGCTGTACGTATATTTCCTACAGTCAAACTAGTGAATGACTACAATCATAAAATGGTGGAATTAATTGCCAAAAAAGTTAAAATTTATACATTGAATGCTCACGACGAATCCAAAGAACCTTCTACTTACGGTCAAAAACCCAATGTTGCTACCGTTCCGCAAGATCCAAACTGTACGGGAGGCTTGCTAAATTCGATGTAAATCGGAGTCGGTGCTAGAGTCATGTTGCGACTGAATTTAAAGGTTTCGGAAGGATTAGTCAATGGTAGCATGGGTATAATTAGAAAATTTGAATGGAATGGACTTCGCAGAGACCAGTTGGAAGAAGGAGAACTTCCGAAAAAGATAATTATAGAATTCGATGACAAATCAATTGGAGGAAGTTTTAAAGATGAACACGGATGGATTCCAATACAGCCAAAAAGTTGGATATATCAAGGTCTCAGAGGAAGCGGAAATATAGAAAGAATAATGTTTCCTATCATTTTGAGTTGGGCTGTTACTGTCCATAAATTACAAGGAACCACCGTAGACAAGGCTGTTATTTATTTGGGAAGAAATACTTTTGCAAAAGGCCAAGCTTACGTGGCCTTAAGTCATGTAAAATGTTTGGAGGGGGTTGCAATCTGTGAACTTAATCAAAGAAAGTTATTTAATAGTCCTCATGACAAATCTGCTTTAGCTGAACTGCAAAGATTACGAAACTCATTATCTTAATTTTTAAACTTTATTGCAACATAAATCACTTCCGTTGTGTTTTTTTTTTTTTTTGTAATGTTGTGCTACAATAACGTGCTTTATAACTAACAATGTACATATATGGGCCCATACTCAATGGGTTCCCTAGTTGGTATTCTAGGTTCCATCAGCCACCTTCCAGTTCCAACATCAGGTCCTCGTCATCAGGAGAAATTAACAGAACTAGTTAAAACGAATCTAATGAGTCCAATTTTGATGGGTTTACTAATATGCAATCCAGGATTTCGTCTCCAAACTTGGAGCTCCATCATCAGAGTAGCTCAGTGGTACCAGCATACATGGTTGTTTCAAATGTTAGGTCACTCATATGTTTGAAAGTAAAGTTAATACCCATCATGCGTGTAAGATCCCTGCCGCAGCTAAAAATAACACCCTTTTTTTTGCGTCGAGGGTTAAAAAAGTGCTGATGACCTTGAAACGCCTCAACAGATCTTCATAAATTGTAGCTAAGAACCATCTCGATCACGTCAGCTTTCAAACAAAAAAAACCGCATCATGATCGGTCCAGAGCTACGATGCCACGGACAGACAGATGCACAGATACACAGATGACACAGACACGTCAAACTTATAACACCCCTCTTTTTGCATTCGGGGGTTAAAAAATACATAAGAAGGGAATTTTTAAACTTTTGAAGTAAAAAAAAATAACTTTTGTTGAAAAATGCATAAGAAGGGAATTTTTGAGCTTTTGAAGTAAAAAATAAAAAGGTTTTGTTAAAAAATGAATAAGAGCCGAATTTTTGAGCTTTTGAAGTAAAAAATAAAAAGGTTTTGTTAAAAAATACATAAGAAGGGAATTTTTGTGCTTTTGAAGTAATAAATAAATAGCTTTTGTTGAAAAATGTATAAGACGGGAATATTTGAGCTTTTGAAGTAAAAAATAAAAAGGTTTTGTTAAAAAATGCATAAGAAGGGAATTTTTGAGCTTTTGAAGCAAAAAATAAAAAGGTTTTGTTAAAAAATGCATAAGAAGGGAATTTTTGAGCTATTGAATTAATAAATAAAAAGCTATTCTTAAAAAATACATAAGAAGGGAATTTTTGAGCTTTTGAAGTAAATAAAAGAAAAGTTTAAAAAACTTTAACCCGACTACGAAAAAATATAATTATAGGAAAAAGTTCCAAAATCTTTAACCCGACTAGGGATAAATAAAATAAACTAAAAAGTAAGAAACAAGTTCGGTGCTGATTGCTATCATCGTCTTATTGAGAAAGACTAGCCTTTTGATATGTTAAGTATATTGCTATTTTTTTTTGGTTAAGTACCTTAATTTTTGTAATGTTTTAAGTAGCTTATTTATTAATCTGCCCATACATACATACATCGACTGCTAAAATTTTAACCCTTCTTTTTGGCTTGGTCGTAGTCGGGTAAAAATACGCACGACCACGGCATTTGAATTGAAGTATAACGTTATTTGATGTGGAACTGCCAGACTTACATAAGAAGGGAATTTTTGAGCTTTTGAAGTAAAAAATAAATAGCTTTTGTTGAAAAATGCATAAGAAGGGAATTTTTGAGCTTTTGAAGTAAAAAATAAAAAGGTTCTGTTAAAAAATGCGTAAGAAAGGAATTTTTGATCTTTTGAAGTAAAAAATAAAAAGGTTTTGTTAAAAAATACATAAGAAGGGAATTTTTGAGCTTTTGAAGTAAAAAATAAATAGCTTTTGTTGAAAAATGCATTAGAAGGGAATTTTTGAGCTTTTGAAGTAAAAAATAAAAAGGTTTTGTTAAAAAATGCGTAAGAAAGGAATTTTTGATCTTTTGAAGTAAAAAATAAAAAGGTTTTGTTAAAAAATGCGTAAGAAAGGCATTTTTGATCTTTTGAAGTAAAAAATAAAAAGCTTTTCTTAAAAAATACATAAGGGAATTTTTGAGCTTTTGAAATAAAAAATAAAAAGCTTTTGTTAAAAAATGCATAAGAAGGGAATTTTTGAGCTCTTGAAGTAAAAAATAAAAAGCTTTTGTTAAAAAATGAATAAGAGCCGAATTTTTGAGCTTTTGAAGTAAAAAATAAAAAGGTTTTGTTAAAAAATACATAAGAAGGGAATTTTTGAGCTTTTGAAGTAAAAAATAAATAGCTTTTGTTGAAAAATGCATTAGAAGGGAATTTTTGAGCTTTTGAAGTAAAAAATAAAAAGGTTTTGTTAAAAAATGCGTAAGAAAGGAATTTTTGATCTTTTGAAGTAAAAAATAAAAAGCTTTTCTTAAAAAATACATAAGGGAATTTTTGAGCTTTTGAAATAAAAAATAAAAAGCTTTTGTTAAAAAATGCATAAGAAGGGAATTTTTGAGCTTTTGAAGTAAAAAATAAAAAGGTTTTGTTCAAAAATGAATAAGAGCCGAATTATTGAGCTTTTGAAGTAAAAAATAAAAAGGTTTTGTTAAAAAATACATAAGAAGGGAATTTTTGAGCTTTTGAAGTAAAAAATAAATAGCTTTTGTTGAAAAATGCATTAGAAGGGAATTTTTGAGCTTTTGAAGTAAAAATAAAAAGGTTTTGTTAAAAAATGCGTAAGAAAGGAATTTGTGATCTTTTGAAGTAGAAAATAAAAAGCTTTTCTTAAAAAATACATAAGGGAATTTTTGAGCTTTTGAAATAAAAAATAAAAAGCTTTTGTTAAAAAATGCATAAGAAGGGAATTTTTGAGCTCTTGAAGTAAAAAATAAAAAGTTTTTGTTAAAAAATTAATAAGAGCCGAATTTTTGAGCTTTTGAAGTAAAAAATAAAAAGATTTTGTTAAAAAATGCGTAAGAAAGGAATTTTTGAGCTTTTGAAGTAAAAAATAAAAAGCTTTTGTTAAAAAATGCATAAGAAGGGAATTTTTGAGCTATTGAATTAATAAATAAAAAGCTATTCTTAAAAAATACATAAGAAGGGAATTTTTGAGCTTTTGAAGTAAATAAAAGAAAAGTTTAAAAAACTTTAACCCGACTACGAAAAAATATAATTATAGGAAAAAGTTCCAAAATCTTTAACCCGACTAGGGATAAATAAAATAAACTAAAAAGTAAGAAACAAGTTCGGTGCTGATTGCTATCATCGTCTTATTGAGAAAGACTAGCCTTTTGATATGTTAAGTATATTGCTATTTTTTTTTGGTTAAGTACCTTAATTTTTGTAATGTTTTAAGTAGCTTATTTATTAATCTGCCCATACATACATACATCGACTGCTAAAATTTTAACCCTTCTTTTTGGCTTGGTCGTAGTCGGGTAAAAATACGCACGACCACGGCATTTGAATTGAAGTATAACGTTATTTGATGTGGAACTGCCAGACTTACATAAGAAGGGAATTTTTGAGCTTTTGAAGTAAAAAATAAATAGCTTTTGTTGAAAAATGCATAAGAAGGGAATTTTTGAGCTTTTGAAGTAAAAAATAAAAAGGTTCTGTTAAAAAATGCGTAAGAAAGGAATTTTTGATCTTTTGAAGTAAAAAATAAAAAGGTTTTGTTAAAAAATATATAAGAAGGGAATTTTTGAGCTTTTAAAGTAAAAAATAAAAAGCTTTTGTTAAAAAATGCATAAGAAAGGAATTTTTGAGCTTTTGAAGTAAAAAATAAAAACGTTTTGTTCAAAAATGAATAAGAGCCGAATTATTGAGCTTTTGAAGTAAAAAATAAAAAGGTTTTGTTAAAAAATACATAAGAAGGGAATTTTTGAGCTTTTGAAGTAAAAAATAAATAGCTTTTGTTGAAAAATGCATTAGAAGGGAATTTTTGAGCTTTTGAAGTAAAAAATAAAAAGGTTTTGTTAAAAAATACATAAGAAGGGAATTTTTGTGCTTTTGAAGTAATAAATAAATAGCTTTTGTTGAAAAATGTATAAGACGGGAATATTTGAGCTTTTGAAGTAAAAAATAAAAAGGTTTTGTTAAAAAATGCATAAGAAGGGAATTTTTGAGCTTTTGAAGCAAAAAATAAAAAGGTTTTGTTAAAAAATGCATAAGAAGGGAATTTTTGAGCTTTTGAAGTAAATAAAAGAAAAGTTTAAAAAACTTTAACCCGACTACGAAAAAATATAATTATAGGAAAAAGTTCCAAAATCTTTAACCCGACTAGGGATAAATAAAATAAACTAAAAAGTAAGAAACAAGTTCGGTGCTGATTGCTATCATCGTCTTATTGAGAAAGACTAGCCTTTTGATATGTTAAGTATATTGCTATTTTTTTTTTGGTTAAGTACCTTAATTTTTGTAATGTTTTAAGTAGCTTATTTATTAATCTGCCCATACATACATACATCGACTGCTAAAATTTTAACCCTTCTTTTTGGCTTGGTCGTAGTCGGGTAAAAATACGCACGACCACGGCATTTGAATTGAAGTATAACGTTATTTGATGTGGAACTGCCAGACTTACATAAGAAGGGAATTTTTGAGCTTTTGAAGTAAAAAATAAATAGCTTTTGTTGAAAAATGCATAAGAAGGGAATTTTTGAGCTTTTGAAGTAAAAAATAAAAAGGTTCTGTTAAAAAATGCGTAAGAAAGGAATTTTTGATCTTTTGAAGTAAAAAATAAAAAGGTTTTGTTAAAAAATACATAAGAAGGGAATTTTTGAGCTTTTGAAGTAAAAAATAAATAGCTTTTGTTGAAAAATGCATTAGAAGGGAATTTTTGAGCTTTTGAAGTAAAAAATAAAAAGGTTTTGTTAAAAAATGCGTAAGAAAGGAATTTTTGATCTTTTGAAGTAAAAAATAAAAAGGTTTTGTTAAAAAATGCGTAAGAAAGGAATTTTTGATCTTTTGAAGTAAAAAATAAAAAGCTTTTCTTAAAAAATACATAAGGGAATTTTTGAGCTTTTGAAATAAAAAATAAAAAGCTTTTGTTAAAAAATGCATAAGAAGGGAATTTTTGAGCTCTTGAAGTAAAAAATAAAAAGCTTTTGTTAAAAAATGAATAAGAGCCGAATTTTTGAGCTTTTGAAGTAAAAAATAAAAAGGTTTTGTTAAAAAATACATAAGAAGGGAATTTTTGAGCTTTTGAAGTAAAAAATAAATAGCTTTTGTTGAAAAATGCATTAGAAGGGAATTTTTGAGCTTTTGAAGTAAAAAATAAAAAGGTTATGTTAAAAAATGCGTAAGAAAGGAATTTTTGATCTTTTGAAGTAAAAAATAAAAAGCTTTTCTTAAAAAATACATAAGGGAATTTTTGAGCTTTTGAAATAAAAAATAAAAAGCTTTTGTTAAAAAATGCATAAGAAGGGAATTTTTGAGCTTTTGAAGTAAAAAATAAAAAGGTTTTGTTCAAAAATGAATAAGAGCCGAATTATTGAGCTTTTGAAGTAAAAAATAAAAAGGTTTTGTTAAAAAATACATAAGAAGGGAATTTTTGAGCTTTTGAAGTAAAAAATAAATAGCTTTTGTTGAAAAATGCATTAGAAGGGAATTTTTGAGCTTTTGAAGTAAAAATAAAAAGGTTTTGTTAAAAAATGCGTAAGAAAGGAATTTGTGATCTTTTGAAGTAGAAAATAAAAAGCTTTTCTTAAAAAATACATAAGGGAATTTTTGAGCTTTTGAAATAAAAAATAAAAAGCTTTTGTTAAAAAATGCATAAGAAGGGAATTTTTGAGCTCTTGAAGTAAAAAATAAAAAGTTTTTGTTAAAAAATTAATAAGAGCCGAATTTTTGAGCTTTTGAAGTAAAAAATAAAAAGGTTTTGTTAAAAAATGCGTAAGAAAGGAATTTTTGAGCTTTTGAAGTAAAAAATAAAAAGCTTTTGTTAAAAAATGCATAAGAAGCGAATTTTTGAGCTTTTGAAGTAAATAAAAGAAAAGTTTAAAAAACTTTAACCCGACTACGAAAAAATATAATTATAGGAAAAAGTTCCAAAATCTTTAACCCGACTAGGGATAAATAAAATAAACTAAAAAGTAAGAAACAAGTTCGGTGCTGATTGCTATCATCGTCTTATTGAGAAAGACTAGCCTTTTGATATGTTAAGTATATTGCTATTTTTTTTTGGTTAAGTACCTTAATTTTTGTAATGTTTTAAGTAGCTTATTTATTAATCTGCCCATACATACATACATCGACTGCTAAAATTTTAACCCTTCTTTTTGGCTTGGTCGTAGTCGGGTAAAAATACGCACGACCACGGCATTTGAATTGAAGTATAACGTTATTTGATGTGGAACTGCCAGACTTACATAAGAAGGGAATTTTTGAGCTTTTGAAGTAAAAAATAAATAGCTTTTGTTGAAAAATGCATAAGAAGGGAATTTTTGAGCTTTTGAAGTAAAAAATAAAAAGGTTCTGTTAAAAAATGCGTAAGAAAGGAATTTTTGATCTTTTGAAGTAAAAAATAAAAAGGTTTTGTTAAAAAATATATAAGAAGGGAATTTTTGAGCTTTTAAAGTAAAAAATAAAAAGCTTTTGTTAAAAAATGCATAAGAAAGGAATTTTTGAGCTTTTGAAGTAAAAAATAAAAACGTTTTGTTCAAAAATGAATAAGAGCCGAATTATTGAGCTTTTGAAGTAAAAAATAAAAAGGTTTTGTTAAAAAATACATAAGAAGGGAATTTTTGAGCTTTTGAAGTAAAAAATAAATAGCTTTTGTTGAAAAATGCATTAGAAGGGAATTTTTGAGCTTTTGAAGTAAAAAATAAAAAGGTTTTGTTAAAAAATGCGTAAGAAAGGAATTTTTGATCTTTTGAAGTAAAAAATAAAAAGCTTTTCTTAAAAAATACATAAGGGAATTTTTGAGCTTTTGAAATAAAAAATAAAAAGCTTTTGTTAAAAAATGCATAAGAAGGGAATTTTTGAGCTTTTGAAGTAAAAAATAAAAAGGTTTTGTTAAAAAATGCGTAAGAAAGGAATTTTTGAGCTTTTGAAGTAAGAAAGGCATTTTTGAGCTTTTGAATTAATAAATAAAAAGCTATTCTTAAAAAATACATAAGAAGGGAATTTTTGAGCTTTTGAAGTAAATAAAAGAAAAGTTTAAAAAACTTTAACCCGACTACGAAAAAATATAATTATAGGAAAAAGTTCCAAAATCTTTAACCCGACTAGGGATAAATAAAATAAACTAAAAAGTAAGAAACAAGTTCGGTGCTGATTGCTATCGTCGTCTTATTGAGAAAGACTAGCCTTTTGAGATGTTAAGTATATTGCTATTTTTTTTTTGGTTAAGTACCTTAATTTTTGTAATGTTTTAAGTAGCTTATTTATTACTCTGCCCATACATACATACATCGACTGCTAAAATTTTAACCCTTCTTTTTGGCTTGGTCGTAGTCGGGTAAAAATACGCACGACCACGGCATTTGAATTGAAGTATAACGTTATTTGATGTGGAACTGCCAGACTTACATAAGAAGGGAATTTTTGAGCTTTTGAAGTAAAAAATAAAAAGGTTCTGTTAAAAAATGCGTAAGAAAGGAATTTTTGATCTTTTGAAGTAAAAAATAAAAAAGTTTTGTTAAAAAATACATAAGAAGGGAATTTTTGAGCTTTTGAAGTAAAAAATAAAAAGTTTCTGTTAAAAAATGCGTAAGAAAGGAATTTTTGATCTTTTGAAGTAAAAAATAAAAAGGTTTTGTTAAAAAATACATAAGAAGGGAATTTTTTAGCTTTTGAAGTAAAAAATAAATAGCTTTTGTTGAAAAATGCATTAGAAGGGAATTTTTGAGCTTTTGAAGTAAAAAATAAAAAGGTTTTGTTAAAAAATGCGTAAGAAAGGAATTTTTGATCTTTTGAAGTAAAAAATTAAAAGGTTTTGTTAAAAAATGCGTAAGAAAGGAATTTTTGATCTTTTGAAGTAAAAAATAAAAAGCTTTTCTTAAAAAATACATAAGGGAATTTTTGAGCTTTTGAAATAAAAAATAAAAAGCTTTTGTTAAAAAATGCATAAGAAGGGAATTTTTGAGATCTTGAAGTAAAAAATAAAAAGCTTTTGTTAAAAAATGAATAAGAGCCGAATTTTTGAGCTTTTGAAGTAAAAAATAAAAAAGTTTTGTTAAAAAATACGTAAGAAGGGAATTTTTGAGCTTTTGAAGTAAAAAATAAATAGCTTTTGTTGAAAAATGCATTAGAAGGGAATTTTTGAGCTTTTGAAGTAAAAAATAAAAAGCTTTTCTTAAAAAATACATAAGGGAATTTTTGAGCTTTTGAAATAAAAAATAAAAAGCTTTTGTTAAAAAATGCATAAGAAGGGAATTTTTGAGCTCTTGAAGTAAAAAATAAAAAGCTTTTGTTAAAAAATGAATAAGAGCCGAATTTTTGAGCTTTTGAAGTAAAAAATAAAAAGGTTTTGTTCAAAAATGAATAAGAGCCGAATTATTGAGCTTTTGAAGTAAAAAATAAAAAGGTTTTGTTAAAAAATACATAAGAAGGGAATTTTTGAGCTTTTGAAGTAAAAAATAAATAGCTTTTGTTGAAAAATGCATTAGAAGGGAATTTTTGAGCTTTTGAAGTAAAAATAAAAAGGTTTTGTTAAAAAATGCGTAAGAAAGGAATTTGTGATCTTTTGAAGTAGAAAATAAAAAGCTTTTCTTAAAAAATACATAAGGGAATTTTTGAGCTTTTGAAATAAAAAATAAAAAGCTTTTGTTAAAAAATGCATAAGAAGGGAATTTTTGAGCTCTTGAAGTAAAAAATAAAAAGCTTTTGTTAAAAAATTAATAAGAGCCGAATTTTTGAGCTTTTGAAGTAAAAAATAAAAAGGTTTTGTTAAAAAATGCGTAAGAAAGGAATTTTTGAGCTTTTGAAGTAAAAAATAAAAAGCTTTTGTTAAAAAATGCATAAGAAGGGAATTTTTGAGCTATTGAAGTAAAAACTAAAAAAGCTTTTGTTGAAAAATGCATAAGAAGGGAATTTTTTGAGCTTTTAAAGTAAAAAATAAAAAGCTTTGGTTAAAAAATGCATAAGAAGGGAATTTTTGTGCTTTTGAAGTAAAAAATAAAAAGGTTTTGTTCAAAAATGAATAAGAGCCGAATTATTGAGCTTTTGAAGTAAAAAATAAAAAGGTTTTGTTAAAAAATACATAAGAAGGGAATTTTTGAGCTTTTGAAGTAAAAAATAAATAGCTTTTGTGGAAAAATACATTTGAAGGGAATTTTTGAGCTTTGGAAGTAAAAAATAAAAAGGTTTTGTTAAAAAATGCGTAAGAAAGGAATTTTTGATCTTTTGAAGTAAAAAAAATAAAATTAAAAATTTTAAATAACCCCCGACACAAAAAAACCTCTAAAAAGTAAAAAAATAAAATTTCTCTCTCGGCCTTTTATAACTTCATTAAAAGAACCTATTAATATTTTTAAGATGAGCGTCGCCGCGTCGGGCGACCGCTAAGTATAACGAATCATTGCAATTCTATAGAATATATAATATAATAGTATAAGTAACTAAGTATAACGAATCACTAGAATTCTATAGAATATATATACAAAGAATTCTAGTGATTCGTTATATTAGCGGTCCCCCGACGCGGCGACGCTCATCTTAAAAATATTAATAGGTTCTTTTAATGAAGTTATAAAAGGCCGAGAGAGAAATTTTATTTTTTTACTTTTTAGAGGTTTTTTTGTGTCGGGGGTTACTTAAAATTTTTAATTTTATTTTTTTTATTTCATTCTTTTTAAATTACTCACAACCCTAATTCCGATAGATACTTTTTCGTTGAAATTTCATTTGTAGATATGTTATTATTGGGGATTGATTACAAAGAAGAAATAAATCGTTTCTGTTTAGGTGATTACTTCGTAGAATTAATTTTCGTTTTCGATTGTTGTGATCAGTAGCGGCCCGAGGCACGGGCAAATCAGCAATTTTCCCGGGGCTCGCAGCCCAGAAGGTCGCCGTGCTGGTGAAAATTAGGGATAAGTGAGAATTTTAAAGAAAAATTACATCAAATACGACATTAATGTTATAACTACTATTGCTTTTTACCTGACTGCGGCAAAGCCAAAAAGAAGGGTTATAAAAATAGGAGTCTATGTATGTATGTATGTACGTATGTTCCATCGTAGCGTCTAAACTACTGAGCCGATTTTGATGAATGAGGTGTCAATCGATTCGTAATTACGGTCCAAGTGACAATAGAATGGATGTTACATCCGGATGATAATATAACGGATGTTACATCGAAAAAAGGGGGGCGCTGAAAAAAATTTTTTGCTATCATATCGAGTGAGATGTCAAATGAAAGACAAGAAAATTCTGAGTTCAAAAATATAAATATAGTGTAATATTAAAATATACCAAGAGACAGAAAAACTATTTTACTAAGTAAATTTCTCTACACCATGGTAAGCGTAAGCGGGATTGTAATATCTATCTATTGATTCCATTGGTTTGATAACCCCCACCCCTTAACCCCCTTTAGGGTTGAAATTCCAAAAACTGTTTCTCAGCGATAAGCTATGCGGTAAGTTGCAGATGTACTCCAAATTTCATGAAAATCGGTCCAGTTGTTCCGGGAAAACCTTTTTCACCCC